>CAJQZP010001449.1:2847500-3432500 GCA_907164705.1 Parnassius apollo | reverse complement strand
ATCGCGAATTTTGAATTTCCGCGGGCTACGTATAATTTATTTTTGATTTTTTGTAGCCTTATTTTTGTACTGAAGTCCCTTACCCGCTCGTTTGCTTCTTGCAACCACAGTTGCAAAAACAGAATCCTTAACTTTGCTCTATGCAACTGTGGTTACAAAGCGTCGAAGTTCTTTTAATTGAATTTAGACCATATTTTAAACGCACAGAGTCTAACTATTACGTATTGAAACCAAAAACAAATATATAAATCATAGATTTGGATCAAAATTACCAACCTCTTGGACGAAAAATATTGAAACTTTGTTAGTTAAACTTTAGTGAGTGAAGTGACGCTTGAGTGGATTTAACGAGGTGATAAAATATGAATTTTATTGATTTTTGCTAGTATTTATATACCAACTTAATGTCTTATTAGTGTTTTCTTGTATTAAAGTAATATTTTTGCAAATAGTGTATGAAAAATGTGATAAAGTCGACTTTTAAAAATACTCAGAATGACGCGAATCTAAACATAATTTTCTATAGCTTAAATTATCGTAATTATGATGTATTCTTTAAATACGAAATCGTCGTAGTGGTATTTTTTTATTACCTAAATTTAATATAATTATTAAATTTAAATAATAAAGTTTTATAAATTGTTCATCATATTATAATATAAGTTTTTATGTAATAACAGCCTAGATAGATAGAAGAACTAACAAATCGCGATCAATTGAACAATCCGTGAATTCTTCATCAGGTTTCACTTAATATTTTTACTATGTATTTAAATATAAATCCTTTTATAATATAGATAAATATATCAAGTAATTCATTAAGTTTAAGGATATAATAAATAATCATACACTTATCGATCTTATTTTTTTGATAAACGCGGTGTTTTACAAAAAGTCGCTAAAATGGCTTGTACTTGTGATTTCAACACCTCTAAAATATTATTGTAATCATATTTTGACAGAACAACATAAGTATTTTCATTTCTTATTTCAATGGCTATTCATAAAATTTTAAATATTTGAAGTGCTCCTGTTGAGTAAGTCATAAATTAAGTTTTATTGATGGCGGGTCGAACGTGAGAAACACAGTCCCGATTACTGGCAAACTAAGCTACCCTTTTTTTGTTCGCAAGCAATTGCGCGGTTACTTATGTTGACAAGGTCAGCCATTTTGAATGTTCAGTTAATTTTGACAGCTGTTTTGCTTGGATGTGTTTTGGCTCGTCTTCGATTTTTGCCTAATCCAAAATATGGATCAAAGAATCAGTATTAAATTTTGTGTGAAAACAAAAAAATTGCGCGGATGCATTCCGAATGTTGACTGTGGTATATGGTGAAGCTACCTTGGACCAAAGCAACGTATCGGTGATACAAAATGTTCTCAGAGGGCCGAGAAGTTGTGAACGACCAACAGCGTGGCGGACGCCCGAACACGAAAACAACAGACGATAACATTGATTAAGTGAAGAAAATATTATTGGCCAATCGTCGAATTACCGTTCCAGAAGTTGCTGAGGACCTAAACATATCGGTTGGCTCGTGTCATTCGATTGTTAGTAATGATTTGGTCATGAGTCGGGTCGCTGCGAAATTCGTGTCAAAATTGCTCAATTTCGACCAAAAACAGCATCGCATAGTGTTTTAAATGTCCATGTAAATTTCCTACGTCTATTCATGATTAATTCAATGTGTATATGCCATGACAAATGTTGGTAAATTATGACTCCTAAATACTAGGTCTCAGAGACACTACTAATTTATGGACAGCTGCAACTAGTAATTAAGGGATCATAGCATATGTGAGGTTTAATTTTGAAATTAATGTTAGGCTGAGTAGGAATATAATTTGTTAAACATATAACCAGTTTTCAAAGTATTTAAAGTAAGTAGGTTAGTGTTCAACCACTTAGCGATCCTAGCAAGGCCTTCTTGAGCAGATCTTCGAACAGAATCCCAGGAGTCACCAGTAAATATTACTGCAGTATCATCTGCATATGTTGCCCTCGTAAATATGAGTGATAACCTCGTAAGTAATGCAGAATTCGATTCACCTACATAGTAGATCAGAACCGTACTTTATGGCACCCCTTGCGGAAGGCCTATGTTCAGCAGTGGACTTGTGAAGGGCTAGAGGTACTGAATGAAAAAATACTAAAAATCACTTTTACCAACGCTAAACTTATGCGGACTATGATGATTTGTTTATTGATAAAAATATCGACATAGTCTCGCCTTACGTAGCTTACGCATGTAGACAGCACCACCAGTGTATCGACACGTGCATAGACTAACTAGTTGTACAATAATAATTATTATATTGCTTTCAAAATTTTTATTTTCAAAATCACCCTCAACATATTTCACGGTGATTTATGCTTATGATTTATCCCTGTAGCTATTCGAGCGCTGTTGTGGAGAACCGCTCGATCCAGTCGACCCAAACGTCGGCACATCACACAATGTCACTACACCCACACTAAATGGGACAAACAGTGTTAGGATTACGAATGGCACACAGCGCGTACACACCGTGCACCCGCGTTCCTGGGCGGTTCTCACCGCCCAGACCATCGACCGACACGAGCTGGGCAGTCAGAGACGGGGGTCCGCACTCCCCCCCTCGGACAGCGGTTAGGTAGCTCAAGAACGCCTAAAAAAGCGACATGATGAGTCAGATAAAGCTGTAAGAGTCACATAGACTAACAGCGTTAACGTCCAGAAACTAGTTGTGGAGAGTTTTTGGACTGTTATTTACTGCTTACGGGTGGACAGATTTTCAACTATTCTCCTATGGGAGATTGTCATCCTTACCTCTATACTCTAAAACTAATAAGCAACTATAAAGCATAGTTTACATTACATTATACTCTGTGGTAATCGCTTCCATAAATCGTATTCTTATGTACCTGTATCGTATAATGCGCGCAAGATAACTCTGCGTTCTTGATGTTGCCATCTTATATTTTTTCCTTCAATTAATCTTAATAGTAGAATTATAAATAATTATATCAAATTAGATAAATGACCGAATTGAATACCAAAGCTTAGTTAAAAACTTTAATTTTTTACTTAAATTTACAAAGACTTAATAACTTTTTAACCCTATATTTATAGTATATGATTTGCATAATAAATATATTTCTTGAATGCAATTTTCGTAAGATGGTTAAATAAGACTTACGTTAATATAAATTATTAGGAAAAAAATTAATATATGTCAGCGAGTTCAAGACGAATAATATTATAGTTTAAAGAAAATTAAAAACTACGCTTCACTTTTATTTTAAGGGTACACTAGTCGCTTATTCTTCCATACAAACGTAGTCCGGCGACATTGAAGTAATATGTACTTACGTACTAGAACAGCTATCTCAAACAAAAAATGTGCGCTACTCTGTGTTCGCGCGTTTGGTTTCTTTATCATAGAATAAACATAGATAGAATGATCCGTAGGTAATAGTAGATTGAATTGTTAAATAGCTAAATTATATCGAGAACAATATTTAAATTTTGTCATTTATTTTGTATATTATATTTGTTTATTTAATATAATATTACATAATATTATATCACAATTACATTTTAATCATATTTTTATCTGAATATTTTAAAAGGTATCTATGTCAAATATAAAAAAAAACATACTAAATGCATGTTTAACAAAACTTATTAACATAAAATTTAAATTACAAATATATTTATTTAAATTAGAATCATAAATGCTGTAAATAATCGTTCATAAATGCTGGGCACGCGAAAGTTAAAAATGGACGAATTTATTCCACTTTGACTTTGAAGTGGAAACCTAAAAATAAAACAAAATAATAATAAGCAGATTTAAACATGAAAAATTTAGCCTAATTATATACAAAAAATGTGTATAATAATATATTCGTCCTATACTTAAGTACCCACAGAAATGTCGCATCTGAACATATTAATTTCATAATCTATATTCCATGATACGAGATGGCGTCTTAGGAATAATTTATTTTATTATTAATTTACAATACTTTTTTTATTGATTAAGTATCTTATTAACCGATGAAAAGTAATTCCTTGGTTTTTACTGACATTTCTTGAATTATTTGTGCAATATCTAAGTACACACGACGGCATATTTTTATCAAGAGATTTTTTAAATCAACACAACACGTGACAACTCTACAAGCGCCTAGCGAGTGACTGATTAAAGTGCGGTACATGCACCGCAGTTGAGTGGAACAGAGTAGCTGAATGCAGTGTCTCCTCTAGTACGTAGTACATAATAGCTCAATTTCCGGCGATTACTCCACTGTTTGATGGTGTACGTTCAAAATAAAAAATGATTTCAATTTGTTTCATCATTATCTAGCCCATTATGGAAACAAAAAAGTAAAAAAAAGAGTATGTTTAAAAGTTATAAGCGTCGAAAATTCCGAATTTCAACACTAGTTTAACACATCTTTGGGCGGAAATAAATACCATAAGAAGAACGAAAATTCCAAAACGGTTACCATACAGGGATAGATTAGTTGTTCAAAAATGCAAATAATTTTATTTTAAACAGATACATTCAATAGATTTTTCATGACATCCAGACTACCAAAGGTCTATTTATAAAATTTCGCGCGCCCGTTTTTGTTATAAAACATCTTGCCTTTCGCTACAAATTGTTTCCCCGATCAGTGGGACGGACGGAGGGGGGCGCAGCGCGCACTCACACATACTCACAAGGTTAGCCGCTGCTATCTATTTATGGTTGTAATACCTACATATCTACATCTTTATTTAGAAAAATTGCTTCCTTTTGTTCGTGTCCATTGCTGAAGCCGGGATGAATATAGCTGCTAAAATGTGCCCATAAGTTTGTTGAAACACATTTAGTTAAAATTGAAAACAGGTAGGTACATAATAATGAACTTTCGATACAGGTAGTACATTAGGTACTTAACTACTTTAATTTGCTAACTAACGAAAACATCACATAGATAAGCACGATTATCGAAAATCTTAAAATTATCTATTAATTTAATTAGAATAGGTAATTTTTAGATTTTCGATAATCGTGCTTACGTATAGGAATCTCATATCCTAATATACCTAATGTAATTTATGTAAGTTACATAATAATCTAAGAAGGGCAGTCAATGATAAATAAAATGTGTTTTGTAAGTTATTTTTTTTTTAAAACACCTTAACACAACAAAAACATGAAACTGAGAAGAAGCACCCGATCTGCCGAAACAAACTCAGAGGGGTCACTCCAGGTATTACATTGGTCATGTCATACGAGAACCAGGCTAATAAGGTCCTTTGAAGAAAGAATCATAGAGATGTGAGTGGACAACTTAGTACTCTTTAGGATTCCGTACCCGAAGGGTAACCAGCAGAGCCCTATTACGGAGCCTCCGCTGTCCGTGTGTCTGTCTGTCAGCGGGCTGCATCTCATACCGTAATAGGTAGATGGTTGTAATTTTCACAGAACGTGTATTTCTGTTGCCGCTATAACAGCAAGTGATAAAAATAAATTTGAAATTAAAGGATTTTCTACTAGAAAAAGAAACGTGTATTTTTGGCTTTTTTTGATCGATAGTAGTATATGTGTAGGTATTTAAATCTTGTAATCTCGGAAGCTCGGAAGTCCGATTCGCACTTGGCAAAATATTTGTTTATATTTAACCTTACCTCAGACATACTCATATTTTTTTATTTATAATTTATTATACTACTATATAAGCTACTACTAAATAAAATAGTAGTAGCTTCGCTATGGTATTATAGTATATTTTGGATTAAATTTAATTTATTACAGAATAATACGAACTATATAAAAACTAAGGAGCGCATCAACCTACCTTAGATATTGGGTTATGAATACAGATCAGTACACATAGGATTTAGTTTCTAAGTTTTACATATTTTATAGCCTTCGTTATGAATAGCATAAACAGGGGCTTGGCCTGTTCTGGCCTAGCCTACAAACGTTTCGTAACGAATCTCTTTCTACAATCGCGCCTTTTATTTGTTTGGACTGACCACCTGACTCGTTCAGTGATGCCATTCCCATACAGTGTTTAGTTTTCAACTAGCGTTATCTATCATAAAATAAATCTAAATTTTATTCATATTTCGCTAATTATGCCTGTACTGTGAATTTGATTTACAATCGATCTCTAAATTGTAGTTTTCTTCTAATTACTTACCTTGCCTAGACTGTTCTTTGGACTTCTGTAAGGAAGTCTGTGCTTTTCCCTGCAGTGACACCATGCCTATTGTTGATAACTTTCTAAGTACTAAGAGAATATTTCAAACCGCTATTGAACACAATCACTAAACAATTTACAAACTAACATTTTTTATTTATTTAATTAACCTATATAAAAACCCCACTCACATCAAAATCGCGCTGTCGAAAAAGCAGTTATCCTGACACTGGCTGACATATACTTCGGGGAGTTGCCTGGGCTATTATAGCTAACTAGCTATGGAAAGTAAATACCTATTTAGAATACATTGTACCTACAGTAATATTTGCATAACCTACAGTGAAATACAAAAACATAAAGAAAACATAATTATGTTACACTTTTTGTGTTTGTTTTAGAAATTGTTATAATTTTTTCAAAAAAAGTTTTTTTATGTTACCGTTTTTAGTTGAGAGTTATGTCCCTTTAGTGGGTACAGGCGTGATATTATATTGTGTGAGGTACAGGCGTGATATTATATTGTGTGATTGTGTAAAGAATGCATAGATAGGCGATAGATAGCAGCAATCGCGGTTGATTTGCTGTCATTTATTGAAGAGTGCCCCCGATTTCTCCAAGATCCCATCATCAGATCCTGATCTGACCATCATCGATTACCGTGGGATTATCTAGAAAATATATCCTTTCAAACAAAAAAATAATTTTCCAAATCGGTTCAGGCTTCAGGCATCTTCGAGAAATCGGGGGACAGAACATACATAAACAAAAACCAACGAGTTGAGAACCACCTCTTTTTTTCGAAGTTGGTTAAAAAGTAAGTAAAAACAAATCAATGGAATTATTATATAATTACAACATCTACTTAACTTTACATAAGAATTTTCATAATAACAACTAAGTACATAAATTGGGTTCATAATAATTACGTTTCACACAGCAGATCCTAAGTTATAATAACACCAATTTGCGTTCTCTCTCATTTCTCTTTTTAAAATACGTTACGCCCACAGTAGGATTTTCTCCAGCATTGTGGAGGCAGTTTACAAACATAAATTGCACAAGAACAAACATCCAGACCCGGAACAACTATTTGTAGGCCATACAATTATTTGTTCAGTGCGGGATTCGAAACCGCGGCGCCCAGCGCAGCCTCACTACTAAGCCACTGCGATACGGAGCTCAAATTGCCGTTTGAGTTTATGTTATTATTCAAAAATGAATCGCATAGGTAGGTACGCGATGACGCCGTCTCGCATTGCGTCACTCGAGTGCGTATGTATGTGCGCACTAGCTTCTTACTGCTCATCACAGCGTCTATCCCTTTCGCACGTGATGTCGGCTGAGATAGCATGTATTTTTACCCCGCCCACCACTTAGTTCGTGCCATCGACTAGGACAACCTTAAGTATTCTTCTCAACAAACCCTTTCATTTGATACCCTGTCATCCAAACTAAACGTGTATGCAAAGTTTCAGCTTTCAGAAGTTGGTCCCTTTTTTTCATAATTACAGGAATGTAAGATATTAGCGATGAGTGATGATAATTAGAAATTACTATTACTAAGATTCATGAACACTGATATTTTGTCTGTAATGAATTTTTTAAAGGTATTTTGAATCAGAACTGAAATAGCATTATATTTATTATAAATAACGAAATTAAAAGTCCATGAAAACTTTGTAAGTTTTTATTAGCCTAGCGCAGTCTTAGAATATGTTTTGTTGTCCACAATCACTGCGTTCTATCAATACTTTTCATTTAGACTGGTACTTTTTGAATTTGTAGCCCATAGCCTTTAAAATACTCCTCAACGATGTTCTGCCATTTTTAAAATCTATATCAGCTTTCAATTCCAATCAAAGTTCATTAATGATAGAAATCTCTTCTTTGCTATCTAAAATAATTGAATTAAACGCCTTATAGCGTAAAAATCATGTTATATTTATAATTTATAATGCATATCAAGCATTGTTTAATTTTGTTTTAGGTGTTTTGAACACATCTTCATCAAAATTACTCAAGAGGGCAATTTACAGCAGCGTCATCTTCTAAAATTGTGTCTCAGAGAAGAACTAGGAACCGAAGGAAAAATATTACGATATTAATGATAAAATCGAATACGAACCGAAAAAAATTGGGGAGTTTTATTGTAACGGCAGGCCTAAAAATTACCTGTCAAATATGCAACGCAGGCTATAACTTTAGAAAACGGTACTGTACATTTTTAATCACTTTCGGCATAATTATTACGATTGTTTACTGCAAAACCAATAAAAAAACGACATCTAACACACCACGGCGGTTAGAGAACAGAAGAACGATCACCGTAGAAAATAGTGTCAGTAGGTGAGAATTAGGGCTTCTGCGTCTTTTTCTCCCGCTTCGCTCAAGCTACATGCCGCTGAAGACCCCAATTATCTCCAGTAGAGGTTCAAAATTTTTAGTTTAACCAAATTAACGTCTACATACTCAAAGTTCTATCCTGCGGGAACAAGTGTACTTCCACTTCCAGTTGAGTTGTTGAGCATTATATTCAGAGCGTTTGCGAAATACTGCTGGTATTGACGCATCTATATGATTAATTTCTAATAATACAACTTGTTTAGCCTAACTTCGTCGTAGTTAGTGCTAATAAACGTTTTTTTTTTTTTGGATAGTTCATTAGCAAAATCTATCGTCTATTAGTATAAAACATCTATAATTTCTTCTGTTTATGGTCAGGTGTGCAAAGCTAGGCTTATGCTAATGTAACTGATAGAATCGGTTGTTACTTTGCGGAAATCCATTATAATAAAGATATTAATTAATTTGCAACCAACCGCTAACTAAATAAAATGATGTGTCTTACCTGGATTGAAGAGCGCCTCCCGCCCTCCCTCAATTGTTTCATTATTGTTTTATTCTCATAGCGAGTGCACGTTGATTACAACGCTCGTCAAATATCATCTATATTGGTGAGTGTAATCAACTTTTTTACTATTTAGAAATTCAGCCGCCATTACTTTTTTTTACTTCATACTTGTTTTTGTTAAGTGCAGATCATGGCCAACACTGAGGAACCCAATGATTCTAATCCCATCACTAATCCGTATTATTATGCACAGGATGTGGATTAATTTACTCTAAATTATTACAACCGAAAGGAGCAGCTTCACGATTTACCACCAAATAGAATAGCTATTAATGAAAAGCGACCATCGAAATCAAAGAAATGTTATAGGAAGAGAAACCGTTCTCAAGAATTATCGTCATCATCACACATTATCTGCCGAGATAAAGATAAACGAGGTCATCGTCTGATTAAAATCAGCATTTGCGAACTTAACGAGCAAGAAGAAAATGTCATCCACGATCTTAGTGCTAATAATATAAGTGTTCATTATGTTGTGGATTCAATGTATGATGAAATGTTAGATGCTACAAATTGTCTTATAATCTTAAAATATAGTTTTATAGTGTCCCGACGGTAACATATTGTAGCCATCTGCCATAATTTGTCTCTTGTCATTATCTCTATTAAGTACAAGTTTATCAACTTTTTGAGTAAATATTTGATGATTCTTTGATCTAATCATACACATACTCTTTTCTGAAGTTTTCATTAGACCATAACGCTCGTTTAAATTTTTCAATATTAAGATTTTTAGTAACAGATTTTTAATACCCTTAGCTTTCCTTATTGAGGTTGTTTTAGAATCAATACAATATAATTTCGCTCTTAATCCTACAAATTCAGTTATTATATTACCACCCATTTCGTCTTTGAAAAACCCTGGAAGTTTACAATTTACTTTGGGCATATCATACTGATCGTATACTGAAATTACTTGTATCAAAATATTTTTTTTTTTTTCTTGTCGTCATAAAAATCATCCTCAAATATTGACGGTAAAATCAATAAAATGTAAAATATGTAAAAATATTGACGGATCGCCTCAGCTGGCTCGCCACAACTTCCATCCAAGGGTCCTCACTGTGGTTTACGGGTTCTGACCACAGGCCACGCCAGAATGCGATAACGTCAGCCTGATCCGGTCCTGGGCCCGCTCCACATACCTCTAGTCGCTCCAATGATTTATAGAACCTCTTCTGATCACGCTGGAAGAGACGATTCTGGTTGAACCGCCTTGACTTCTCGCTAAATCGTTGAATCCACCTCCCCCAAGCACCTATTTTTTGCTTCAGTTCAGATGATCTGAATACGAAGACTGATGATATCGGGGCGCATAGATATGCGCTCCGTTAGTTTCTAGGTAATATCCGGCTGAGATAAACTGATACTTATCCCAGCAAACGCCATACTAACGGTGCGCACAATCCTCGGTCTATTATTACCTGACCTAAAGCTTTGATTAAAACTACTTTTACGGATTTTATCGCGTTTTATTTATTTTTAATACCCAACGTTTCGGGTGCTTTCCAGCAGTCCCCCGTGACCATGGATGCTGGAAAGCACCCGTGAGGACCCTTGGATGGACGTTGTGGCGAGCCAGCTGAGGTGGTCCGTAGGGCCCCGAACTGGAAAAGTCCGGGGCTCGACGGGCTGCATCATTACTGGCTGAAGGGGTTCATAGTGTGTCACGCTGTGCTCGCCCGACAGTTTCAAGAAGCTCTCGACCAGAAGTCGCTCCCGAGCCTCTTCACTACTGGGATCACTCATTTGGTTCCTAAAAATCAGGATACCACAGACCCGAGCAAATACCGCCCCATCACGTGTCTACCCACCATATATAAGACTCTGACATCCATTTTGAGCGCGAGAATCATTCGTCACCTGGAGCTAAACCAGGTGATGTCACGCGCTGAAAATGGATGTCGGGGGGTGAGGTCGTGGAACCAAGGAACCACTTCTCATTGACGCGGTCATTGGCAAAGTGGTGAAACGCAACCGTCGGAACTTCTCCGCCTCCTGGATAGACTATAGAAAGACGTTCGACGCGGTGCTCCATACATGGTTAAAGAGGGTCTTCGAGCTGTACAAGATTGATTGTGCAGTTAGAAACTTCCTCAAGCAGCGTATGGGGCAGTGGAGTACGATTCTTTGTCATCTGGGTGAGCGGATGACGGCTGCGGAAAGCCGCATAAGGATAAGAAGGGATATCTTCCAGGGCAACTGTCTGAGTCCAATCTGGTTCTGCCTCTCTTTGAATCCTCTCAGTATTTTACTGGAGGGCTCCGGGAGGGGATTTCAGCTTTGGAAAGGAGGTACAAAAGTGACCCACCTTTTCTATATGGGTGACCTCAGGTTATTCGCCTCCAGTCGCTCCCATCTTATGGAATTGCTAAACATCACTTGTGAATTTAGCAATTCTATTGGAATGGAGCTGGGGACGGATAAGTGTAAGTGTAGGTCCTCCATGTTGAAAGGGGAAGGGTTGCTATCTCTGACGGCATAGACTGATCTATGCCCGTCTACTTATGGACCCTTTCCGAGGCAGAAACATACCGATACCTGGGTATGTCACAGAACATCGGTTTCGATGAGGCTGGTTAGAAACACTCGTGTTTTATGCATACTTGACCAAAATGCTTAACAGCCTTTTGTCCGGCTGCGTCATGCCTGTCCTCATGTATACGTTTGGCATACTCAGATGGACTCAGACTGAACTTAACGCACTGGATAGAAAAGTCCGCAATACCATGACGTCACATAGAATGCATCATCCGAGATATTCGGTAATGAGGCTGTACTTGCCGCGAAAGCATGGTGGGCGTGGCTTCCTGAGCACACTCACCGTGGATAATCGCGAATCAGCCTCCGTCATTACTTCCTGGCAAGATCGGATGATCAATTCTATAAGGGGCGTAATTTCTAGTGATAAAGGGCTTACCCCTCTATCCTTAGCCAACGAGCAATGGCAGGACCCAGCAGTACATAGCGTTTCCAACCGGGAGACCGTATGGAAGGAGAAGGAGCTCCACGGGAGGTACTACAGGGCTCTACATGAGCCCTTCGTAGATACAGTCGCCTTCCTCAACTGGCTATGTTTTAGTGATCTCTTCGGGGAAACCGAGGGTTTTGTCTGTGCAATACAGTATCAGGTAGTATTAAGACCAACAACTTTCGGAGATACATCCTAAAGGATGGCACCGTCGACGTCTGTCGAGCTTGTCGCCATCCCGGGAAGTCACTTAGCATGTCATCTCCGGTTGTTCGGCGCTTTCTAACTCTGAGTACTTGCACAGGCACAATCTAGTAGTCAGAATTCTACACCAGGAGCTCGCTCTGAAATACGGTCTCGTGGAACGGAAATTGCCGTATTACAAGTACTTGCCGGAAGCCGTGCTCGAAAATGACCGCGCCAGGCTCTACTGGGACCAGGCCATCATCACAGATAGGACTATTCTTGTGAATAAGCCCGATATTGTGCTGATGGACCGGGCACAGTCAAGGATATTTTTGTTCGACATTACCATTCCGTATGACGAAAACCTCGTGAAAGCCGAAACAGATAAACGAACAAAATATCTGGACCTGGCTCACGAGGTCACGACTGACATGTGGGGTGGTCTGCCGGCCGAAATTATTCCTGTAGTCGTCTCTGCGAATGAGCTAATCCCAGTCAGCCGCACGGGTCATTTGAGCCTCGGCCGTTTGGTCTCCCCTGCCGAGGGCTTCCATTGGTCGGATCTTTATTTATTTATGTATTTTTTTATTTATTTTATTTTATTGATATTTATGTATATTTATCTTTACATTTGAATTTGTAATTATGTATTTACTATTTATAGAACCCAACCAGATGAGAAACTATATAGATAGCCCAAATAATAATTAATATCCCATAATAATAACAAATCAATAATAATTTACATTTGTAATAATTTATAATATTCGTAATTTTTAAAATTATAAAAACATTATTTATAATTTATTAACCAATAAATAATAATAACTTAGTTATTTTCTTTTTTTCTTTGAATGATATTATAATCATTTCCATTTCCAACTAGAGCACAACAGCCCGCTTTTTTTGAGACAACTTAGTTATCGCAGCGCCTCACTTATTTTGTCCAATTTCTGGGACACTCTTTTCTACAGCAATCTTTCACCTGTTATCTAACCTACATACTATAGACGGTCGTACGCAGTATATTATAACTCTGTCTACGTTATAATACCTTTGGTCGGTTGTAGCCACAGAGTACCTTTCTATAAACTGAAAGTTGTAGGTCCGTAGCCATTGGTGCCAAGTTAGGCGATTTTTCACTTTTTACGCTATCCCAAAATGTGTCCGGGCGATAAAAACTGACCGATTTGGTGACTGGTCGTAATTTAGGCTACTTCGGGCAAAAAGTGGGGACGATTTTTACGTATGCTAAATTAAATTAATCTCTCTACGTATGTTTTGTCACAGAGAAATATCAAAGGAAACTAGATTTAAAGTTATTCAAAAATAAATAATATTATGTATTATATAAATATATAATCAATAATACTTTATTGACAGTTACATAGAGACCAAGATAAATAGATATATTTTGCATTGTTTGGCCCCGCCACCACCGCCACTACGGGTATTCCCCTCTTCTTCTTTGCCTTCTACTATTCGATTGTTGTTTGATTTTGTATGTTTTACAGATTGCGCAACAAGATGTAGTTGCTATAAAGTACCCGAGTTTTCTTTGGTATCAGAAAAGTTTATTGCATCAATTTCACACCTACGTAAGATATGACTAAACTGCACAATTTCCATAATATATATCGTAAATACCAAAAACTTGATGCTTAATATTCTGTTACCGGTCCCGCTAACTCAGCATTAAGTAATGATGATTATGGAGGCATTTTAGATGAGGTTTTTATTAAATAATGACAAATAAATTGTGATCGTGGAAAGAAAACATTGGGGTCACCACTGTAACGCTTCGTATATTATGTAGAGGTGTTCGCCGTAGCTTCGGAACTTTGAAAACGCGATTTCGCGGCAACAGCCACAAAATGATGTTCTACTTCATTGATCTCTTTATATGTAAGTAAAATATTTCGTCTTATTAAAAGATACAATTTTTTTTAATTTGGCGTTTCCTTCTACATTTACAAGAAACTTCATTATTATAGCCTTTACAATTACAAAAAAAGACTGATTGAGACGTTAGAGTAGGTGATTTTAGGCTACTTTACAGAAAAATAATCAGGCGAATTTAGGCTACTTGGCATCCAATTTTTAGCGACTCGGACCTGTCTAGACTTGGCAACACTGGTGGGAGTCACAGAGTATATTATCATTAGGTTTCTCTGTCTACGGTTAGTACTCTTATTAGTTTGTGGTATATTATATAGTCGTAGCTCGTAAGGATATCGATTCTTTACGACAAAGATCAATTTTTATATAGATTTGAATCGAATTCTGATGAACCGATTCACAAAAAAATGAGGTCTAAAAGATTTTTCGATTAACCTTCAGATTAATACTGGTTGCGCGGAAAACCATTCGTATTTTTAATTTTATTCGAAGGTAGGCTTGCCAAGCTTGTCCTTCCTTTGACCTTTCCTTCACCTATCCTTTCGGTACATACCGGGGTGGTGAGGTGAGGGGGGAAAGAAGATGATTCTAGAATATCGCGTGATTTGCAACCAATGAGAAGCGAGCCCCTCCGAGACTTGAAAGAAGGACCGAAAGACCTTGAAAGAAGGACCGAAGTAATATAAGCTAACACGCGGCACTCGCGCGCTCTCTTCCCTTCGCGCACCAGTTGGAACCAGACCGCCTAGGACAGTCTTGTCCTAGAGGGCTTTGTCCACGCGCACCGCTAGTTCAACCGCATTAGCCTAGAGCAGTCGAGCTCCAGGAGTAACCGCCTCACCTCGTGTGAGATATAGTCGCGCACCACTCTCTTCCATCGCACCATCGACCAGGACCGAATCTCTGGGGCCCCAGGAGAGCCCCAGAAGTCGCAACGCAGCAGCAAAGCGTCCAAGCCGCATCGAAGTAACACCCCGGTAAGTGCGATTCCTTATTTTCGTTACCCTGCTTGAAATTTGTGTTTATTAGTTCATCCGCCCCAATTTCACTCCTTCTAATGTGGTCAAGCAGGGGTTCCTTCATAAGCCTTGGCAAGCAATAGGTTTTCTTGGAAGAGCAAGTGCATTGTTAGGGAACCACGTGCCAAATCCGCCAACTAGTTTAAGCATCATCCGCGTATACAGTCCACATAGTGTAACATCTCGCGTAGTAGGGTCAAGGCTCGACCGGGGAATAGGCCCGCCGCTCAACCACATATAATGTACAGATTACAAACGTTACTTATTTTTTATTTCTTTAATCCATTAAGAAGAGGCGAAAGAAACTGAGCACACAGCTTCTTTTTTAAATAGAAAAAAAGCTGTCGTTCTTTACGAGTTTGGGTAAATTCAAAAAAAGATACAATCTCCATATTTATAGGGTAAATATCGATTCATTGGATCAATTCAGTACCATATATCGATTAAAATTGATTTATTTGGCACAAGAAATCTTAATCGATCACAGATAGACAAACCTATTCTTGGTTATTGTCAGTGCTGCCACTTTGGGGAATTTGTCGCTAGATATAGTTTTGGTGATTTTTAGCAACTTTCTCAAGATGGCATAGATGACGATGACCACTTACCATGATGGTGAATCCTCTGTTTGCTTGCCCTTGGTTGTTTAAAGAAGTAAGAAGTAGAGTAAGGTATTTTTTATGATAGTATAGACAACACTACTTACTCTCAGTACGATCCATGGAGGTTAGAGAACAGGAGAATGATCGCTACGTGCTAAATTTGTGCTCTCTCTCTCTTACGTACTGGATAAGTAATTTGATATCTCTGCCCGCCATAGATAGTTTGTCAAAAACACGGGATTTCCCCTGTAATAATCATACAGACTTTTTTTCGAGATTTTCATTCATAGTTCATTCCTATTCATTCGATATTTTTAATATTTGCGTAATGCGTTGTCGTGGTGTATTCATACACGTAAAACTTTGGTAAAAAACTATTGTACATCGAATATCAATATGGAAATTCCTTTAAAAAAGAAGGTTTATGGCCAAAACTGTCGCAAAGAATAGGAAACGATTGAGGAGTTTAAAATCAGGCTTAAACCTGTTGTGACAGACCCTATGAAAGCTCACTGTGCGTATTGCCGGATGGATTTACGATCAAGAATAAATGATTTGCGAAAACACGCTGAGTCAAAGAAACGTTAGGATAAATGTGACTATATCTCCAAAAAAAGGATTGATTTTTCAGCTGCTCCCAAACTACAACTCAAGACGGATTTAAACGCCTTAAGAGCGGAAGGTAGGCTAGCCCTTTTTATAACAGATATTATATCTCAAATGGATCACCTCACTGAAACTTTAAAAAAGTGTTTTGCTGATTTCAAGAAAGGCGCAAATATCAAAAAGCACAGAACGAAGTGTACTGAAGTGATTAAAAATGTTTTAGCTCCCCACTTCATTCAGACACTAATAAATGACATTGGATCACAAAAAAATAGCATCTTGCTCGATGAGTCCACCGATCTTAATTCTTAACGTACCCAAATATTTGGGAGTGGTTTTACGATATTTAAGTACCGCAAGAAACACTATAGTGTCATCTATTCTGGCTTTGGAACCTCTGATCGCAGCTGACACTCGTGGTATTGTAAATGCTTTGCTAAAATGTTTGGAAAGACACGGTATACCACTGAAAAACATTATTGGATTGGAATGTGATAACGCGTATGTTATGATCGATATAAATAACGGCGTACATAAATTTATTAAAACTGAATACGGATTAACAAATTTGGTTCTTTTAAAAGGCGTATGCCATTTATTACAACTAGCCGTGACTTATGTTTCCGAACATACTTTACCCAGAAATACTGAATTTTTTATCAGCGAAACTCAAAATTGATTTTCAAATTATCTAAATGCAGAAAAGAGTACAAAGAACTGTACCAGTTAATACATTTTAGTGAGAATTCTTTGAAAATTTTGAGATCTTGTGCAACCCGCTGGCTGTCAGTGGAGCAGGCAGTAATGAGGATTTTGTCACAATGGGATGACTTAAAACTACGTTTTTCACTTACCAGTGATAAATATTACACCTCTGACATACTACACGTAAAGTTTTCGGATGTGTCTAATCAGCTGTAACTGTGTTATTTGAGAAGCGTTTTGAACGTCGTCCAAATAGGAGTAAAAGTTTTGAAAGTGAAGATTGTAACCCTGTGGCATTGCTTAGCACTTTGATGACGCTTCTACGCTCCGTTTGCAAGAATAATTATGGCATCAGCTGCAACTACCAATGTTGATTTTTTAAGTATTCAAATTGAAGAGCATCTCAACCCTGCTTCATATTTAGGGTATTTATTTAAAGTGCAGACGAGAACATCAGCATTGTCTGTAGAAATTACAAATGCTGTTAGGAATCGGTGCATTAATTTTAACATTAAAACTGGTAAAAGAAATTCAGCAGAGGCTATCAAACAACTTTACTATATTAGAGAAAATTTCGTACTAATAACTATAATTATAATATGTATAAGCTAAAAATATTAAAAATAATATAAACATTAACGTTTTTTGTGTTTTCACTTCATGTCACTTAATGAAAAACTTCGAAGAATAACTATTTTAATAGAATTATGAGAAATTATGACTGAATAGGATCTAGGGAATTCTAAAGAATTTTTAATATCCTGAATTCTCATAATCTAGCGATATTCAATGGTACTTTAAGTGACTTGTCCAAATTGAAAGTGGCAACACTGGTTCTTGTCTTGCCTAGATCTAGATTTTCTGTATATATTACTCTACTCTATGATCTAGATTCTAGATGCCGTAGACAGAGTCTGTCTACGCTAGATGCCTACTCGTAGTATAGGAGTAATCTATGGGAGTAATAGTGTTCTGTGCTCGTAGTTCGCCTCGCGCTTCGCCGCCGTCGTCGGCTGACAATCGTCACCTATATTTATTAGTTTTTGATCTAATGTTAAAATTACAATAATTTTTCTATTTGTGCTAAGTATATGAAACTAGGAAAAGTGCAGTAGTAACTTCTGTTACTGAATTAATTGACGAAAATGTTACGACCGTTGGTAGATGCTTTTTGGAATGCCGACGTTTGGTTACCGCCAAATACGACGTGGGAAGATATTGCTCCTGGTCCACATAAGGTGGTGGTGTATGCGGATCACCGTCACGTCTTCTTTCCAATACCGTTAGCGTTTGTTTTCATATGCCTGCGCTTTGTACTTCAAAGGTAAGTGTGTAACCTATTTCCTAACTAACTAGTAGCGTAAAGGGGCGTGTTCAAATAGAACAAATTTTCATATCAATCATGTGTCAATTTCATATCAATCAATTCATATCAAACACTTCATATCAATCATTCATAATTTTTTTGAAGTGGATGTGTAAGATGATGATACCAAACAGTAGGTATTTTTGTCCTTATACTAAAATAAGTCACTCATGTTGTTACTTTTGAAACTATACGTCGAATTTAAAAATCTTATTTAAGTTAAGTTTCATTCATCATCGTCATTAATTACTAGAGATGGGCCGAATATTCGTGTTATATTCGGTATTTGGCATATTCGGCAGCTTTACCGAATATTCGGCTAATTCACCAAATATTCGTTAAAGTGGTACTAAAGTATCTACTGTATGGAAAAGTACGAATTGAGTAATGCCTTTGCGTGTTGCCAGTGATGACTTATGGATCAGAGACGTGATCCTTCACTGCTGGCTATGGCTATGAGGACGCTCAAGGTCGCTCAGCGAGCTATGGAGAGCGCTATGCTCGGAGTTTCTCTGTGTGATAGACTCAGAAATGAGGATATCCGCAGTAAAACCTGAGTGACCGACATAGCCCAACGGATTAGTAAGCTGAAGTGGCAATGGGCCGGCCATATAGCTCGAAGAACCGATAACCGATGGGGAAGAAAGGTTCTCGAGTGGCAGCCTCGTACCAGTAGGCGTAGTGTAGGGTGACCCCCAACTATATGAAGTGACAACCTGGTAAGACATGCAGGAAGTCGATGGATGCAGGTGGCTCAGGACCGTGCTTTGTGGCGTTACTTGGGGGAGGAATTTTGCCGTTGAAAGTATTATTATTTATGGGTTAAATTTACTTGTATAGTGTTATGTTTTTGAGGCACTGTAGATTTATTTCCAATTATAGCAAATAGAAAGCTTGATAAAATTTTATTTGGAATCAAACAAAGAAACTTTACATTACAGTCATCAGTTTCTCTAAAATGTAAGTAGATCTGCCGCCACTCATTTTCATCATATACTTATCAATTTTCACTAAGGAAGGCACAACATAATACTTTTTTCTCACAAAAATAGTCAAAACATAAGCATGTGCCGGCAATTTACTCAGTACTATATTTGATTTAGATGATGCAATAACATGTCAGGTGTGGCGGTGGAGCGAGGGGAAGGATCCGATGCTAACCTGGCGCGCTTTACGGTAACAAGTTTTGACATAAATTGGTTTGGTACCGAGGTAATCCTGCCGAATAATGTTCGGCCAAATATTCGGTTCGGTAAAAATTTTACCAAACTTTCCGCCCAATATTCGTATTCGGTGAAATCCATATTCGGCCCATCCCTATTAATTACCTCTTGATTTTATAATAATTTTTTTAATTTGATCATTCAAAATATAAAATTTGTTTTGATTAGCTTAAGCAACCTGTATTAATATTTTACTTAATTATTGTGGAAGCACAGTTAATAAAAGCTGTAGCCATTTAATAGTTGGTTATAAAATGTAAATACATTTTTTGTTTCTTTTAAATAAAACTGATACATAGTTATTCTTCGAAACATAATTTAAAATAAAACAACAATTTATTGCAATAGTAATAAATTTACAACTGTATACAATCAGTACATTAATTTAACCCTTTTTCTGTTGTGTGTACTACATATAGGTCACTGCTATTGTCTTACTATTGTGTCTGGAAACCGGATGGTAAAAGTGTTAATATTTATGATTTCCATGTGTTCATTCATTACAGCCCAAAATGTTCCACTGCCGAACATGGGTCTCGCCCATAGATTATGTTGTTATCAGAAAGATGTTGATGACCATCTCCTATGTCAGTTTCTTTCTGACGCCTCTTACGACCCCCACAGGAGGATATGGGGTAGTGGATATTCTTACACCACCACTACACAGTTATTATTTAATCTACTTAAATTTGAACTTATTTTACATTATATCCTGTCTGCAAAAAATTCAAATTTTCAAAATATTAAAAAAATAACAGTCATTTTACCAATGCTGACCCAATATAGGTTGATGAAATTTCACCTCTAAAAATAATTTGATATCTCGGGTTTCCTTATTGTTATTTTTTTTATAGAATAGGGTTCACAAACAAGCACACAGTCCAACTGATGATGTGGTTGCTGTAGCCCATAGACATCTACATCTATCTTCAATTATGAATCAAAATGCAGATGCGTTGTCACCCGTGAGAACTAAGATGGAATGCCTCCTTTCCAGTAAAAAGGGTCACTGGTTCTCTGCACTCACCATATGAAACACAGCAGTGTTAAGCTGCTATTTTATGCCGATATTCTGTGAGAGTGTGGTCCTTCCCTGGTCCAGCCGACTCATTCGTGCTACAAATATACTACTAATATAGCTGCAGCATGGCTCTACATTTAACTCTATCAAATAATACTGCATTTGACTGCTAATTGCATCTGAACCAGGATTTGAACTTGTTTGTTCAAATGATAAGAAGCTGTTTGACTTCTTTTGCTTCTTCATCAGCTCATAAAAAATCATTACTCAACATATACCTGATTAAAACTACTTTTACGGATTTTATCGCGTTTATATAATAAACGATAAAATCCGTAAAAGTAGTTTTAATCATGTATAGTATTCGCGTAAATATAAGAAATCATTACAACATATACCTCTTTGGTTAGAGAGTATTTGCCTTAAACATCGTGTAGCAGACAGACATGTGATCATAGTATCATACGTCATACACATTTGACTTAAAATCAATGTCTAATTGCTGATTGGTATTTATTTTGTCATAATCAGTAACCCTCATACCTGTTACACAGTCTTCCACCTGACACCTCTCCGTCACTTCTTCCACATCCATGTATCTACACATAGCTACAAATACAGCTTGCTGGTTAAGAGTACTCTTAACTTGGCCTATTTTCACTTCATCATACCTTGGTTGATAAATTTGACTCTGCCATTCACTTCTGCAGCATAAATTTGCTTTGTCACTTTTTGCTCATACATTTTTTTCTGTGTGTCCAATTCACCAAAGCAATACCATTACCATTACAGACAGCCTATAAAAGTCCACTGTTCAACATAGGCTATGCCATAGATAACCGCATCATCATCATCATCATCAGCCTGCGGCAGTCCACTGCTGGACATAGGCCTCTCCCAAAGCGCGTCACTTAGCCCGATTTTTGGCTTCACGCATCCAGTTGCCAGCCGCCTTGCGCAGATCCTTGCTTCATGTAACCAGAGGGCAAGAACTCCAGGTAGCCTCATAGAGGGATATTTGCCAAAGTTGCCACACTTGCCAAGTGAGTTACCAACCTCAGTGTTTTGTTTTTAGTCATTACTAGGAGGATAGCTTATAGTATTTACCACCAGGTGAGATTGTAGTTAAGCACTGGCTTAAAAGTACAGAAAAACCACAAGGTTAAAGTACCTAATACTTTAGCTATTTGCTTCACATGAAGTATAGTTGCCGACACGAGTGGTGAGCACAGATAAACTGTGGTGGGAGGTAGGTACACTGTCGGGCAAAATTATTGGATACCTTTATTATTTCAATCCGTAATTTTATATTTTCGGCGACTTTTATGAAAATGTTTACTCGAACACATCAACTTTTACTTTGATACAGTAATGTGGCAGATATTCATGTCCTTTATTTTATTATGTACTATAAAGTATTTAATGTATACCTGGTGGTTAGAATTGATTATTTTATTAAGAAGAAGGAAGAGGTGATATGCCTTCCATAAAATCCGGTGTTGCGGTGCGCCGTACAGTAGCCACTGAGATTCGCCTCAGCAGTCTGTTTATATACGTCTATTGATGTTTTTCGCAGTACCTAATTTTTTCATGTAACTACACTGAATAGATAATTTGTCGGGATTGTCTATTTAACACCGAATTCTTCCTTCTCTGCATATTTAGACCAAAATCTGAACACTCAAATTATAACAACAAAAATAATTAAAAACAAGAAATAACAAAAACAATTAATAACAAGGAATACACAAACAACAATTAACAACGAGCTGACAAAAACAATTAACGAAAATAAGCTTATTAAAAAAGTTATCATTAAAATTATTGCTCTGAAGTGTACGGAAGCCGAATGATACGTTAGAAACCAATAGACGACGAATCGACTGATGAACCAATCACGTTGAACGTCAGCGTGGTCAACGTCGTATCGACCAATAAAAAGTTATATTTCTTGTTTTATTATTAGTAAAATTGCACCTAACATTGTTTTTATTTATTGCTTCCTATTATCAGTTTTTATGTGGTAGAGCCATGCTGCAGCAATATTATAATTGTTGCACGAATTGGGTCGACTCGACAGGGGTAGGATCACACTCTCACAGAATACTAGCGTAAAATAGCAGCTTAATGTTGCTGTGTTTCGTATGGTGAGTGTAGAGAGTCGGAGACCCTTTTTACCGGAAATGATGCATGCACCTTAGTCCTCAGGGGTGACAATGCATCTGCATTTTGATTCTTAATTCATGATAAATGTAGATGGACCACAGCATCTGCTTACCATCAGGTGCACTGTGTGCTCGTTTGTCAGCCTATACTATAAAAAACATTTATCTAAGCTTTTATTATCACCTATCAAACTTTGAGTTTCATTTAACTGATAAAACTTATAGCTGCTTCCAATGACATGTTTAGTATAGATCATAGAATGCTATAATACATACACAGTATAGATCTAACATCTTTGTCTTAAACTGTATTTTCCCACATTAATATCCCCAAGCACAATAATACATTCATCAGCATAATGACATTGAAATGGTTGTCCAACATCCCATTGAGACTTCTAAACACATCCATCCAATTGATAATTTAATGCTATTGACTAAAAGCAATATTAATTTAACATCCGCCTCCAGACACATTCCTTCATTATCCAATTTCATCTAATTTATGTTACTTATAGTAGTAGGTGTTTTATTTAATATGATTTTATAATGTTCAATTTCTCTGATTTAATGTTATATTTGATCTTGTGATATATAAGATGGGTTAATCAGAATGCCTGAGCTTATATTATTTTCTGTAAAACAAACACATGTTTTGTATTAAAATTCAAAATATTAATTTTTTTATAGCGTAGGGTGACAAATGAGCACACAGTCCACCTGATGGTACGTGGTTGCTGTGGCCCATAGACATCTACATCTATCCTCAATTAGAAATTGAAATGCAGATGCATTGTCACCCATGAGGACTAAGGTGGAATCCCACGTTTCAAGTAAAAAAGGTCTCCGGTACTCTACACTCACCATATGAAACACAGCAGCATTAAGCTACTATTTTATGCTGGTATTCTGTGAGAGCTTGGTCCTTCCCCGGTTGAGCCAACCCATTTGTGCTATAACTATACTCTACTAATATAACTGCAGCATGGCTTAATCATAAGTTCAGTTGTTAAGTGTTAGTTTTTTTATGTGGTAGACATGCTGCAGCTATATTGTAGTTGCAGCACAAATGGGTCGGCTCAACCGGGGAAGGATCAAGCTCTCACAGAATACCGGCATAAAATAGCACCTTAATGCTGCTTTGTTTCGTATGGTGAGTATAGAGGACCGGAGAACCTTTCTACTGGAATTCCATCTCAGTTCTCAGGGATTGACGACACATCATAATATTTAATCAGGTCCAATTTTATATGCAATATAAATACATTAACAAATGTAAATTGATTTCATATGTTTATGTGAACACTCTACTTTTAAATACCTAAAACTAATTTATACAGATTTTATTGCATATATTACCTATCTTATTTTATATTCCCGACAATTCCATCTGTTCCAATTGTTCAGAGATTGACAACATCAACATTGTATGAATTAAATTATTGCCTTCGCACATTGCCAAATTTCCTTGAAGACTGTTTTTGTGCACCTATACATCTTTTATTTATTTTAATTTTAATGATGCCTAAAAAAAGTAACTGTTTTGATCTATCCGTGGAATCCATTATTTACTGCCAGCTCATGATTAACTTGAGGAGCACCAGTACAGTTTCTGTATCAGCTAGTGGTCTAGTTTACCTGACTTATTATTAAGCAGGTAGTTGAGTTCAAGGGGGAGGCCTTGGCAGTAAATTGGGACATACTTAAGATCTTCTATTGGGTTGGAATAAGCACTGTTTTTGAAACTTCACTGGGTAGGACCAGACTCACAGAATACCAGCGTAAAATAGCAGCTTAATGTTGATGCGTTTTGTATGGTGTAATTTTTACGACGAGTAGATTAATTTCTCTTCGAATGTTTATTATACTCTTTTCGATATACCTTATATAGAACTCACTAATTACAAAAAGATTTATATCAATTTTACCTATTACGTAGTAGAGGTTTGGTCATTCTTTACTGCTTGTTTATGCCATAGGCACCTTCGATCAACAATACCAACTAGATGTCGGGTCGGCGCAAGAAATCCGTCTAAGTAAATAAGAGCGCACATGAGACGTGAGCTCTTACTTCGTTTAGTTCATGAAACATAGCCAATATAAACATGTTTCACAATGCCGCAATGTGTATTTAAAAGTTGCAAGAATAATGCCCGAAAAAGTAATTTAACGGCCGGAATGTCTTACTTTCGATAATTACATGTATAGTATGTTATATTTTAAAGCTTCAAACTTACAAATAATATCATATTTGAAACTAATTCACCGATCATAACCACCCGTACAAATGTTTTGCCAATGTTGACCAATACACGCACAAACATTTGTGAAACAGAACATAGGCGCATGAAGTAGATTAGTATTGTAATAATTTTTAATAATTTGTTACCAAAATTTAAACAATGGTAATTGCTACTTTTGTCTTTGTTTGTGTAATTCCAGTAGATACTTAGCTTTTTTTTATTATAGCTTTCCCAGCTTTCTTCCCTGGTCGAGCCGACGCATTCGTGCTACAACTGTACTACTAATATAATTGCAGCATGGCTCTACCACGTTTTAAAAGTATGCAAGGGGCGGTCTTATTGCTGACAGCAATTTCTTCCAGATAACCAATAAATGGACAGTTAAGTATGCAACTTATCTCATAATTAAAAGTTACATTTGTCACAAAGATACGTATCTCAATAACACATAATCTTTAAAATGGCGGTCGACGTATCTGTATTATGCTTCAAACAAATACAAACACAGAAACCTATCTGAAGATACGTCTCTGTGTTACTTGTAACATGCGTAAAATAGAAAAAAATATTGAACCCTATTTGAAGATACGTATGTGTGTTACTTAGATCACATAAACAAAGCGTATATTATTATCTAGATGCACGTGGTTGTTTGGCTCAGTTTGAGCTTGGAGCTGTATGTTAGGTCAGTTGCGGTTGGTGAGTGTAGAGATCCGGAGACCCTTTTTACTGGAAACGAGGCATTCTATTTAAGTCCTCAGGGGTGACAACGCATCTACGTTTTGATTCTTAAGCTAGAATAAATGTAGATGTCTATGAGCCACAGCATCCACTTAGCAACAGGTGGATTGTGTGCTCGTTTGTCAACATTATTCTAAAAAAAACAAGAGCGGTATGTTACAATGTTAGTGCATAAAATTGAAGGAAAAGTTAAAACTGTTGGCGAAATTTGAAGATGAAACAAGATGCGACAGTTTTTCTTTTACAAAGATTGCGAAAAAGTTCAAGTATGTCAAGGGTTTTTTCTGGCTACCCGAGATATACCTGAAGTATTTTAAAGAAAAGGGACGAAGCGCGTATTGTTGCTCCTAGCATGAGAGGAAAAGCTCCAACCAGATATTACTAGATCAAGCGAAAACAAAGAAATAATAGAGAAACACATTCTGTCCTTTCCTGCAGTACCGTCCCATTATTGCCAAAAGAAATTAATTATAAGTACTTGCCAGAAGATTTGTCTCTAAGGGATATGCATAAAATATACACCAAATAATGCATGGAGCAAAAGGTTGTTCCTGAAAAGTTTTGGCTTTTCAGATGAATATTTAATAATCAAACTTGAAATTTCATATGCCTATTAAGAACATGTGTGATTCAAGCGTAAAGTACAAAAATTGCAGTGAGGATGATTAACCAGCTTTATTTCCATTACACATGCAACATATCCGTCGGAAGATTGAAGCACGTCAGTACCATGATAGTTACAAGGAACCAGCAGAAAAAAAGTTTTGAATTTATTGAGATAGACTCGTTTTTTATAATGCGACAGTCTATGATGTTGAATCAAGGCGTGCGTCAAACTTTATGTGGCGTGAAGGTATTGCGTTTCCTGATTGAGGTTCCTACGAGTTTTCTTCCTGTATTTATAAATATTTATTAGACCACGTCAATGAAAAAAGGTTCGTTATTATGAGTGATATACTTGTTGAGCTAAATAAAAAAGTTGCAAATGTTAGATATTCCTGAAATAGAATGGGGTTACTTTGAAGGTTGATTCTGTGCACGCCCACATTGAAAGTTCGTCAAAAAACGTAAATATTTACCATCTCTCGGGATGATAGGCCGCAGTAAGAAGGGCATCAAAACCATATAAATATCATGTTATTGAAATAAGCCAAAAGATGTTTTTTAACGCTGTCAAGTTAAGAAAAAAGATTATTGAGAACAAAAAGACACTGATGGTAACTGATCACTCTTAAAATACTATAAACACGATTGTGATTATATGTACATATGAATATAATATAAGCGATACAGACTTTAGTAAATTTGAAGTTATACGATGAGTGACAAGAGGTACTACAAACTATGATTCCACGGAACTGAAAAGAGCGTATGACGGCCCTATGAAAAGATCGTCAGAAAAATTACAGGATTTAAAAAGCATTTGTGATCAAGATATAATACCATCACAATACCACTGTTTTTATGAAGAATTTAACAACGGCAGTAGTGAAGGTAGATATTCGGAATCAGAATCTTCAGATTAGAAATTTACCTTCCTGTCGTGTATTTTTTCTTTTGTACCCTTAATCACAGTAATTAAGGTTTATTCTGTGTTGTATTTTTTCATAAATACGAAATAAATATGACTTTGACAAATTAAATCTGACGTATCTAATTTTAAAATAAAATATTAACAAAAAAAATTTGTAACACAAAAACGTATCGAAAATCCGACTCTAAACTATTGAATTTTAAACGTATACAGAAATCTTTTAAAATAATCTGTTAATTGTTTTAGGACCCTAAATAAGCCTTTAAAAGTATTACAAGCTTTAAACGTAATAGCTATGAAATGACATAGATACATACATACATACTACAAACATATATACATACAAAAACTAAAATAGATATAATTATGTGTATATTTAATAGCTAGTAAAGGTGGGCGAAACTGTTATATTTTTCTAATTCGTTATGTTGTTGTAATATATTTTTCTAACTGTTGTTTTAAACTATTATATTATAACAGTTTCAAATATTACATTGTACACGCGGTTAGTCAGTTCAGTTGTTGGCTGTGTTAGCATTTTGTTGTATGTTGTTATAACGATTATAAATATTATGATGAAAGATTATTACGATTATAAATATTATAAATATTAAACGATATTAATTATATGAAGACAAAAAAATATGTTTAAGTTGTATTAGCATCATTTGAGTGTTTCATGTTTTAAAAGAGAATCATTTAAAATATGTATGTTAAGTTTAATGAACTTCCTTTCCTCATTTTTACAGGCTTAGGACTGTCTGAATGTATGTTAAGCTGTGTAATTATTGTATCTGTTATAATTATTAACTCATATTTTCAATCATTTTAAGAAAAATAACTCATTCAGGCGTAGTTAAAAGCTTATTGATGTTATGTACATTTTGATTGAATTTTTACATTATTTACACTGTGCTCAAAGTTTTAGTTATCTACAATTATTTACATTTTTTCAGTTACTATTCAAAAACATTATTTGGTTTACTTTTGACGACGTAAGCCTTGTGAGTCTATCCGATATTAAATCCGAACGGCAAAACTCTTCAGACACTCCTACGCATAGAATAATAACACCTTATTCTATGCTCCTACGTGTCTTTGCTGAAGCTTTAAATTTGTAATTGTACTTTTGAAAGATAGTTTTTTTTAATTGCACACTGCTTTTTTTTCGTCCACATTTGAACTTAGACTTAAAATAGTTCCAAATGGCTGCGCTACGCTGACGCGACATTATTATACACTTTTACATACAACACGCTAAATCCTATCTATATTACACTAAATATTTAAAATTACTTTAGGAATAAAACTTAACGAAAAATAAACAAAAACAACAATAGCTTTTTCACGTAATATGGGGACCTGCTATCAAAACATTACGTATATAATTTAACAGATAACAGTGTCATTGTCATCTCAGCTAGACAGCTAACTGAACACTAATATATTACAACAGCCAAAAAATTAAATAACAGGCACAACAGGCAACAGCTAGCAATGAAAGAAATAATATAGTTTTGTTTACTGTTATAATTTCGTGTTAGTAAAATAAGTTAAGTTAGCTTAGAGTTTAATTTAGTGTAAGCTATACGCAATCCTTGTGGCATAATGAATGTAGTATTTTATTCACTCCCATTGAGGTGCCGCGTCTCGGCCGACAGCTGGGCCGTAAACGTAAACAGATGACGATTTCTAACGATAATGAATATATTATAACAGTGAATGGTTCATTATTCTAATGTGTTGTAAGATTGCAAATATATAATGAAATATATTATCTGTTGTATGTTATAATTTTAATTAAACTTATGATCATATTAAAAATTATTTTAGTGTTCAACGCGACTCAATACTTCCTGGACCAAATTCGAAGAAGAAAACAGATACATAACAAAATGACGTAGCTCGCAAGGGAATAACGGGAAAAGGAACTTTATTTGTTATAGTTTAAGGTTGATTTCACACTAAATGTTATTTAATTTGTCTTTTCATTTCCAAGTGATAGGAGTATTGTATACTTCGATCAACAATACCAACTAGATAACGGGTCACGTACAAAATCATAGCTGAATACTGTCCACGTGAATATAAACTTAAACAGCTACATTTGTTTACCTACCAAAGAAATGAGACAAAAAATTAAAATAGTTTTAAGTTCAACCTAATTACAACCATGGCATCTAGTAATAAAGTCACAAATCTTACGATCATTAGTAACAATAAAACCGGCCAAGAGCGTGTCGGGCCACGCTCAGTGTAGGGTTCCGTAGTTTCCCGTCCGTCACAATAAGTGTTCCCACTTATGAGTTTAAAGGTGGGTATCCATTATGTTCGCGCTCCTGCAACTGCTCCCGGTAGTGGGTACTGTTGTTTCCATCCAAGTTCAAAATGATTTTCCTAGAAAGTCCTTATAAAGTTCTACTTTTCAGATTTTTTCATATTTTCTAAACTTATGGTTCAAAAGTTAGAGGGGGGGGGGCACATTGTTTTTTACTTTTGGAGCGATTATTTCCGAAATTATTGACATTATCAAAAAATGATTTTAGTAAACCCCTATTCATTTTTAAATACCTTTCCAACAATATATCACACGTTAGGGTTGAAATTAAAAAAAAAATCACTTCCCTCTTTACATATAGGGGGGCTACCCTAATAAAAAAAAAATCCAATTTTTATTTTACCACTTTGTCGGCGTGATTGATACACATATTGGTACCAAATTTCAGCTTTCTAGTGCTAACAGTAACAGATTACGCGAGGACGGACAGACGGACAGACAGACATCGCGAAACTAAAAGGGTTCCTAGTTGACTACGGAACCCAAAAAAAAAGAACAAAGCTATACAATACTCCTATCACTTGGAAATTAAAAGGCATAAATTAAATAACATTTGGTGTGAAATCAACTTTAAGGTGTAACAAATAAAGTTCTTTTTCCCGTTATTGCCTTGCGAGCTACGTCATTTTGTTATGTTTCTGTTTTCTTCTTCGAATTTGGTCCAGGAAGTATTGAGTCGCGTTGAACACTAAAATAATTTATAATATGATCATAAGTTTAATTAAAATTATTTTTATGTTTTGAGCATTTATGATTGTTGGTATACATATACTTTCCACACTAGCCATTAAATATAATATAGTATGTAGTATATTGATTGCATTTAATTAACTAATTCAATATACATCTATTTTAGTTTTTGTGTGTATATATGTTCATAGTATGTATGTATCTATGTATAGTAGATATATATAAATGTGTGTATTCTTTTTTATCACACCAATTTGCCCTACTCCTGTCATCTTCATGTAAGCCTGTCCATTTATTGGTTGTCTGGAAGAAATTGCTGTCAGCAATCAGCAGCCATGCTGCAATTATATTAGTAGTATAGTTGTAGCACTAATGGGTCGGCTCGACCGAGGAAGAAAGCTAGGAAAGCTAAAAAAAAGCTAAGTATCTATTGGAATTACACAAACAAAGACAAAAGAAGCAATTACCATTTTTAATAATTCGTTACCAAAGCTTTAAATAAAGTTTTGGTAACGAATTATTAAAAATTATTACAATACAAATCCACTTCATGCGTCTATGTTCTGTTTCACAAATGTTTGCGCGTGTATTGGTCAACATTGGCAAAACATTTGTAGGCGTGGTTATGTTCGGTAATTTAGTTTGAAATATTGATATTATTTGTTAGTTTAGAGCTTAAAATATAACATATTATACATGTAATTACCGAAAGTAAGACACTCCGGCCGTCTTAAATTACTTGGGCATTATTCTTGCAACTTTTAAATACACATTGCGGCATTGTGAAACGTGTTTACATTGGCTGTATTTCAAGTGAACTAAACGGAATAAGAGCTCACGTCTCATGTGCGCTTTACTTAGATGGATTTCGATCCGACATCTAGGTAGTTGGTATTGTTGATCGAAGATTGTATAGCTTTGTTCTTTTTTGTGACTAATGATCGTAAGATTTGTGACTTTATTACTAGATACGATGGTTGTAATTAGGTTGAACTTATTTTTTTTTTGTTCAATCTAGTGTAGCTGTTTAAGTTAATATTCACGTGGACAGTATTTAGCTATGATTTTGTACGTGGCCCGTTATCTAGTTGGTATTTTTAATCGAAGGTATTTAGCTATGATTTTGTACGTGGCCCGTTATCTAGTTGGTATTGTTGATCGAAAATTTTTTGAGCTTTTTTTCATGTTATTTGCAGATAAGACTAAAATTTAACATTTTATTTTGTGCAGTGAACGATAAATACCGTTTATTACCAAAGTCTTTTTCTACACGAGCAACGCACCTTGTATTAACTAAAATTTTAACCTAGACACAGATTGGCTAACCTAGACACAAAAAGGCAATGGCTCGCTGGTTACTGAACCATTTACGTGTTTATTACCTCGTTTTTTATTTTCGTGTGTTTTTATTCGGGTACAATTTAGTAGGTAATCGATGAGCTAATGACGATGAAATTACGAACGTAGCTCAAAATCAAGTGATAATATAAAAATATGAACGTGGTATGTTGAAAAAAAAACCTTAAAAAATATTTTATTTTAACTAGTGTCCTACAAAACAATTGCGTTGTAACAAACAAATAAAGTCAGTCAACTTATCTCTGACACACCGATCTCGGTACCGGAGAACAAGAAAGTAGCACACGGCAGAACTCTTATTGTTTTTATGATATAAAAAAATAAGGTCAAGTACAAACATATTTTATTTAATTAAAAGGAGACTGGATGGAATGTCTCCTTGAAGTGTTTTTTTATAGAATAAGAGTGACAAAGAAGCACACAGTCCACCTGATTTTAAGTGGATGCTGTGGCCCATAGACATCTACATTTATCCTCGATTAAGAATTGAAATGTAAATACGTTGCCACTTCTGAGATTGCCTCGTTGTCAGTAAAGGGGTTCTCATGTTCTCTACACTCACCATACGAAACATAGCAGCATTGAGCTACTATTTTACGTTGGTATTCTGTGAGAGAGTGGTCCTACCCCGGTCGAGCCGACCCATTGGTGCTACAATCTTAATATAGCTGCAGCATGGCTCTACCACGTTGAGACAGTAAAAAAGTGTGAATGAGTGTTAAAAATTCGTGTTGATAATGGTTCTCTTCTATGCATTTAATCAACGCCGGATTTGACTTTTTGGTACCCTAGGTCATTATAGCAAATGGTGCCCCAGTTTTACCCCGGGAATTCTGTGAGAGCGTGGTCCTACCCTTGTCGTGCCGACCCATTCGTGCTACAACCATAATATAGCTGCAACAGTGCTCTACTAAGTTAGAGCTTTTGTACGTCTTACTGCTGGGTAGAATCCTTCTCCATTTCTGAAAGGTTTCCGAAGTAATTTGTCCGACGCGTCTTATTTCTAAGTTTCTGAGCGATTATTTTGCCTGCCGCTGTCCTAGTGCGTGTTGGAGTTCACACGCTCTCAAAATATGTTATGTCTTAGACATGCAAGTTTCCTCACGATGTTTTCCTTCAGAGCACGCATTAAATTAGCACTTTCCGCCGAGCACGTAGTAAATTAGCACTAAAAATTGCAATTAAACAACTTCATTGGTGCCGGCTGGGTTCGAGCTGGTTGTTTGCGTACTGTGAAATTTACAGAAAGGCATCATCATCATCATAATTACAGCCCTTCACAAGTCCACTGCTGAACATAGGCCTCCCCCAAGTAATGTCACAAGTCACGGTCCTGAGCCACCTGCATCCATCGACTTCCTGCATGTCTTACCAGGTCGTCATTCCATCAAGTAGGAGACTACGGATATCCTAATTTCTGAGTTTATCACGCAGAGAAACTCCGAGCATAGCCCTCTCCATAGCTCGCTGAGCGGTCTTGAGCGATAACGAGGCCTAATACGAATAACAGTGAAGGACCACGTCTCAGATCCGTAAGTCATCACTGGCAACACGCACTGGTTGTACAATCTAGTTTTCAGAGTTTGAGTGTACCTGACGAGAAGATGTGTCGTAATTTCCCGAACGCTGCCCAGCCGAGTTGAATCCGTCGATTGACCTCTCGGTCGAAGTTGAACTTACCTAGTCGGACTATTTGTCCCAGGTAAACATACTCATCAACAACTTCGATCGTAGTGCTCCCAGCAACTACCGGCATAGGTGTGACATGGACATTAAAAATGATCTTAGTTTTGTCCATTTTCATCTTAAGACCTATCCGTTGGGAGACACCATTGAGGTCATTGAGCATAGTGCTTAGGTCCTCTAGCGATTCTGCCATAAGGACTATATCGCCGGCAAATTGAAGGTGAGTGATGTACTCGCCATTGATGTTACCGTACCGTCTTTGCAGTTCAGTAGCTTGAAAACGTCTTCCAATGCAGCGGTGAAGAGTTTCGGGGATATAACGTCACCCTGTCTTACACCTCTCTGTAGTTGGATAGGTTTCGAACTTTGGTTCTGTACTCGGATAGTCATCGTAGCCTTTCTGTATAAACACTTCAGCACTTCAATATACCGACAGTCAACTGTGCACCGCTGAAGGGACTGTAGCACCGCCCAAATTTCGACGGAATCAAAGGCTTTCTCATAGTCCACATACGCTAGGCAAAGTGGCAGATTGTACTCTTCGGTCTTCTGTGTACGATCTGCCGCAGGGTATGTATGTGGTCTATGGTACTGAGGTCTTATCGGAAACCGGCTTGTTCGGGAGGCTGGAAGTCGTAAGTACCGGTGTTTCACCCGCTTTCAGAAGTTCCGCTGTATTTCCATCCTCACCTGGGGCACTGCCATTTTTCAGGTGCTGGAGAGCCATTCCTAATCTCGCTCAGACTGACGTCCGGGATATCATCGGAATAGTGTCGGATAAGACTTGCTCTTGGATCGTTTCTCTAACTTGCGTGTGGCTCCAAACGATGATGTGTACAGCTGCCCATAGAACCTCTCAATCTCACTCAAACTCAGTCTTCAGCTTTGACAGTTGGATCTCTGGTAAAGACTTTGGAGCCCTGGTTCCGCTCGATCGCTTCTTCAATACGAGCAGTATTAAAGTTGCGAAGTCCTGCCGCATGCATTTGGAGATCTGTCTGTTCAGTTGCCTGTACGCTGTCAAATCTGCTGACGCTGGGGCTGGGGGCAGTTTCTTCGTAACTATCTATCTATAATATTCCAGCGCAACTTGTCTATCTCTTCTTCCAGCTCCAGGATCTTCTCGTCAGTCCTCAGGGTACGTGCGTTATATGTTGCCAGGTCAGGTCGCCGTAGGTGGCAACCGAACCTCCACCGGAGATTCTTAGCGCATCCCCTGCCCCGCCGTTACCATGGTCGCCACCGTAGCCAGGAATAGCGGGTCCGCCGGGGACTGGGGGCCGTCTATTTGTGTAATTGTTCATGGGGGGGTATATTGCCATAGTTACCACGTTTGGCGACCGGGTTGGCAACCGCAGTTCTTTTGTACAGTTGTTGCTATCAGGGAGATGCTGCTGCCCATCTCCTGCCTGTTTCCCTCTGTCGCCTTTTACCACACCTACGGGAGGATATGGGGTAGTGGACATTCTTAACCGCCACTACACGACAAGAGACAGAGGCATGCAACTTTGAAAATTATTTCTGATGTTAAAGATGTTAAAGTTTATCAGCTAAGATCCGCGTAATAAAATAAAATGTTTACCTAGTTTGAAGAGCTCCCCCCGCTCACCCTCGTTGCGTGCACACTTAACGGGCATGCACCGCAGAGTCTACTTCACCTGAGTATGCTCCGTGTAGAGGTGAAACACGTGTCATGTTATCGACAGTGGTGTGTGTCTTTATGAGTTTAGTATGGTGTTGGGAGCTTGGGAGTGGTGTTGATGGGGATAGTGCACGCAATTAAGGGAGGGCGGGAAGTGCTCTTGAACTAGGCAAGACTAATTTTATTTTATCACGTGGATCTTGTTAATTAATTCTTAACATCATTAATGTAATAGATTTTCGTGAAATATCGCCTATGGTGAAGACTATGTTCGGAAATTCTCTGCGTGATAAACTTACAAATGAGGATATCCTCAATAGAACCAGAGTGTCCGACTCCGACATAGCCCAACGGATTAGTAAGCTTTAGTGGCAATGGACCGGCCATATGGACCGAAGAACCGACAACCGATGGGGAAAAAGGTTGTCGAGTAGCTTCGTACCTGTAGGCGAAGTGAAGGGCGACCCACCACTAGATAGAGTGGTAACGGCTTCGTAAGACATGCAGGAAATCGATGAATGCAGGTGGTTCAGGACCGTGTTTTGTGACATGCCCTTGGGGAAGGCCTACGTTTAACAGTGGATTTGTGAAGGGCTGTAATGATGATGATGATCGACTGATTCTATTAATTACTTCTGATGCTTGTCCAATCCAAACTCGCATTGTATAGATGTGACCCTGGGACTAAGTTGCTGATTGTTTAATCGTATTTATTACACGTTTTTGCAATAATATGTGAACAAGCGTGTATAACTTGTGTTTTATTATAAACGACATTGATTTCTTATATTTACGGGAACACTACACATTGAATAAAACTACTTTTACGGATTTTATCGCGTTTAATTTACTTAAATTCTTTCTCATAAGTAGGATAAACAAAAAGATCTATAAAACCCCGCCTAAAACAACATATATCTGTCGTGAAACACCAACGCTCCGGGAAGTCTGCAGTTTGTTATCATATTCTAGACGGCCCCCGCCAATTACATCGGATTTGAAAAACCATAAATCCTCGCGAAAGAAAAAAGTTCTTGCCAGGGATGATACGTGAGGCTATTGAAATTAAAACATCCTAATTATAATAGAGAACGAGGCTGGGTACTACCACCTGCTTGGTATCCTGTAATTAATAAAACTAAAACCAAACCCAAGCATACCACTCCAAGGTTTCAGGACACAGTAAGTTTATTCTGCGTAGATTGAACCGAAAGTAATAATTAAAAAGCTGAAGGTATTCCGGGTTAACTCTGACGTCGGGATGTCAATCACCTCAGCCCTCCGTGACCTTGGGTGCTAGAAAGCACCATGGAAAGCATCAGAAATGTCGTTACGTACGGGACTCATTTTAAACGTGAGAAAATAACTTGTAACAATGTATAAATTTCATGAATATTCGTGACAAAAATACATTAATTTTTTTTAATTACTTACTGAAAAGCTTAAATCGTGGACAGATAAGGATGGTACAAATCTTAAAGCACCTGTGTTTTGCTATGTGTTTGTATTATGCCATTAATTTGGTCAACGTGAAGCCAGCAAATTTCCGTATATTAACGAGTCCCATATGTGCTGTTTTGGTGATATTGAGCGATCTAGATCTCGGTATCTATAAGACCTAAGAGTTTGCTATTTGGATACATTAAACTTGGACTTATGATCTTCAAATCCGTTGAAGCGAAAACACGATTCGATAAAAAATTCTCGATGGAAAAAATACGAAAAAACCTCGTTTTGCACTTATTTTGAGTTACAAAACCTTATGGAATTGAATGACGATTTACGTAATAGATAGGTAATAATGTTATCTAAAATCGTGACGATTTATTTTTTTATTTTTCTACGTAGTCTTCACGTAATTAGCAATTATCTGATTTGGCTCTTGCGTTATTTTATTCTAAGCGAGCACACACTCTCTTTCTGTCTTTCTCATTTTGCACGCGGTAGATAATAACGCTATCGTTTTCAATGTGTTCAATGATTCCATCAGTCTGCTGCAGCATCTGTAGCGCGACGAACCTAGTTTGGCGATATTACAGAGAGACAATTTCCAGTATAAGCTGATCTCGCATTGTATAGGTTTTCCGTACAATGAGGGGTCAATTTATATTAGAAATTTTAGCTTGAGCTACTCAAGCTAAAATTTCTAGTATAAGTTGACTAGTAGAGTTGACTAGTTGTTCATACTAACTAGTACTTAGAAGTAGACTAGTTAGTATGAACAATGAAAGGGGAAGTCTGGGCAAAATTTGTATTTAAGCTGAGGTAGTATTGGGCTCTTAAACGCATACTACAGAAATGTATAATTTAAAGTAATAGATAGATTAAAAATAAATGTACAGATTTTATCGCGTTTAATTTATCTTATTTAGTGATCTAATAATCAGATTTGATAGACCACAAATCCTCGCAAAAGAACACGGATTCCTACCAGGTATAATTCGCGAGGCTATTAAAATTAATAACTAATAAAAATTTTAAATCGTATTTTCAATAGAGAAGATGGCTGGGTGCTACCACCTGCCAATAAAAAATAAAATTAAATCCAAACCCAAGCATACTACTCTAAGACTTCCAAGATACTGTACGCTCTTTCTGCGTAGTTCAGACCAAAATTAAAATTTAAAAGCTGAAGGCAACTGGACTATTGCCGTGTAGTGGCGGTTAAGAATATTTTATATATATATATATATATATATATATATTCTTAACCGCCACTACACGCAATAGTCCCCATATCTTCCCGTGGGTGTCGTAAAAGGCGACAGAGGGAAACAGGCAGGAGATGGGCAGCGGCATCTTCCTGATAACAGCAACTGTACGACAAAAAAAACTGTGGTTGCCAACCCGCTCGCCAAGCGTGGCAACTATGGCAATATACCCCCCCATGAACAATTACACAAATAGACGGCCCCCAGTCCCCGGCGGACCCGCTATTCCTGGCTACGGTGGCGACCATGGTAACGGCGGGGCAGGGGATGCTAAGAATCTCCGGTGGAGGTTCGGTTGCCACCTACGGCGACTCGACCTGGCAACATATAACGCACGCACCCTGAGGACTGACGAGAAGATCCTGGAGCTGGAAGAAGAGAAATAGACAAGTTGCGCTGGAATATTATAGGATTATCCGAGGTCCGAAGAGAGGGGGAGGACACGGTGATTCTCGAATCCGGCAACTTGTTCTAACACCGGGAGGGCGACCATCTGTCCCAAGGAGGTGTCGGATTTATCGTCCACAAGTCTCTCGTCAACAACGTTGTAAAGATTGGGAGTGTGGCGACGAGGGTCGCGTACCTGATACTCAGAATCACCAAACGGTATTCGCTGAAGGTCATACAGGTTTACGCACCAACCTCGGCACATCCCGATGAGGAGGTAGAGGAAATGTATGAGGATATTTCCAAAGCCATGCATTCCTCCGAAACCCACTACACGGTGTTGATGGGAGACTTCAACGCAAAACTAGGCACAAGAGAAAACGGTGAGCTGAAGTTAGGGAAAATTGGAGTAGGGCAACGGAACCGAAGAGGCCAGCAGCTGACCGACTTTATGGAGAAAGAGGTACTCTTTATGATGAACTCTTTCTTCCAGAAGCGGCCCCACAGGAAGTGGACCTGGTCGAGCCCCGACGGTTCGACAAAAAATGAGATTGACTTCATTATGACGACCAGACGCCAACTGTTCAGTGATGTCTCAGTGATCGCAAGGGTGAAAACTGGCAGCGATCACCGAATGGTTAGAGGCACACTGAACCTAAACGTTAAGTTGGAGAGGTCTCGTCTAATGAAGTCAACGCTCCGTCACCCTCGTGCTCTAATCCAGAATCCCGGAAACTTTCAGCTCGAATTACGTAACCGCTTTCAGTGCCTACAAGATTGCAATGCAGTGGACGATATGAACGACAAGCTCGTGGAAACTGTCCATGCGGTCGGAGCTAAGTTCTGCAAGACCCGCCGCAGAAGAACACAAAAACTCTCCGATCACACTCTTAATCTCATGGCTGTTAGACGGGAGATGAGGCTGCAATCGTCAACAGATTTGACAGCATACAGGCAACTGAACAGACAGATCTCCAAATGCATGCGGCGAGACTTACGCAACTTTAATACTGCTCGTATTAAAGAAGCGATCGAGCGGAACCAGGGCTCCAAAGTCTTTGCCAGAGATCTGTCTGCCAGTAAGAGCCAACTGTCAAAGCTGAAGACTGAGTGTGGCAGCATCGTTTCCGGGACACCTGAGATTTTGAGTGAGATTGAGAGGTTATATGGGCAGCTGTACACATCATCGTTGGAGTCACACGCAAGTGTGAGTAACGATCCAAAATAAAGTCTTATACGACACTATTCCGATGATATCCCGGACGTCAGTCTAAGCGAGATTAGAATGGCTCTCCAGCACCTTAAAAACGGCAGGGCCCCAGGCGAGGATGGAATTATAGCGGAGCTTCTGAAAGCGGGTGGAACACCGGTACTTGAAGTCCTTCAGAAGCTCTTCAATTCCGTCCTCCATGGTGGCACTACTCCAGAGGCGTGTAGCAAAAGTGCGGTGGTCTTGTTCTTTAAGAAAGGCGACAACGCTCTCTTGAAGAACTACAGACCGATTTCCCTTCTGAGCCGCGTCTACATGCTGTTTTCGAGAGTCATTACGAATCGTCTCGCACGCAGACTCGACGACTTCCAGCCTCCCGAACAAGCCGGTTTCCGAAAAGGCTTCAGTACCATAGACCACATACATACCCTGCGGCAGATTGTACAGAAGACTGAAGAGTACAATCTGCCACTTTGCCTGGCGTATGTGGACTATGAGAAAGCCTTTGATTCCGTCGAAATTTGTGCGGTGCTACCGTCCCTTCAGCGGTGCCAAGTTGACTGTCGGTATATCGAAGTGCTGAAGTGTTTGTACAGTAGGGCTACGATGGCTATCCGAGTACAGAACCAGAGCTCGAAACCTATCCAAATGCAGAGAGGTGTAAGACAGGGTGACGCAATATCCCCGAAACTCTTCACCGCTGCATTGAAAGACGTTTTCGAGCTACTGGACTGGAAAAGATACGGTATTAACATCAATGGCGAGTACATCACTCACCTTCGATTTGCCGACGATATAGTCCTTTGGCAGAATCGCTGGAGGACTTAAGCACTATGCTCAATGACCTCAATAGTGTCTCCCAACGGATAGGTCTTAAGATGAACATGGACAAAACAAAGATTATGTTTAATGTCCATGTCCATCACACCTATGCCGGTAGTTGTTGGGAGCACTACGCTCGAAGTTGTTGACGATTACGTTTACCTGGGACAAATAGTCCGACTAGGTAAGTCCAACTTCGACCGAGAGGTCAATCGACGGATTCAACTCGGCTGGGCAGCGTTCGGGAAATTACGACGTATCTTCTCGTCAGGTATACCTCAATCTCTTAAAACTAGATTGTACAACCAGTGCGTGTTGCCAGTGATGACTTACGGATCTGAGACGTGGTCCTTCACTGCTGGCCGTATGAGGACGCTCAAGGTCGCTCAGCGAGCTATGGAGAGGGCTATGCTCGGAGTTTCTCTGCGTGATAGACTCAGAAATGAGGATATCCGTAGTAAAACCAGAGTGACCGACATAGCCCAACGGATTAGTAAGCTGAAGTGGCAATGGGCCGGCCATATAGCTCGAAGAACCGATAACCGATGGGGAAGAAAGTATTATCAGTGCGTGTTGCCATTGATGATTTATGGATCTGAGACATGGTCCTTCACTACTGGCTGTATGAGGAAGCTCGAGGTCGCTCAGTGAGCTATGGCTATGCTCAGGGTTTCTCTGCGTGATAAACTTAGAAATGTGGACATCCTTAGTAGCACCAGAGTAACTGACATGGCCCAACGGATTAGTAAGCTGAAGTGGCGATGGGCCGGCCATATAGCTAGAAGAACCGATAACCGATGGAGAATCAAGGTTCTCGAGTGGCAGCCTCGTATCGGTAGGCGTAGTGTAGGGCGACCCCCCACTAGATGGAGTGATGACCTGGTAAGATATGCAGGAAGTCGATGGATGCAGGTGGCTCAGGACCGTGCTTTGTGGCATTACTTGGGGGAGGCCTATGTTCAGCAGTGGACTTGTGAAGGGCTGTAATGATGATGATGATGATGAACTGGACTAACTATGACATTAGGACGTCAAACACCTCAGTTCCCCCGTGACCATGGTTGCTGTGAATAGGGTTGCCACCTTTTTTTTTAATATTGGTCTTTCCCCAAAAAAATGCAAAAATATAGTACTTTTGAGAAATTCAGGAAAAAGAAGCACCTATACATTTATTTTTAATCTTTGAGTATTTAGCCACATATATTTGTTATTGCTTTCCGCTTTGGCAATCAATGATTTATATTAGATTTTTAGATATTTATATTACCTTATAAGTATAGGTATCTTTTTAATCCTATAAAACGCTTTAAACGAGCGGAATAGTTAATGCTTGTATTTATATTATACTGATGATATTGATATATATATAGATGTAGATATATACTATCTATATATATATATATATAATATGTAACGTTATTAACGCACGCATTGAGGCCTATGTTCAGCAGTGGACTTGTGAAGGGCTGTGAGATGATGATGATGATGATGATTAACGCACACCCTCAGACACCCCAATTAGTATATTATGTTATAATCATAATACATACACTGAATTTCTTTTGCACTGATTATTTATCAAATTAGTTACACTAATTCCGGGAGAATGTTGTGGTCACAGTACAAACTCAACGAACGCAAAGACTTTAACGTGCTTGAAATAAAGTTCATTTTTCTTTATTTTTATTGAATGTCAGAATTAGTAATAATACAAATAAAACTGCACTCTTAAAAGTCTTATTGCCTTAAGTTACGGTCCATTTCAGTTTGTTTTGACTGTACAGATTTAGTGTGACTGTAATTTACGTAGTTTTAATTATTTTTGGGATAAAAAATTACCTATATAAAAATGATAGGAATCGATTCAGTAAACGATTCTGAACAAACTATATATATATATATATATATATATATATTTTTTTTTTTTTTTTATATTTTTATTGGTATTTCGAAAACGGCTCCAACGATTTTCATAAAATTTAGTGTCCAGGGAGTTTCGGGGGCAATAAATCGATCTAGCTAGGATTTATTTTTAGAAAATGTTGTTTTGTCCGTGTTTCCAGGCAATGAAAAACTACTACAATATAAGAAGGTAAATTTTGACACTGTGATAATGGTCGTAATAGCTCAAGTGGATATCGAGCGGTCGCGAAATCTTAATGCCTTGGTTCGCGCGCGTCCTGTCTTCGGTCCGACTTTTTCCTTTTTTTTTTCAAGTTCCTTTCTTTTGTGAGAAAATCTATTATTTCGAGCCCTTTTTTTTAGTATTTTTTAAAAATACGAAAATTTTAATTAAACTAATTGCACTCATGATTTTTTATTCAAATAACCAGTTCAGTTTTTTTCTATTATGTCAATAAGATCAAAAAATACTATTCATTTTCATCAGCACGTAATTTGTATCTAAATTTAATTTAAAAAAAAACCGAGCGAAGCTCTGTCATCCAGGTACTTAGATTAATACATGCTCTATTTCTTTCCGTAAAACGTACTTGTTCCAGAATTATAATCACAGTTAATATAAAAAGCGTGACAGTTGAATTCGGGATAAAAAATATAGTATTATAACAATCATGGTTGTACCACAATATAACAACCGTGTAATGTGCAGTAATTGACGCCTGCATGAGAGTGTATTGTACGCCTTACATTTTCGTGTCCTCTAATTTGTTTTTTAATATTTTTCATTTTACTTTTCGCACAGCTGATAACTTTTCTGAAACGTGATAAATCGTCATGTAACTCTGTTAATTAAAATTTTATCGGTGTCGACAATGGCGACTGACAACTATAAAAAATTGTGTATGAAAATTATGAACTCATTTAACATGCAGTAAAAATGGAATAATATACAATTCTTCTTCCGATTAAGGTTTAAATTAAACACGATAAAATCCGTATAATTAGATTTATTCAATTGGTGTATTATTCGTGTAATTCGTCTTAGCGCCTGAACATGAAATAAAGAAGGTTCCTCAGACCACTTCTATTAACGAGGTACTTACCGGTGACGTTATTCAGGACATGCCTCCGGGTGATGTTGTCTTAGCGCCTGAACATGAAATAAAGAAGGTTCCTCAGACCACTTCTATTAACGAAGTACTTACCGCTGACGTTGTTCAGGACATGCCTCCGGGTGATGTTGTCTTAGCGCCTGAACATGAAATAAAGAAGGTTCCTCAGACCACTTTTATTAACGAGATACTTACCGCTGACGTTATCCAGGACATGCCTCCCTGTGATGTTGTCTTAGCGCCTGAACATGAAATAAAGAAGGTTCCTCAGACCACTTCTATTAACGAAGTACTTACCGCTGACGTTGTTCAGGACATGCCTCCGGGTGATGTTGTCTTTGCGCCTGAACATGAAATAAAGAAGGTTCCTCAGACCACTTCTATTAACGAGGTACTTACCACTGACGTTATCCAGGACATGCCTCCGGGTGATGTTGTCTTAGCGCCTGAACATGAAATAAAGAAGGTTCCTCAGACCACTTCTATTAACGAGGTACTTACCGCTGACGTTGTTCAGGACATGCCTCCGGGTGATGTTGTCTTAGCGCCTGAACATGAAATAAAGAAGGTTCCTCAGACCACTTCTATTAACGAGGTACTTACCGCTAACGTTGTTCAGGACATGCCTCCGGGTGATGTTGTCTTAGCGCTTGAACATGAAATAAAGAAGGTTCCTCAGACCACTTCTATTAACGAGGTACTTACCACTGACGTTATCCAGGACATGCCTCCGGGTTATGTTGTCTTAGCGCCTGAACATGAAATAAAGAAGGTTCCTCAGACCACTTCTATTAACGAGGTACTTACCGCTGACATTATCCAGGACATGCCTCCGGGTGATGTTGTCTTAGCGCCTGAACATCGTATCGATATTGTTGCGCGGCTAAGTTGACATCTGGCAATAGCGCCATCTAGTGTCGGGTAACAGAGCGAAGAGAGAGCTTTCCAGAAAATGACATCAGTAATCTTTCAACCGACAGCGCCATCTAGTATCGAATTGAAGAACTAAGCTCGTAACAATATATTTGATACTTCGCGCCCGTCGTCGCAACCTCGCAACCGCCCTAGGCTCGCACTGTGGACGCACGCTATAGCGTGTATTCGAACGCGGGTAATATTATGCGCCAATTTTTTGTCAGTATATGTATATTGAATACAAGAAATGTCAATGGGTGGGAATTCCCCTTGTCCTCAATGTTTGGTATTGTTAGTTTTTGTTGTGTTGGTTTCTGAATAATACAGTCATATTCGTAAAATAAAACATGCTACGAAATTTGGATCCACTTTGGTTAAAGTTTGACTGCAAAAAAAAAATAGCGGTTTATGGGCCCGATACAAGAAATGTAAGAATAAGTAATAATATGTAATAATAATAATAATGTAAAAAATAAAGAGGCATATATTATGACAATGTTGATTTGTTTAAATTTTGTTATTTTTGATTGTATCAGTTTTTTAAAAAATTATTTAAATATTAAAAAACTATTTTGTATCGCTGGATAATAACCGGGAAATAATACAATAATTATCGGATGATTATCAATGAACATTATTATCTTGATAATTTGCAACCCTGCTAAATAGTGGTATCATTCAAATATCATTGTTGTTGGCGGAACCATAAAAAAATTTCTGTGTGTTCAAAACAGCCCATATCATCCCGCGGCACTGTATATTTTTTGACGTCATTTTGTGACAACTTATTTTTATTAGCTTATCATATGAAGAAGCATGTTACAAATGCAAGACAAAAACTCCTGAAAGGCTAGCTGTTACAGTTTTTGCAAACATGCAAATTAGTTAGTTTTTTCGGGATTTTAATCAACAGTAAAAACATATACTTCTTAAACTACGTTTATTATTTTAGATGTTGTATTACAATTTAAATGCTTTAATCTTAGACTAAAGGAAGAACCGATTGTGAACAGACTAGGGCATCACAATTTCGCGGTAATTATTGTTTTGTGACTTATGTTTTCAGTATTTGCTTTTTTTCTAGTCTCAAACCGTAGCCACATATATGGACTACTAAGACAAAAAAAATCTATCGCAAATCTTGCAGACTTTCGGAGATAGAATTTTACTAAAATTTCCGGAAAATTCCGGAATGTCCTGAAGTAAGTATTAATTTAGTGTTCTTTTAATATTATAATATTTACAATATTTGCTATTTACAATATTTAATCTAATTTTAATACAGTACAGGAGCCGTGGTAGCTCAGATGGTTAACGCTCGCTGTAAATATAACAGAACGCGAGTAACACGGGTTCGATCCCCGCTGGCACCAATGAAATTGTTAATTGCAATTTAAGTGCTGATTTACCACGTGTTCAGCGGTGAAGGAAAACGTGAGGAAACCTGCATGTCTGAAGAATAAGAGAGAAAAAATATTTCGAAGACATGTGAAGTTCGCCAACACGCATTGGGGCAGCGCGGCGGACACTTCCTTGCCCTAAAACCTTCTTAGAAAGGGAGGCCTGTGCCAGCAGTGGGACGTATATAGGCTTTACTTTACTTTAATACAGTACAGTATAATAGTAATTTTCATTTAATTTTCGTCTTTTGCTAAAAATACTTCATTTTTGTTTGTAAGAATAGATGTGAATTCACTTTCATCAGTTTCATTGCATTCCATGCTATCACTGTTATTTTTTACAAGATTTTCGTCGTCGTTAAATTTAAATGGTTTCAACATTTCAATAACTGCAGTCGGCAGAGACATATGTTTTATATTACGATGTCGTCTACTTAGCCGTGTATTTGACACGACGGGATCGGATGATACCAAAGCCCTATGAAATAAATCTTCTGTTGTGTGTCTTCTACTGTCTTTTCGGCTGTGGTGCTCGCGATCGTACTTATTTCTAGACTCTGCAGCGTGTTCTGAGAGAAGTCTCACTGGTAGTGTTAAATGTTCTATGATATTTTGTCCGTGTGTGAGAATTTTATGCAAAGTCGTAGTCATTGGGTACCAACTATAAGCGGATACATACTTTCTGGCTATATAAGAGCAGGAATTTTATGCAAAGTCGTAGTCATTGGGTACCAACTATAAGCGGATACATACTTTCTGGCTATATAAGAGCAGGAATTTTATGCAAAGTCGTAGTCATTGGGTACCAACTATAAGCGGATACATACTTTCTGGCTATATAAGAGCAGGAATTTTATGCAAAGTCGTAGTCATTGGGTACCAACTATAAGCGGATACATACTTTCTGGCTATATAAGAGCAGGAATTTTATGCAAAGTCGTAGTCATTGGGTACCAACTATAAGCGGATACATACTTTCTGGCTATATAAGAGCAGGAATTTTATGCAAAGTCGTAGTCATTGGGTACCAACTATAAGCGGATACATACTTTCTGGCTATATAAGAGCAGGAATTTTATGCAAAGTCGTAGTCATTGGGTACCAACTATAAGCGGATACATACTTTCTGGCTATATAAGAGTAGGAATTTTATGCAAAGTCGTAGTCATTGCGTACCAACTATAAGCGGATACATACTTTCTGGCTATATAAGAGCAGGAATTTTATGGAAAGTCGTAGTCATTGGGTACCAACTATAAGCGGATACATACTTTCTGGCTATATAAGAGCAGGAATTTTATGCAAAGTCGTAGTCATTGGGTACCAACTATAAGCGGATTCATACTTTCTGGCTATATAAGAGCAGGAATTTTATGCAAAGTCGTAGTCATTGGGTACCAACTATAAGCGGATACATACTTTCTGGCTATATAAGAGCAGGAATTTTATGCAAAGTCGTAGTCATTGGGTACCAACTATAAGCGGATACATACTTTCTGGCTATATAAGAGCAGGAATTTTATGCAAAGTCGTAGTCATTGGGTACCAACTATAAGCGGATACATACTTTCTGGCTATATAAGAGTAGGAATTTTATGCAAAGTCGTAGTCATTGGGTACCAACTATAAGCGGATACATACTTTCTGGCTATATAAGAGCAGGAATTTTATGCAAAGTCGTAGTCATTGGGTTCCAACTATAAGCGGATACATACTTTCTGGCTATATAAGAGCAGGAATTTTATGCAAAGTCGTAGTCATTGGGTACCAACTATAAGCGGATACATACTTTCTGGCTATATAAGAGCAGGAATTTTATGCAAAGTCGTAGTCATTGGGTACCAACTATAAGCGGATACATACTTTCTGGCTATATAAGAGCAGGAATTTTATGCAAAGTCGTAGTCATTGGGTACCAACTATAAGCGGATACATACTTTCTGGCTATATAAGAGCAGGAATTTTATGCAAAGTCGTAGTCATTGGGTACCAACTATAAGCGGATACATACTTTCTGGCTATATAAGAGCAGGAATTTTATGCAAAGTCGTAGTCATTGGGTACCAATTATAAGCGGATACATACTTTCTGGCTATATAAGAGCAGGAATTTTATGCAAAGTCGTAGTCATTGGGTACCAACTATAAGCGGATACATACTTTCTGGCTATATAAGAGCAGGAATTTTATGCAAAGTCGTAGTCATTGGGTACCAACTATAAGCGGATACATACTTTCTGGCTATATAAGAGCAGGAATTTTATGCAAAGTCGTAGTCATTGGGTACCAACTATAAGCGGATACATACTTTCTGGCTATATAAGAGCAGGAATTTTATGCAAAGTCGTAGTCATTGGGTACCAACTATAAGCGGATACATACTTTCTGGCTATATAAGAGCAGGAATTTTATGCAAAGTCGTAGTCATTGGGTACCAACTATAAGCGGATACATACTTTCTGTGCCGTTTTGCTATATAAGAGCAGGAATTTTATGCAAAGTCGTAGTCATTGGGTACCAACTATAAGCGGATACATACTTTCTGGCTATATAAGAGCAGGAATTTTATGCAAAGTCGTAGTCATTGGGTACCAACTATAAGCGGATACATACTTTCTGGCTATATAAGAGCAGGAATTTTATGCAAAGTCGTAGTCATTGGGTACCAACTATAAGCGGATACATACTTTCTGGCTATATAAGAGCAGGAATTTTATGCAAAGTCGTAGTCATTGGGTACCAACTATAAGCGGATACATACTTTCTGGCTATATAAGAGTAGGAATTTTATGCAAAGTCGTAGTCATTGGGTACCAACTATAAGCGGATACATACTTTCTGGCTATATAAGAGCAGGAATTTTATGCAAAGTCGTAGTCATTGGGTACCAACTATAAGCGGATACATACTTTCTGGCTATATAAGAGCAGGAATTTTATGCAAAGTCGTAGTCATTGGGTACCAACTATAAGCGGATACATACTTTCTGGCTATATAAGAGCAGGAATTTTATGCAAAGTCGTAGTCATTGGGTACCAACTATAAGCGGATACATACTTTCTGGCTATATAAGAGCAGGAATTTTATGCAAAGTCGTAGTCATTGGGTACCAACTATAAGCGGATACATACTTTCTGGCTATATAAGAGCAGGAATTTTATGCAAAGTCGTAGTCATTGGGTACCAACTATAAGCGGATACATACTTTCTGGCTATATAAGAGCAGGAATTTTATGCAAAGTCGTAGTCATTGGGTACCAACTATAAGCGGATACATACTTTCTGGCTATATAAGAGCAGGAATTTTATGCAAAGTCGTAGTCATTGGGTACCAACTATAAGCGGATACATACTTTCTGGCTATATAAGAGCAGGAATTTTATGCAAAGTCGTAGTCATTGGGTACCAACTATAAGCGGATACATACTTTCTGGCTATATAAGAGCAGGAATTTTATGCAAAGTCGTAGTCATTGGGTACCAACTATAAGCGGATACATACTTTCTGGCTATATAAGAGCAGGAATTTTATGCAAAGTCGTAGTCATTGGGTACCAACTATAAGCGGATACATACTTTCTGGCTATATAAGAGCAGGAATTTTATGCAAAGTCGTAGTCATTGGGTACCAACTATAAGCGGATACATACTTTCTGGCTATATAAGAGCAGGAATTCTGAAAACCGTATATAGTCATGAAGTGGACTCATGAAATTTTTTATTAACCCCTTGTGTGGCGACCGGCCAGATTCTGGCCGATGGTTAATACACGCGTCTGACAAGCGACCAGTTTCTGGCCGATCCGCGCATGGGTATTTGGCGGGTAAAATAACCGGCGTTCATGATTGCTATCATGCTTTTACTTATATAAAATTATACACCAAAGAAAAAGGACGCGATAAAAAGCTACTAAAGTACTACAATGTTTAGAAATTTCGAATAAACAGCCGGTGTGGCAGTCGTGCGTGAATGTCACTATGTGTTCGCCCGTCCCAGTTTTTGTCCTTTTTTTTATTAGTAAATCAAACAAATAGTGAAGTTTGGTGCTATTTTAACATGGAAGGGTTAATAACCAACAGTATTTAATTCATAATTTAGGGATATATATCCTTTTTGTTAAAAATTCCTTACATTTCTCTCTATTGTTGATTAAAAATACAGTACATACTTTTTAGAAATGAAACTTTGTCTAAATTAAGAACTTGAACCATACTTAACGTTAAAATTTTGCAAATGGCCGGCCGGCCAACAAGGGGTTATGTCTTCATCAATGGGATTAGAAAATGTTAGATCTAGATTGTGGAAGTTGATGGAAGTTAATTTATTAGTGAAAATATACCTAATAAATTAACTATATAATAATAATGTCCTCCAGACCGAATTTCGGCCACGGTGTTCTGCCTCAACGGAGGCTAGCCATCGGCGCAGGACAGAATTATGGTGTCCAAGTGCATGCGCAAACACAGGACTCTCTATTTCCTCACTCTCATACTCCGATGGTACGGTAAACCAATACGACCTGAGAGAGATCAGGCGTGCTTTCCGAGGCACGGGGGTGAGACACCGCCAACTTCCTGACTCCGGGCTTCTACTGAGAACTTCTTGACAAAAAAACTCAATAATTAATTTTTGGCCCGACCCGGGATTCAAACTTAGGACCTCATGATCAGCAGTCGCACTACTACAACCACTAGACCACGGCACTAGACACGAGGCAGTCAAACCGTGTATAATATTGTACACCTTAACATCAATGATGCTTAAGGTGAGGTTGCACATAGTTTTTATGATAAAACCCTTAATGTGGATGCAGCGATTGGTGTTAGATGTCGCAATTATTCCTCGACATACTCTTTTTCTGAGAGAATGAGGTCATTTAATTCTTTTCGATATTGAATACGAAGAAGCCTATACGGGTAAGATTGAGGCGTTTGGTTTACCCAAAGAATTTGTTTGTTACAAGTTTCGCAAGGATACAAATGTCGTAGCAAATATTGTACTTTGGTCATATGAAGGATCTCGGGGATTCTTTTGTTTGTATGGGATTGGCCTGTGCTGCCGTCAAATCCCCAAGACCCCTCAAATGTTCAAGTTCGTTCAAATTCTCTCGTTCGCAGTAAGCGTTAGAAACATCATCACAGAGAAGAACAATTATTTTGAAGGTGTGTGCGAGTGGTCTCTGCAAAGAAACAGATGCTTCAACTTCACTTGATTGTACTCCGTCTTCAGGATAACATTCATCTTTTACTTTAGCTACTTTTGAGTATGGTGGAAACGCGTAAAAGCCTCTATTTGTTAAATCTTTTTGTAAAAAATTGTATGCCTCAACACTGAATTTTCCCAAAATAATCCCAAGCGCTTCGCTTAGTATTTTAAATAGTTCATTTTTGAACAATTTTAGTTCTTAACTTTTCTTTATCGATTACCTGCAACTATTGATACTACAAATATTGATTTCCGATTTTACATTAGTTGGACGCGTAGTTAGATAAAAAATATCCAACGAAAAGCTACGATAGAAATATAAAGGTGTTAGTTTCACCTTATATTTATACAATAATAATGAAATACGTTCCTTTAAACCATAGATAAGGCATATATTGCATAGAAGAATTAGAGCTCTCACTTCTGAATGTGCAGATATTTCATTCTTTTTATCTGTTTGAAGGCGACTTTAAATTTTTATAAAAAAAATTACACTTTTGATAGAACTAAGGAATATCACAATATCAATGTTGTCTATATAATATCATAAAAAATTTCACCCCCTATTTTTTTAGCCTTATCAGTGGAATTTTACTCTATAAATTTTTATGGGACCATCCCTAAAGTTATAACCTATCGTATTTAATAAAAAAGTAACATTAGAATCGATTCACCATTGACGAGGATAATGCGTAACATACTACATAACGCATACACGAAAAAAAACAACATACGGTCAATTTGTTGACTTCCTAATTTTTTTTAACTCTTTTTTTTATAGGAGGGGGCAAATGAGCATGCGGCCTACCTGATGGGAAGTACCGCTGCCCATGAACAACTGCAACATCAGGGGAATTACAGATGCGTTGCCGGCGGCTTAGAAAGGAGTAAGCTCTTTTCTTGAAGGTTTCTAAGTCGTATCAGTCCGGAAAAATCTCTGGTGATTGTGGATTCCAGGAGGAAGTGCTAGGAAGAAAACTAAATCGCACAGTGGTTGACTGCTAGTCATCCAGGTCGTATGGGATGGTATTGCGACTTTTGTGTCGCGATGGTGAAATTTTGCACCTGGAATTAGTCCGAAAAATTCCTCAGAGTACTTCGTGCCTTTTACCGTGGTAAATGCGATAAAGTACGCAAAGGGATGCAAAATTTTGCACCTAGAAATAGTCCGAACAATTCCCCAGAGCACTTCGTGCCTTTCACCGTGGTAAATGCGATAAAAAACGCAAAGGGATGCAACATCTCTTCCCAGTGCCAGTAAGTCAAGCCGAAGAAGGAGCTCGGAAGAGGGGGGAAGGTTGTTTTTTTTTTTTTTTTTTTGTTTTTTTTTAGCGTAAACCCTTGTGTCATTTGGGGGTTGAACTAAAATAGATTTCCCCGAGAAATATTGGCACGGCCGTTGTATAAAGCATCACTAGTGCTGTCGTCCGCATAGTAATGAATGTTACCGGCTTGCAACATATCATTGATATGCAGAAGAAACAGCGTTAATGATAGCACGTAGCCTTGTGGAACACTAGCGTCAATGCGCTTGTAATCGAAGCATGCACCGTCCTACAACCTTGACGCTCCGATCTGCAAGAAAGATCTGGTGATTCAATTGCACAATATGTCGGGAAGCCCATAGGAAGGAAGCTTCGTAAAAAACGCTTTGTTCCAAACCCGATCGAAGGCCTTCGCTTTTTTTTCCAAACTAACGGCCAACGACTCGGCCCTCGACTCTATTGCTTCCGCCCATCTATGAGCTAGGTAACACAGAGAATCACCAGCTAAGCGACCTCAACAGAAACTATACCGGCGATCTCTAATCAGCTGGTGATCCTCAAGGTACCGAGTCTGCTTAAAGCAAAACCGCATATATGTATATACATAACAGAAAGAATATATACGTTATAGAATATTATAATATAATAGAATTCACTTCAAACTGTTAGGGGGCGTCCATAAATTACGTAAGATGTTTAAGTCAAGTCAAATCTCATCTAATCTTAAGTTGGAGAGGGGGGGGGGGGTCACGGCAAATATCACGCAATTTTTTTTCTGATTGAAACAAAAAAATGTAATACTATTTTGGTCCATTTAATCCAGATTGTACATGCTTAAGGTTTAATCTTAAGTGTATATCGTAATACGATTAACCACTACTGAAATGTCAGATTATTAAACCAATTAGTCAAGCCTATGGTCAAGCCAAAGACTATAGTAAGTTTGTCCAAAGACAATTTTTTTTTAATGAAGGAAAATATAACTTAGAGTTATTACTATATTCTTATTCAAAAATAAAAATTATCAACAATTAAAATATCGAATTATTCGTCACGGTCACGTGAGCGCTAGAGAAACGACGATTGTATAACGTTGTCGATAAATAAAATGTTTAATGAAATAGTACAGTAAAAATAGAATTTAACTTTCCACTAAATTTCCGATCCAATTTTATTTTTTTTTATAAGGTTTAGGATCACTTACTCAGGATAAAATCACAAAATGCTGACAGATCCGTTGATGTCGACAAAACGTTTTCAGATCTCGGAAATATGCACTTTAAGGCAAGTTTTATATAAATCATTGTTGTAGAAAATAAAATTTCGCATCTTTTGTTTCCAGTAAACTTTTTTGTAAAACTTACCGTTTACGATTTATGGCCCATTTAATGAACCGGTTTTTCTATCGCGGCCAATAACTCTTGAAATATTAGATTAATCAATAAAATGCATAAATCTATTTTTAAAGATCAGTTTATTTTCTAAAACTTTTGTTTGAAACTTTTTTCTAATGTCCATACTTTTTGAGTTATAGGACGTTTAATGTTTTTTTTTTCTTTTTACAATAACAATCCAACGCGTTTACGCAAGAAACCAACATTTTAAAAAAATCTCACGTGAGATTGGGGGATGGGGAGGGGGTTGAATAAAATCTCACGACATCTCACTTTACAGAAAATTTAAAAAAACACCTCACGTAATTTATGGACGCCCCCTTATATGAACATTTATGATTAATACCGTAGTAGCAAGCGAACAAGCGCCCGTTGTTGTTACCTGTAAGTAGGTGAAGAGGTACCTAGCATGTAATCCTTGCAATAAAATGCTTATTTTTATCTCTGTGTTTGTAATCCAAATAAAAAGAAGAAAAAAAAACAAATATATTTTACATGCTGACTGAGAAGGACCACTCTGCATTTTGATTCTTTTTTTGAGGATTGATGTAGATGTCTATGGGCCACATCATCTATTTGCCACCAAGGAAATTGTGTGCTCGTCCGTCACGCTTATTCTATAAAAAAATGGATAATTTTTTTACGACGCTATTACACAGTATAATAATAATAATAATAATAAATAGTACTAAATATATTTAAACATGTACAAGACACACTACTAGTCGGTTGAAAGGTCTTTTAACTTACATGGCTTCGTCAGTGTTTGTACATTTAGAACAATAATTATAGTACCAAAGATTAATAAACATATTATGTAGGAGTAACACTATGAATAAACATTAGTCTCACAGATGAACATATTCAGGTTTGGTTATTTGTGATTTTGCTAATGAATGAAAGAAAGAAAAAAATGAGCTATTGGACGAGTAATGTATATATATGTCGTCCAAACATCGAAAAACTGCATATTCTTCTATGTGCGTTTTTCTTTTTTGACAAAACAAAACTTGTTGAACGAACAGTTACGAGGGTGGATTGAAAAGTACTCGGCCTAACCAAGAAAATAAACACATACTAAATCAGTTATATTTTTATTTTTCTACATAATCACCATCAAGTTCAATACACTTTTGCCACCTCCCCTTCCAAGCATTTAGACCGTTGAAAAAAAATGATTCTTCCTTAGAGTCAAAATATGCGTCTACAGCTGCTTTGACCTCGTCGTTTGTCGAAAATCTTTGACCTCCCAAGTGCTTTTTTAGGTTAGGGAACAGAAAGAAGTCTGATGGTGCCAGATCAGGTGAATACGGCGGATGCGGTAACAGTTCAAAGCCACAGTTGTGAATTTCAGCCATTGACTGTACTGACGTGTGAACACGGGCGTTATCTTGATGAAACAGGACTTTTCTTCTGAGCATTCCTCGACGTTTTTCTTTTATTTCCTCTCGTAAACGACGTAGTAAGGTACAGTAGTAATCAGAGTTTATAGTCTGACCCCTTTCAAGATAATTAATCATAATCACACCTTTCGAGTCCCAGAATACTGAAGCCATCACCTTATTTGCCGACAAAATCGACTTAGCCTTTTTAGGGGGTGGTGAACCAGATCTTCTCCACTGTTTTGATTGTTGTTTTGTTTCCGGTGTACAGTAATGAACCCATGTTTCGTCCATAGTAACAAAACTATTCAAAAAATCATCTGCATCGGCTTCAAATAACTCCAAACAGTCGCGTGAAATAGTCAATCGCGTCTTTTTTTGTTCAACTGAAAGCAGTCGCGGAACCCACCTCGCAGACACCTTGTGGAAACCCAACTCGTTGACAATGATGTTTTGAGTTCGTTCATAAGAGATGCCTATAATCTCGGCTATCTCTCTAATTTTTAATCTGCGGTCTCCCATTATTAAATCAAGTACTTTTTTTAATATTTTCGTCAGTAGTTGACGTCGAAGGCCTTCCAGAGCGGGGTTCATCTTTCACACTCTCTCTACCACGCTTAAATTCTGCTATCCATTTTTTGACGGATGAATATGACAGAGCACAATCGCCTAATGTACTGACCATGTCATCATGGATGGCTTTTGATGATAGCCCCTTCTTATGGAGGTACTTAATGACGGCACGCTGCTCGATTTGCTCCATTCGCGGAAATTATGTCCGATTACTTTGTTAATAAATTTATAAAATCACAACGAATTATCGCACACGTTTCGAACTTCACACAATGAACTAGTCTGAACTGAACTAAATAATGTGGGTAGATTTGATTTTTAGAATTGAATGGATCTGTGTTAGGCCGAGTACTTTTCAATCCACCCTCGTAACAATGCAGAATCTGGGTTTTCTGAATGACCCATTTTAATGTTATTCTGAAAAAAGTAATAAATCTTATGAAGCCACAACGTGGCTTCGGAAGATATTACCACTTCAAAAACTCTCAAAAACGGCGTCATACAAAAAAAAAATCACTCATTCATTTGTTATCAAATTATAACCTCAAACGCCTAGATAAAAATCCTTACATCACACGTTTAATGTAACTTTATTTATTGAAAACAACAGTACCTACAACCGCTTAAAGAAATTGGCTAGTGGAATAACTAACCCACAAGACTTGCATTTTACTAAATGTACCTACCCATCTAAACCGCAGAATGTAAGTTAGGTACTATGCTAAAAGAATTAAATACATAATAAATAATGATCGATTTGACGACGTCGCGTCGATACATAGCGTAGCGGGGCGGGCGGCATCCCTCGGCGAGAGAAAAAACGAAACAGCATGAATTAAATAAAGTCAACAAGTTCTAAAACGTGTTACATTCTTGTTCCCGCTCCTAAAATTATGTGCGATAGCTCATTAGATTCGGAACGGCGTGTAGAAAAATATTTCTCGAGGATTTATTAGTACATAAAAAATTGCAATCGTTATTAACAAAATCAGATAACTATTAATATATAAGAACTTTTGAAAAAAGATTTTTAAAGAGAGGAGGCAATTTCCAATAAAAAAGTCCCGACTCACGGAATTATATCTCCATTATTTATATTGTTTTTTTTACCGCCGAAAATAAACTATTAATATTTAAGAACTTTTGAAAAAAGATCCTCAAAGAGGAGGAAATATCCAATAAAAAGTCCTGACTTCCGGAATTTTATCTCCATTCTTTATAATTTTTATTTAACGCCGAAAATAGGACTACGCGACCGTTATAAGCACATCGCTGCTGGAGACAATAGGTAGGTATCTCACATAAAATATTTTTTATAGTATTAAATATATATAAGAACAGTTGAATAAATAAAGCCCTGTTGGAAAAAATATGTCGATTTTTCAAAAGGTTACGAGTATATATACGATTATACTATTGTTTATCAACAAATTTTTCCCCATCTGATTTTACAAAAGTCGACATCAAAAATAATACCTATATTTTTATTTTTCGAGGTACTTATATTCATACTTATCTACTTATATATGGTATATACATACGCGCTAAAAATTTAATTTATATTTTGTTGGTTATAATTTTTTTAAATGAACAAAAAGTGGAGTAACCAAAAAAATATTGTATTTTTTTTTTTTCAAAATATATAATTATATTGCTGTTTTTGCATCTAACAATGGCTTTACTTTAGAAATTTAATAAAAATCATTATATTACATATTACAATTAAAATAACTAATTCTAATTTCATATGTGTACACTTATTCGATGTTAGAAACGAAGTGAATGGCATCGTTGATTTTCCGGTAAAGTGTTGTGTCGGTTGACGCCGTAGACAGAGAAACCTATAGAGTATAGACTAATGATTAGCGTGGCCTCGAGTGAGAAAGGACGACAATGTAGTTTTAGGTCATACAATAATCTTTATGACTTTTAAAACATATTTAGAAAAAAATTTTAATTGTTCTAAGAACTGAACTGAACAATATTCACGAATCTTAAGCTCACAAAACACTTTTTTCTCACTTAAACCATTGTAAACGGCTTTTTCTCTTTGCTAAGAGAGATGCTCTTTTTTTAAGATAGTAGTGTCTATAGGTTTCTCTGTTTACGGTTGATGCCGATGTGTCATTCTAAAGCTGAACACACATTTGTCAGCACCGTACGCGCCGCATTTTATAAAATTTGGTAGATATCCAAATATTGAAGCACGCATGCTGATGACGTCATATAATGCGGCGCGTTCTTATGTTGTCAATTTAGTGGATTTTCTACTGATTAGGTGGTTTCGACTTTCGTTTCGGAATATATATTTTACTTCGTTTCAGGAGCATTTGCCTTTACTCTGTAGGCAACATCGAGCCATCACACAAAACATTTTATATTTTTTAATTTTCAATACGTAATTAATTATACATTATTTTTAAAAAATGTATTGATTATTAATATGAATACTTATCGACAAACTAATTTAAATACAATAAAAATTGTTAATTAAGGATATGATCGCAAACTGCAGACTTCCCGGTTTGCGATCATATCCTAGATGGCCCCAACCATTACATCAGATTTGATAGACCACAAATCCTCGCGAAAGAACATCGATTCCTACCAGGGACCATGATACGTGAGGCTATTGAAATTAAAAAAAAACATCCTAATTTCAATAGAGAAGGAGGCTGGGTGCTACCACCTGCTTGGGACCCTATAATTAATAAAATTAAAACTAAACCCAATCATACCACTGCAAGACTTTAAAACACAGTTAGTTCATTCTGCGTAGATGGGACCAAAGACAATAATTAAAAAAGCTGAAGGTACTCCGTGTTAACTTTGACATCGTGACGTCAGTCACCTCAGTCCCCCGTGACCATGGGTGCTGGAAAGCACCCGAAACGTCGGGTATTAAAAATAAAATAAATAAAACGCGTACGGTACGGACAAATGTGCGTTCAGCTTAAATTCACAGCGGTTGCATTTTCCATCAAGTCAGTAAAATTGCCTCGTTGAAACAATGTTGCAATATCGTGTGAAACTGCGATTAGCGCGTAGTTCGCGAAGTTGTAAGGGGGCATCCATATAACATAATACATTCATTGTAAGCTATACTAAATATGACTATATTGCACCACACGTACTAGGTACAATAGAATTATCCTGCTTATTTTTTTGCGATTGTATTCGCTTGACAGTTTTGTACGTCCGATTGTGAGGCACATCTCTACTAATAAAAAAATTACCGCTAGTAAGCATACGTGCGTAACTAACTAGGTACGCAAGTGAAATAAACTCTTATAATTTTATTAGTAAAAAATGAACTACATTAGGTGAGATTTTTCGAAGTAAATGTCAATCTAATATTCATAAAAGCATAGAGAAAATGATTGAAAACAAATTAAGTATATAATAAATTAATTTTCTAATAGTTAAAAATTTTGTCGTATCTTGCAAACGCACGCAAGTTACGTTCTAGTGACCTGTCTATATGTCATCTTCACCATGCTACAATGCAAGAACTAAGTTCTAGCCACACTATCAATGTTGGCAATCGATAACCTTACGTTTTCTAATCATTTCCTACCTTACATAACCACATTGTAGAACCTTTAACTTATATTATAAGCCAGCATATGTAAGTAGCTCTACCATATACTTTTATACGTGCTAGAGCAACGCTGAAGTGATATTATAGTTGTAGTACGAATGTACAACTATAATATAGCTTCAGCGTGGCTCGACCGAAGAAGGAACGCGCTCTCATAAAACTAGTGAAATAGCAGCTTAATACTGTGTTTTGTATAGTGAGTGTAGAGAATCCTTTTCACTGGAAACGAGGCAATCCATCTTAGTCCTCAGGGATGACAACGCCTCTGCATTTTGATTCTTAGTCGATGATAGATGTGGATGTATAGATGATGCATGTCACATCATCCACTTACCATCAGGTGGACTGTGTGCTCGTTGGTCACCCTTATTCTATAAAAAAAACAATGTTTGTTTACAATCCCACCTGGAGCTATGTCGTGTTAAAGTTACAGCCTATATACGTCCCATTTCTGGGCACAGGCCTCCTCCCCTTATTTCTGAGAGAGTTTTTAGGGCAAGGAAATGTCTGCCGTGCTGCCCCAATGCATGTTGGCGAACTTCACATGTCTTCGAAATAGTTTTTTTCTTTATTTCAGACGTGCCGGTTTCCTCACGATGTTTTCCTTCATCGTACCGTTATGTCGTGATGAAACATTAAATGGTTAATCTCAATGTCAAAAAAACTTGATTATAGCTGCGGATTAGACATTAAGCAAAGCATAGACGTATAACTATACTCAGTCAAAAGAGTTGTCCATGACTCTCTTTCAAAGGTCAAAGCGTAATAGCGAAAAAATATAAGAAAACCTTATTGTTAAGCTGTTAAACCTAAGTAGTTTAGTGAAGTCGCCTTGCAACATTTGTAAATATTCTAAATATTTTAAAGCAAGCCTTTCTAAAAGAAATATGAGAAACTAAACCAATGATTGTAATTAAACTAATGATTATTATAATGTGTTGTGTGTGCTACTTACTATAGTCAACCAAATCTAAGAACAAGCGTACTCACACGATTTAAAATAACCTTTTACGTAAATCCGAAGAATTATGAAGTTGAAGAATTTTGAATGAAAGAATTATGAAGAAATCCATATTTCATTACATCGTGTATGGTTTTATAACTAATTTAAATTCGAATCTTTCAAACAAAGCAAGATATTAAAAAATATCCAGTATCAACTCTTTTTACTTGACGTCGTTTCAATGATATATCGCTATGTACCTTACCGTACTGTTTAGATGATTAAAATTCATTGTTATGCGAATAATCGGCAAAAATATTCAAATAATCGGTAAAAATGTTCAAATAATCGAATCATAGTTTTTTAAATGTATAATTGTTTAATTAAATTTTTATTTTTAAAATTCCTTAAATTACATGAATTATGAATAAAACAATTTTTTTCTTTGTCAACGTAAATTTGTGTAAGCAAAAAAACTCATACAAGGCCGCGCTGAAAAAACCACTACGTAGTTTCAATCTCCCGCCATTTCGGGAGCTTACTTTGCGTAATTTTGTGATTTTGTGTTTGTCTTCTTATTTTGTTACTAGGCTTTAACTTTTTGGACTATTTCTTCTATATTCGTTGAAGCACGTACCCATATCACAAACAAAAGTGGTATAAAAAACAAAAAAATTGATTATAGATGACTTTGAAAGAGACATTAATTTTGACTGCATTATTGAAAATCAAATAATAATTATCTAAACAACGACCGCTCAACTGGTTGTACTGAAAGTGATTGAATAAATTTATTTTTAATCCAGATTCAATCTTAAATTTTTATAAATGTGCCTCTAGAAATAAGCAGTTAACAACAAATATGAAGAAACTGATAAATCTTGTGTTTTTAATTTATTTTGGTATTAATCGAACCAAACTGTAAATGATTGCCAACTCTAAATAATCGATATCGATTTTTTTAAGACTCGAATATTGTACGTTCCCATTTTTTGGTTGGCATGCTTGGTGCAATAAGTCTGACAGCTGTCAAAATGTATTTCTTAGATTTGGTTGACTATAAATCAGAATACTCAGGCACACACACACGCACTTCACCTTGACTTGACACTTTCAAATTAATATAAGTGGTACCTAGTATTCCTTTCCTGCCTATGGGTTCGTCTGCGTGGGTGACAGTATGACAGTGCCTGCACTGCTGTGTTACAGTCTGAAGTGTATAACAAGACAGTATACGAATAATATTTAACATACAAAATACTGATAGCTACAAATCATACTTTATCAAACATAAAATACTCACCTTACCGTGCATATTATATATCTTGGAAATCTGCAAATTCATTAAAAATACCCAGAATTTTATATCAAACGAGGAGAAAGTAATACCAGATACCAATTACGCCATAACGAAAAACTGAGTATACCCATATCTCGCCTTAAACTACATTCATCAGGTCCCTTCGTCATGTCTATCAAAATTTTTAACAAACTCCCAAACTCAATAAAAAAAATAGAAAAAAACACTAATTTTATAAATAAACTAAAGGAATTTTTTATTTGTAAACACTACTACACACTAAACGAATACCTAAGTGATAAATTTTAAATGTCTACCTAGAAAACCTACGGTTGCTATATTATATAGTGTATTCATCATTATAAAAAAATATAGTTTTAAGTTGAAACTTAAAATGTTCTTAACATCTTAACTGTAACATTATACTGAATACTTACAGGCTGTGAGGCATTTCATCCTAGTCCTTTGGTTTGACAAAGCATCTGTAACTTTCTTTGATAGTAGTTGGCTGCAGGTGTCTATGGACTGCAGATACTTACCATCATGTGGACTGTACTTTCGTTTTTAATCAGTTCAGTTTTATGAAAATAAAAATGTAATTACTCCAACAGAAATTATTTTTAACATGGTACTTAAAGTAGAGACAATTCGCAACTAGTTTCGATGCACGTAAACCGATTTCACATGTTATGCCTGAAGTTATTTAGATATATTTTATCTCTTGACGTGAATTTTTCTCACGGTAAATTTAGAAAGTAAATTTAAGTTAATTTCGTGATTTTTGTATTGTTACAGGCTAGTATACGCGCCCTTCGGCAAGCGCCTAGGTATTAAGGACACAAGACCTAGGAAGGCACCGAACAACCCCAAACTAGAAGCAGCGTATAGGGCATCACCTAAACTTAAGCAGGTTTGTCTGTTTTTTTTTTTAATGTTACAGTTTATAGTTGATTGTTTACGGCTATGGGTACGGTACCGAGTAAGTTTGAATAACACGAGAATAAAGTAGAAGGAGTTCGGAATTATGGTTTTTGAAATATTTTTCCTTGCTGTATAGTGTAGTAACCGGATGACCGAGCTTTGCTCGTTTTTTTTTTGAAATTACATTTAGATACAAATTACATACTGATGAATAATATTTTTTATCTCTTAGTATAGCTGGGCTATAGCTAAATATATAGCTATATTTTAATAATAAGCAAGTGATTATCTCAGTGGCAATAGCATTACGTATCATCATCGTCATAATTACAGCCTTTCACAAGTCCACTGCTGAACACGAGCCTCCCCCAAGGAATGCCACAAAGTAGTCATGAGCCGCTTACATCCCTCGACTTCCTGCATGTCTTATTAGGCCGTCATTCCATGTAGTGAGATGCTCCCTACACTTCGTCTACCGGTATGAGCCTACCACTCGAGAAATTTTTCCTCATCGGTTGTCGGTTTTTTGAGCTATATGAACTACCCGTTACTACTTCAACTTAATAATTCGTTGTGTCGGTTACTTGTTTTACTGCGAGTATGTACCACTCTATTGCAAACTTTTTAAACGTGGTAGAGCCACGCTGCATCTATATTATAGTTGTAGCACGAATGGGTCGGCTCTACCGGGGAAGGACCACTCTCTCACAGAATACCTGTGATTCGTATGGTGTAGATATACGGAGACTTTTTACTGGAAACGAGGCATTTCACCTTAGTCCTCAGGGGTGACAACGCATTTGCGTTTTGATTCTTAGTCGAGGATAAATGTATATGTCTATGGGCCACAGCATCCACTTACCATTAGATGGATTGTGTGCTCGTTTGTCACCCTTATACTATTAAAGGAAACTACATTAGAGTGCTACATACCCTCACTCCTTCCTTGTCCCGCACATCCCGGAAAAAGCCACATAGTGCGATTACCGAAGTTCGGTCTAAAGTCGTTTTTACACGCGCGGTTCAACAGATAACTTATTGTGGGTCGTCGTGTAATACACACTAGACTTGATTGTAATACAATATGGTTGGACTCCTTCTCTCCCTCGGAGTCCGTCTGCGTGGGTCCCATCCTCTTAGCTGTTTCTGCTGCCAAATGCAGCGCTTGAACTGCTGTGTCCCTGTCGGAGGGTTAAAGAGAGGCAGTACACTTACAGGCTGTTAGGCATTCCATCTTAGTCATCAGTGACGGCAACGCATCTTACATAACGTTATATGTGAGATGTTGATAGATTAATGGAACGCTCAAACATAACGAGTGAGTCAGACGGCCAACCGTTCCGGATCAGGGCAGTGACCCAACGTCAATTAATTTAATAGTCCCTGTCGCTAACTAATCCTCCCGCGCCAAGCTATTTAGTTCGCACGTCGTCTTGCACAATCATTAGAAACTGTTTTTAACAACCTCAAAGGCCAGAGTTGTTGATAATCCCGCGAAGTTCTGATGTGTCCTACATTCCTAACAAACTCCTGCTCTTATGCATCGATCTGCTTTATTATGCTGTTAACCATTAAAAACGGCTCTTCTAGGATCGGCTCGTACTATATGGTTAAATTTTGTATTTAAAAGATTTTTGTTAATACATTACCTCCATTTTCTCTTGTATCATGGGGGACCTGTATATGTGTTTACAGACATGAATTTCACAAGGACAAACATCGAGCCCCGGAACGATTACTTGTAGGCCATATTATAATATCCTGTGTGGTTGCAACAAATACATTGTTGCCCCCACACAATAACCTTACCTTATTGTTAATTTATTGTACATATTGTAACCCCGATAGCGGAAAGTCAGGCGACAGTTATCATTTTAAATGAAGTTATGTAATAAAAATATCAATTTATCTTTTATATAAGGCAAAGTTCAAGGTGCCGGTACACATAGTCAAATGGAGAGAAATTATATTTTAATTGAATTATGCATATTGGTACGAGACAATTTTAATAGGATATCCGGAAATATTTTATACGTCGTAGAGCCACGCTGCAAGATATATTGTGGTTGTGGCACAATGGGTTGGCTCGACCGAAGAAGCACCACGCTTTCACAGAATACCAGCGTAAAATAGAAGCTTAATGCTGCTGTGTTTCGTATGGTGAGTGTAGAGAACATGAGGTTCACTTTACTGACAACGAGGCATTCTTAGTTCTCAGGAGTGGCAACGCGTTTACATTTCAATTCTTAATCGAGGATAAATGTAGCTGTCTATGGGCCACAGCATCCACTTACCATCCAGCTTACCATAGTATACCATAGTAGCTTAATGCTGCTATGTGTTTTGTTTAGTGCTTGTAGAGTACCGGAGACCATTATTATTGGAAATGAAACATTCCATCTTAGTCCTCAAGGGTAACAACGCATCTGCATTTTGACCCTTGATCGGAGATGGATGTCTATGGGCCACAGCATTCACTTACCGTCATGTGGACTGTGTGCTAGTTTGACACATATATTGTATAAAAATGAGGAATAGATTTAACAGATTTATTTATTTATTTATTTCGCACTATACAATTATCTTTACAGGTTTATCACCTAATGCGATAATGTAGACAACTATTTTTACCAACATAATAAATATTATGTACTTATTGCTATTTCAAACACCGTATCTATATCACAGTAGGACCATAACTAATTTCAAATAGAGCTCTTACTATGAACCCACCCAGAGTACAACAAAATAAATCTATGTCTTCTGCTATACTTTACTATTTATTGCTGTCACTCTGTGCCCAAACGACTGGGCTAAGCAACCGAGACAAAGAGAGAACTGCATTATCGGACTGGGTATACGAGGGGTGTTCAATGTATTCTCGGTGTTAGGGGGATTTGCTAAGGATGTGTGGCCGTTTACGAAGACTCCTTTAATGTCAACCGTACAAAAGTGGTCAAGTGAATTCAAAAGAGGCAGAAAGAGCATCGAACGTGACCCCCGCCCGGGTGGGCAAATCACAGCGGCTACAGATGAATATATGAAAATTATTAAAAAACTTGTATAAGGAGATGCACGAGTAAGAATTAAGATGTTAGCAGAAATGACTAACCCATCCGTTGGTATCATATACACCATATTGCATGACTATCTCAACGTCACTAAAGTCAGTGCAAGATGAGTGCCGCGAAAGCTCACTGAGCTTCAAGTGTTTTGATAGGATAGTTAAAGAAGACGAAGCCTGGGTTCACCACTATGACCTCGAGAGTAAACAAGCGTCTATGCAATGGCATATAAGCGATCATACCCTTCATAAATGTAATACAAGTATTTTAACTATTCGTGAGTAGAACTAAAGTAAACGAAAACCTAAACCCAGACTTAACCTAAAACAGGAACGATTTGACAGCACACGAACCATACAACCATACAACTATGAGAACTACCTTTTTTTTTTTTTCATAGATATACAGTGTATTTGAGCCGTGGTAGCTCAGATGGTAGACGCTCGCTGTAAATATAACAGAACGCGAATAACCCGGGTTCGATCTCCGCCGACACCAATGAAATTGTTAATTGCAATTTTAAGTGCTGATTTACCACACGCTCGGCGGTGAAGGAAAACATCGTGAGGAAACCTGCATGTCTGAGGAATAAGAAAAAAAATTATTTCGAAGACATGTGAAGTTCGCCAACACGCATTAGGGCTGCGTAGCGGAGACTTCCTTGCCCTAAAACCCTCTCAGAAATGAGGGGAGGCCTGTGCCCAGCAGTGGGACGTATATAGGCTGTAACTTTACTTTTACTTTACAGTGTATTTAGTTGGCATTGTCTAATAGTAATTATCTGGGCAGTTATGGTAATTTTAGAAGGTTCTTTGTTTTTAAAATAATTAATTTGTGTAAATCAAAACAACGCAGATTTTTTACTTGTAATGTATTAAAATATTTTACGTGAACTCTACGCGAGGTTAAATTAAAAAAAAAACATTCCAACCATCGTGAATTACATGTGTTAGTTAATACATGAATCTTTAACTTAGTGTAAGTAAAACTAAAATAAACTAAAGACCTCTTATACTAAGACAATAATAATTCGACAACACAAACTCCACAACAATGGTTCATCTACAGACAACCGATTGAGGTATAATATAAGTAAGACAGAAGTTCGCAAACTTTCAGTTTACGGTGCACTTACGGGTTTAGTAATGTCCCGACGCTCTAGCTAGCGGAAATAGGATATAACGATGCTAGATAGACTTATTTAATCTAATTGAAAATTTAAAGATCAACAATATGAATGAAACTGATAAGATGTCGCTAAAGGAATAAGAATTCTTAAAGCTTTGGAACTTAAAGTTCGGATAATGATTTCTTATGTTAACGCGAACACTACACATTTCAATAAGACTAGTATTTACGAATTTTATATACGGAATCGTGGGGAATATAAAATAAGTTGATTTACGTACTAATAAAACCCGTAAAAACTAGTTTTATTTAAAGTTGGATATTCATTTTGGACCCGTTATGCAGTTTGCGCGATTTATTTTGTTCATTTTGTGCTTGTGAATACTTTCTGTAAATACTAGGAACTGGCACAAGCTAGTAGTACCAGTTACTCGACTCCACCGAGTCAGTAATTCATTCTTGGGGCGAAGTATACGCTTTTGCAACAAAATCCCAGAAAATATACAAAATTTGACAAGCACAAAGTTCAAAAATTTTATTAAACTAAGTTTATATAAAAGGGTTATTATAATATTAAGGAATTTATGGATGATAATAACCTCTGGCTCTTGCCAGGGGTTGATCGCTATTAAGCTATTTCTAATGTGTTTTGTGTTGTTAATTGTAACGTACGTGATTGTAAGCTGTTATTGAAAAAAAAAAATAGTTCCGCTGGGTTTCTTGCTGGTTCTTCCCAGGACAGAGGTTTTTTTGCTAACCAGTGTTAAATGACAAAAAAGTGACCTTCAATAAGTATTATTTATAATCTACATTAAATAAAAAAGTTTCTTTTTCTGTTTCTGTTAAGTTTAGTTTCCCGTGAAATGTAAACAGGAGCGCCTCACGGCGCCCCTCTCTACGGCGCACACTTTGCGAACCCTTTGCTTTATCTTTCTGGTTTATTAACAGATATGGGGTAATTGATTCACTTGCGCCGCAACCGCACAGCAAAAATAGGCACATATATTTTTAAAATGACCGCTGTAAACAACGTTCGTTTGATACGGATATTTCGAAACCAACTTTCGATGTGGAACTTCTCGAACCGTTCAACAATGCATTGGTATATACTTTGTTATTTTGCAATTTTTTTATTCTAATCACTGTTAATTCTTTTACGCATTAGAAGAATTAAAAGAGCTTACTCCTTTCTAAAGGACCGGCAACGCACCTGCAATTCCCCTGGTGTTGTGGTTGTTCTTTAGCTGCGGTAGACACTTAACATCAGGTGAACCGTATGCTTGCTTGCCCCTTATTCCATAAAAAAAAATTAGGATAAGAACTGGCGATGTCCTACTCTATTATCTATAATCGTATGTCGCAGTCAAATAACTTATTTTAGCATTTAACTTAACAGCCTAGCCTTTTTACTTAACGGCGCCGATTAGCTAGTGGCCTGAATGATGTTCAGCCAATGCTTATACAACATTGCACATATCTTGTAATCTCAACGATGCATTGTTGCATACATTTATATAATATAGCACATAGCTATTTTCATAGCATATTTTGTTGTGGGTACACGCGACTCTGAAATTATATGTGTTTTACAGAAGATGGCCATTAGAGCAACCTATGATTTAAAACTCAGAAAAAATTTAAATAAATTATTATACATATTAACTTTGACCTCTCAATACATTTATTATCCGTACTCAAAAATAAAAGAACTTATACAAAAATTTGTGATATTCGTTCTGTAAATACCAGGAACAGACAAAAGCTAAAAAAGTAGTACCAGTTACTCGACTCCACCGAGTCAGATCGATTCATTCTTGAGGCGATACAACAAAATCCCAGAAAATATACGAAATTTGACTTGCACAAAGTTCAAAAACTTTATTAAACTAAGTTTGTATAAATAGGGTTATAAAACATGTAAATATTACTCCAATATGTAAGTAAAAATCAATAAGATAGGCCGCTTTTGGTGTTAAATGTTGTCAAGGATAAAAAATTACTTATTATTTATAGGAACATATTATTGTTGGTTGTTGGTTTTATTTCCATGTATTAAGGAATTTATGGATGATAATAACCCCTAGAAAAGGTGATCGCTACCAAGCTATTTCTAATTTGTTTTGTGTTGTGAAAAATTTGGGATGTGCAAGCGGGTTTTAGAAAGGGAATGGGGTGTACTGATCAAGTCTTTTCCATGCGCATGATTGCGGAGAAGTTTTTGGCCAAAAACCAGAAAGTTTTTGTGCGTTCATGGACTTGGAAAAGGCTTATGACAGAGACAGGAATGTGTTATGGTAAACCCTGAACTCATATGGGTTGAGCGCTGGTTTGATACAGGCATTAAGGTCTCTTTATAGGGACTCTAGTGCTTGTGTCAGGATCAATGGGGTCTACTCGGACTGGTTTGGCATCCAAAAAGGTGTCAGACAGGGCTGTGTAGCTTCCCCTTGGCTGTTTAACCTATTTATGGACAGGTGTTTGCAAACTTTGAAAGATGAAGAATGTGGGTTAAGAATGGGCGAGTTAACCGTCAAATGCCTTTTGTATGCCGATGATCAAGTCATATTTGCGTCATAGGAGGCTGAGTTGCAAATGATGGTTACATTAATGAACTGGGCATTAAAAGAAAGGGGAATGAAAGTGAACGCAAGTAAGACGAAAGTGATAGTTTTTGAAAGAGAAGAAAGCAAAACGGTATGTGAAATAACAATAGAAGGAGAGTTAATTGAACAAGTGGATGAGTTTGTGTATTTGGGAAGTGTATTTAGCAGGGATGGTAGATATGATAAGAACATAGAACGACGAGTAAATGCAGGGAATAGAGTGAATGGGGCACTACACTCTATTATGAAGAATCAGAATGTGTCAAAAAAGGCACGTATGGTAATTCATAATGCTGTGTTAGTCCCTACTTTAATGTACGGTAGTGAAAGCTGGGTGTGGCAGAAGAAGCACGAAAGTAGAATAAATGCTGTAGAAATGCGGTCTTTAAGGAGTATGCTAGGTTTGAGTCTGAATGACAGGATGAGAAATTGCCTGATAAGAGATAAATGTGGTATGCAAGATGATGCTGTGACCAGGATTAAGAAATGAATGCTTCGGTGGTTTGATCATGTAGAAAGAATGAATGAGGAAAGAGTGACAAAGCAAATTTATATGGCAGATGTGAACGGCAGAGTAGGGAAAGGACGCCCTAGAAAAAAGTTTATCGATCAAATTGGCGATATTTTGAAAATGAGCCACGTTAAAAGTACCCTTAACCGACGAGCATGTATGCGTAGATATATGGATGTAAAGGAGGCGGAAGAGGTATGTCAGGATCGTGCCAAATGGAAGTCCGTAGTTTCTGCCTACCCCTCTGGGTGACAGGCGTGAGTGTTTATGTATTTATGTATTATGTAGGTATTTAAATTAACATAAATACCTATGTTATAAAGTGACAGTGATATTATTTTGCGAAGATTGTCTATACAACTAGTTTTGTTATTAAATATAGGCACTTACTTTAATTTTAATTGTGGTATACACGATTGTAAGCTGATTTTTTAAAGATCCCGCTGGGTATTTGATGGTTCTTCCCAGGATAGAGGTATTTTTCTAAAACATAAGTAATTTTTTTAAAAAGTGTCTCAATAAGTATTATTTATAATTTATATTGAATAAAAAAGTTTTTGTTTCTGTTTATGCGCAATTAGGCACAGACCAGCGACATTACATGACATGGTCACGTTATTATTTAAAAAGGCTAGGCTGGTTACCTAAGTTTGTTATGAAAAATGAGGATCCGAATATAGAAAATACAAAAGTATAGAATGATTGCGAATGGCTCACAGCTTCAACGGATGTAATGACGCTACAACCAATAGAAGTCTTTTTTTTTCCTTCAAAAATTTTACTATTTTTTTTCTGTCATGAATACATAAATTTGTGGTAAAAAAAATTAATGCAACTTCTCTATTGAACTAGTTGGTTGTGACATATATATACTAGATGACCTTTTTCACCGTCTGGGAAAAAATAGAATGTAACATGTAAACGAATTAAAGTTTATGGCACTGATATTTTACAAAAAAGAAAAACAAAATTCAAATCATATCTACCCGACTTCATGAACTGTAATAAAACAATTCTTAGGCATATTTGACCTTGTCACTTCGCAAGGTCACAGACTCAAGAGCAAAGTAATTTTCAAAAAAAAATTCAAACATTTTATTCCATTTTTTTTGTTGTTATTGATTGTAAAATATCAGTGCCATAGGTTTCTATTCTGTTCACATGTTACACCCTATTTTTTTCGAGACGGTAAAAAAGGTCATCCAGTACATAAGTACTGAAGTGCCACCACCTAAATGATGTGTTTCATAGGTGGTGGGACTACTGTGCACTCTCCTTTTTAACCCAGAAGTCTGTCTGAGTATGTACTGACGGGGTAGGTTGCTTATTTTTGTCAAATGGCAGTGCCTCCGCTGAGTGCTAAATTCCGGTCTGATGGGTGTAGGAAGCCAGTATAATTACAGATTACGAGGCAGTCGATATAAGTCCTCAGAGATGACAACGCATCTGTAGTCTTCTTGGTTTGACTTTTGATTGGTTGCAGATGTCCATGCAAAAGAAGGCCGTACGGGAAATTTATAACGTAGATTTTAAGGTCACCCTAAAAATATTAAAGAAATAAACATATATATATATATATATATATATATATATATATATATATATATATATATATATATATATTGAAGAGGGGGGCAAACGAGCATGCGGCTCATCTGATGTTAAGTGACTACCGCCGCCCATAATCACAACCGCAACACCAGGGGAATTGCAGGTGCGTTGCTGAACCTTTAGAAAGGAGTAAGCTCTTTTCTTGAAGGTCCCCAGGTCGTATCGGTCCGGAAAAATCGCCGGTGGTAAACTATTCCACAGAGAGGTTGTACGCGGAAGAAAACTCCTTTTGAAACGTACAGTGGTGGACCGCCAAGCATCCAGATGGTGTGGATGGTATCGGGACGTTTGCCGCGTAGTGCGTTCACGAAATTTGGCGGCTGGGATTAATCCGAACAATTCCTCAGAGCACTCTCCATGGTATATGCGAAATAAAATGCAAAGAGATGCAACATCTCTTCGTAGTATGATATATATAACCTATGATATATATCATATAACCTACGCATCACAATATATTTATGAAAATGTAATGTATGTACATAAAAACATAAAAGGCTTTGATAACAGTTAAAATGTTCATACTTTAAATACTAGGAAAAAAACATAGGCTTGTAATGCCAGTTAAAAGACTCTAAACAATGAGTCATTTATTTATGGGGCAATTTGCATTTTTTCTCAACAAAAGCCCTGTTATTATATATATAAAAGAAAAATTGTACGAAAAAGTTTATTATAATATAAAGGAATACATAAATAAAAATAACCCCTGGGAATGAAGTGATCGCCACCATGCTGGTTCTATTAAAATTAATATAAAATAGAACAAAATTTTATATTAATTTTAATAGAACCAGCATGTTGTGTGAACCAAATATTGTAGTATGTTTAAAAAATATAATCCCACTGAGTTTCTTGTTGGTTCTTCCCGGGACAGAGGTATATTCTGAATCATTGGTAAATAAAAGAAATGACTTTCAATAAGTATTATGTAATAATCTATATTAAATAGAAATTATTATTTTCTATTCATTGACTCACTTAACTCGTGGACTGTATGTTTGCCACTTTAGCTTCATAAAGAAGGTAAAGTGGCAAACATACAATCTTTTTTGGATTACAAATACAGGAATGTAGGCAAAAACTTCATATAGAAAGCAAAAAACAAAAATAGAATGCATTTTCACCCCAAAAAGGCTACGTTATTTTTTTTAAAGAAAAAAAGTGACATCCGAGCACACTGTCCACCACATCTACCCAAACCACAAAAATCTAAATATAAAGCAACATCGCTTATTATTTAGATTTCTATGATCCTAACTCAGAATTAAAAACGATACGTTGTTATCCGTTAGGAGTAATTGTAAGATGGGTTCCCTCACGGCCTGTTATCGTATTAGTTCCCTATACCCTTCGAATCTGAACCCAGCAGTGCAGGCACAATTTGGTGGTTGACTCTTAGGCAGCAAAATGTCCTACGATCTAGTATTTAAAAACGGAATGCAGCATTGAGTATGCTGCGGCTTGGTAACTACTCCGAAATAATATGGTTAAGGATATTTATTCTCAAAGGAAATATACATTTCACTTACACATTTCACTATATATATATATATATATATATATATATATATATATATATATATATATATATATATATATATATATATATATATTAGAGTTGGGCCGATTAGACGCCGACTGTATTGCCTATTTGTAGTCACCGATTAGTCGGCGATTAATCGGCTAAAACCGGCGATTAATCGGCTTTTTATTTTATAAATTTCAGCCAAGGTTTTTCTGACTGTTAAAAAATTTAAGAAAAGAATAGTTTCTCTCCCATGCGTAAAATTACGTAAGATATATGTAGGTAAATCAAATAAATTGTAAAATAAGTAGGTTCATACATAACTTTTATTGAAAAATCAGCCTCACATGTTTTAATGTTAATTATTCTGGACATAGGAACTTTGGTAAAAAAATAGCTATTTGAAACTAAACAAAAACCTAAGTACTTACTATTTTAATTCTACATTTTAACGTTTTCTAATCATAATGCAAAGTAGTAAAACAACAAAATAAAATATTAATAATGTTGTTCTTAATAAACTTTTTAAAACAACAAATTTCAAGTCCTCTCTCTTTGCATAACAACAAAATAAAACACTTAATTCTTGAATAATGATTGTTAATGAGAAATGGCCGATTAATCGGCCAATCGGCCCAACTATAATTTTTTTTTATATAATATATATATATATATATATATATATAGTGAAATGTGTAAGTGAAATGTATATTTGCTTTGAGAATAATATTAAGTATGACAAGCGAGCGTACAGTCCACCTGATGTTAAGTGGTTGCTGTGACCCATAGACATCTACATCTATCCGCGATTAAAAATCAAAATGCATATGCGTTGTCACACTGAGGACTAAGATGGAATGTCTCGTATTCAGTAATAAGGGTCTCCGGTTCTCTACACTCACCATACGAAACACAGCAGCATTAGGATTCTATTTATACTGGTATTTTGTGAAAAGGTGGTCCTTTGAGCCGACCTATTCGACATATATGGCTACAACCATAATACATCGGCAGCATGACTCTATCACGTATAAAATAAAAAAATAAAAAAAAAGTTTCGTGACATACAACCTCTTACTAGAAATAATACTCAGAACTAATACACAATTAAATAGCCCTGCCGCCGCCATAAGGCCATTAATGGTAGGCCGTTATCAGAATACATTACAATGCGATCAGTAATCGTAAACGCTCGATAAAAGTTATCACGCCACTTTAGGATCTCGATTACGTCGTCAGTGACTAACAGAATTTTTTTGCGAGATAAGGAAAATTCAGGAAGTGTTATACGTGGTAAAGACGCGCTGCTGCTGTATTATATGTTACTAGCCGTTTCCTGCGATTTGCGAAAGGTTCTCGAGTGGCAGCCTAGTACCGGTAGGCGTAGTGTAGGGCGACCCCCCACTAGATGGAGTGACGACCTGGTAAGATATGCAGGAAGTCGATGGATGCAGGTGGCTCAGGACCGTGTTTTGTGGCATTACTTGGGGGAGGCCTATGTTCACAGTGAACTTGTGAAGGGCTGTAATGATAATGATGATGATAAGCTGTTTCCCTGCGATTTCGTCCGCGTCAAATTTATTACAATTGAATTTCATGGATTTAATTTTTTTACGCTAGACCCCAATTCTTTTATTAAAATAAAAGTAGTAAGTTACTCCTTATAACATCAACTATCTGCGAGTGAAAGTCGTGACAAAATTGGTTCAGTCATTTCGGAGATTAGCCGAAACAAACAGACATAAAAATTGATAATATATCCTATGTTCATGAGGAATAATGTAGGATTCCAATGGTGAAAGAATGTTTCTAATCGGTCCAGTAGTTTCGGAGCCTAATCAATTCAAACACACAATTCTTTCCTCTTTATAATATTATGTAGTGTAGGTACGTACCGATGGCTTTAAAATAGGTCATGCTTGTGAACAGGTTCATACGTGGTAGAACCACGCTGCAGCTATATCATGGTTGTAGCACGAATGGGTCGGCACTACCGGGGAAGGACCACGCTCTCACAGAATACCAGCGTAAAATAGCGGTTTGATGCTGCTGTGTTTCGTTCGTATGGTGAGTGTGGAGAGTCGGAGACCCGTTTTGCTGGAATCGAGGTATTCCATCTTGGTCCTCGGGGAGTGGCAACGCATCTGCATTTCCATCCATCATATGTTGAATGTATAAAAATCTGACAAAAAATCAGAATGATTGAATGTGTACTAGTATGGTTTTTACTAGTTAAAAGAAATTTTTGGAGGTATGTTTGTGATTTTTTTCTATCGTATTAAATTAGTGGTATCATGTTTTCAACACACTATCTAACTAGGATATATCCTGGACAATATCATACATTTTTCTGGGTTTGTTTACTGCAGTGGATCATTTACTTTGAGGCATTATAAAACTTGCGTTTAGGGTCATGCCTCGTCTTAATCGGGGTTGGGTGTGGATGTCTATAGGCCACTTATCCATTTGCCATCGGGTGGACTGTGTGCTCTTTGTCACCCTAATTCTATTAAAAAAAAGTTGCTGCTTGTGGAGGCTGGTTTGACAGGGATAAGTTCTAAATTATTAATCGTCTTTTTTTATAAATACGTCATAGAACATACTTCAGTGACCGATGGGTCTGTTGTCGTGTTCCATTCGTTACATACTGAGACATGTAATATTAACTTTTAAAAATTATAAAAACGAGCACAGGTACCTACGGAGTTTCTTTCGCCGTTTCTTCTCCGGTAAGAGCTACCTCATGACGAAACGGTAGTAGATTTAGTACATTAAAAAACGCGGGCTGAGTTGTATATAATCTAGCCTTTTTTAAATATTCAACAAATTAAATAAGCATTTAAAATGACTTGTTCTTTAATAAATGTGTACAAATACAAAGTGTCCTTAACCTTGCAGATAAATAATCTCTTTATAATAATAAATATTAAACATGGTTGCACACATAGTGACATGTTTTTTTTAACCATTCAGAACATTCATCAACTCTACTTCTTTTCCATTTTATTATAAGACTGTTGAAATGAAAGAAACACTCACTTATATATAACTGCGCTTATCGCTGCAGTTTCAAAATCTAACATAAATTTAAATATTGAAATTCATGAAACTTTTCTCTTATATAAGCTGAATTTTTTTAGTACGTCGATTGGGTTTTGTTCGGTAACAATGCAAAACTCCCCGGATCAGGAACTAATACAGTTTTCTCCTATCTTACTCATTCAAACGTGTAGCGACGGTATAAGAATACCCACTACCCCAATCTTCCCGTGGGTGTCGTAAGAGGCGACAGAGGGACACTGAGTTCCACGCTATCGGCTATCAGGAGATCGACAGCAGCATTTTCTTAATAACAACTTGAAGTTATAAAAAACTGCGGTTGATTAAAACTACTTTTACTTACGGGGGACTGCCCCGTGACCATGGGTGCTGGAAAACACCCGAACGTTGGAAATTAAAAATAATATAAATTAAACGCGATAAAATAAGTAAAGGTAGTTTTAATCAATTTGTAGTGTTCGCGTAAATATAAGAAATCATTATAAAAACTGCGTTTGTCAACCATCTCGCTAAGCGTGGGAACTGTTCCAAATCCATCTTGTGAGTATCGATAGAATCTAGGGGTCTATTCAGCAGTGGACTTATATAGGTTGTATTGGATTGGTGCGAAAGAGATACAGAGTTGTCATGCCGTTGACTGAAGTATGGCTTCTCGAAGTAATGGCATGTTATTATTGCATTACGTAGATTAGAATTGTACATTGGAAGTGCACCTTCAACAATATATGCATATATTCTGGATATACATATACATAGTACTTTTCTACGTGGTAGGGCCATACTGTAGCTATAGTACGAATGACTCGGCTTGACCGAGAAAGGACCACGCTCTCACAGAATATTAGCGTAAAATAGCAGCTTAATACTGCTGTGTTTCTTATGCTGAGTGTAGAGAACCTTTTTATACTTGAAACGAGGCATTCTATGTCAGTCCTCAGAGGTGGACAATGCATCGGATACGTGTAGGCCACAATATCTACTTACCATCAGGCGAAGAAGTTGTTACTCAAGTACGCCGATTTATTTTCGACAAACGATGCTGATATAGGGAAGACTGTCTTCGTACAACACAAAATAAACACAGGAGAAGAATTACCTATCCATCCGCGGCCAAGAAGATTGCCGGTAGAGTGGAAACCATGATTGAGGGATTGGTGAAGGATGGTGTTATTGAACCTTCATCTTGTCCATGGTGTTCACCCGTGGTGCTGGTAAAGAAGAAAGACGGCAGTGCGTTGTTTGTCCGCGCTGAACTCCTACACTACTGAACTGATTTCAATGAAATTTTGCACACGGTGAGCAGTTTTTCCAACTTGGGAGATAGGGTGGTTTTTAAACCGATAAGTAACCTTTAATTTTTTTATTGCGTATTTAAGGATTTTTACAGGAAAGTCGTCGGAAAGGGTAGAACGTCTGCCTGTCCAGCTAGTCATATAAACTAGAAAATGGCTTTAACGACTTTGATGATGGTTTTCGTGTGTATTCGAGTGGGTCCAGGGATGGTTTATATTCTCATTTGGACCCGGTAGGTGGCGTTGTTATCGAGATTCAGAAGTCACCCCCGTGCGAAGCCGGGGCGTATCGCTACTATACATATAAATAAAATTAAAGTGTGTCTGTAATATCGAGACAGCTGAGAGGGTTATTTGCATGCATTTGACTGGGTGAGAATGCCCTTTGTCTTTAAGTCCGCCTCGAGAAGGACTTATTTGTGTATGAAAGTGAAAATAATGAAATAACCTCATTTAGCCTTTTTACCACGTGTTGCACATACTGATGACTACTTCGCGATCACGCGTAAAAAGTGGAGCCATTGAAGTAGAGAGAACAGACTTTGCGGAGAGGCTCGAAGGCCCGACACTAGGTAGGTTTGTCAAGCTACACATGTACTAAAGTGAGCTTGATAAATCTATCTATTTGTATGCATTTTGTACATTTTTTATTTTGTTTTATTTCTATTGTGTTTTATTTAATTGTTTCGTGTACTAACATTAGTTCTTAAGTTTTATTTGTATTACTAACATGCTATGGGCCTACGATGCTTTAAAAATAAAACATTTTCAATTTATTTATTTATTATTATTTATAAACTATATACAAAAAATGCAAAAATATTTATTTATAACGCAAGTCTCATTTATAGAGTTAGGTATGGATCTTAACCTTTTAAGTTTGAAAACCCTGTATTAGGATGAGTCCGCTGCTCTTTTGATCAGTAAGTCTCTCTCTGTTTGTGATGCCTGTTCGGTTCGAATATAGGTAATTAAATTTGAACTAAGCTACCGATTAGATGGAAATTTGAAAATTTAAACACAGCTCAGAATCGAAGGGCAATGTAAGAATGTAAAAAGTGGTCCATTAAAAATTCTAATCACGAAAACAATTATATCATTTTCTTTCCTTTCTTTTTTCATTTTGTCCAAAGTAGGTTTTACTGACTCTATAAATATTAATCAAACGGTAGTATCAGCGAAGATTAGCTTCAACTTTATGGTACTTACTGAATCAATCTTTGACCAAACATTGTTCACGAAAATCAAAGAATTGTTATAGATTTGGAATTATTTTGTACATACATTTACGAAAATGTATATAGGTACACAAAAATATAAGTAGTTTAAAGAAATATATTCTGTAAAAACTGAGGATAGGCACAAACTACTATATAACTACTATAGTACTATAGTAATAACCTCGTGCCTTAAGAAATTTTGTTTCTATGAAAATTGAAAATCCTTTATTCAGAGTACAAGTGACAATCCTATCCTCACCCAATTCGCTCTGCAAACATTGTAAGAAACGTTGAAACACGCCCGCGTTTTACGTGTAGCTGTCGTGATTCCACCCAACAATAAGATAACAGATAACTTTCTTAAATTCAGTCTAGCTAGTGGCAAACAAAGATAACGCCGCTCTACTGCAACGCTTTGGAGAAAAACGTCGATAAATTGTAAATTGCGCATTTTTAAGATGGGGAAAATGCATTGAACTCGCGTGACCGTCACACGCTCAGGTACATAAAATTGATGAAAGAAATGTTGAAAATCCAATTGATAATTGATTATTTTTTGTGTAAAACAGCACAATATGAAATATGAAATGAAAATTTTATTCTATGTAATATGTACATTGATAAAAATAATATAGTATATATATATATATATATATATATATATATATATATATATATATATATATATAACGTGTCACGTTGTTTGTCCGCGATGGACACCTAAACTTACTTAACCGATTTTAATCAAATTTGCACACCGTGTTCAGTTTGGCCCAACTTGAGAGTTTTTTGCCCGTGAGTGACCCACAATTTTATTTTTTTTTCGAATATAAATATTTTAATAGGACATGACAGAGGGTCGTCGAAAAGGGCAGTCAACGTTTGCCTTGCAAGCTAGTAATATATAAAAATTAATGTTTGTTTGTTCGTATTTTATACGCTGCCATACTGTTCATCATATTGCGATGAAACTTTATCCAGCATATTGCTTGCATTTCCGCGAAGGAGGCATAGTTAGACCCGGTAGGTGCAACTCTTGTGGAAAAGAGATATCACCCGTGCGAAGCCGGGCAAGATCGCTAGTTTCTAATAAAAATCATCATCATTACAGCCCTTCACGAATCCACTGCTGAACATAGGCCTCCCCCAAGGAATGCCACAAAGCACGGTCCTGAGCCACCTGCATCCATCGACTTCCTGCAAGTCTTACCAGGTCGTCACTCCATTTAGTCACTCGAGAACCTTTTTTCCCCATCAGTTGTCGGTTCGTCCAGCTACATGGCTGTTGCCACTTCAGCTTACTAATCCGTTAGGATATGTCGGTCACTCTAATGAAACCACTTCCTAAAAATATTTCTTAATAACCCAAAAATAATGTACGAGTTCGTGAAGCTAAGAAGTTTCCACTTCTGACGTGCAGTCTTACGACTGACAGTTTTTCTTTCAATGTATGTATGAATAGAATAGAATATAAGAAACGATGGTTGCCATTATGAAATTTATATATTTAAAGTTAAACTGCCTCCACCATACAGGAGAAAATCTTAGTGTGAGTGAGGGTGAAGTTTTGATTAAAAAAAATTTGAATACAATAGAGTATAATATTTTTTCTGTTAAAATGTTGTTGTAGATTGTTAGATAATACTTACTGAAAGTAATTTTTTTATTTACCACTGGTTCATAAAACACCACTGTCTCAGGATGAACCAGCAAAAAACCCAGTGGGATTATGTTTTTAAACACATAGCTTTACAAAAATTTTGTAATTTTTTTATATGAATATTAATAGAACCAGTATGTTAGCGTCCCAAATCGAATCACCTCATTCCCAGGGGTTATTTTCATTCATGTATTCCTTGATATTGTAACAACCCTTGTACAATTTTTCTTTAAAAGTTTTTTTAACTTGTTGATTGACAAACTGAACATTTTCTGGGATTTTGTTGTAAATGCCTATATAATATTGGCCTACTAATTGTGGGGACCCTGTGGGAATGTGTACCAAGTGTGTAATAGCGATGTAAGAATGTTATCCACTACCCCATATCATCCCGAGGGTGTCGTAACAGGCGACAGAGGGAAACTGAAACAGGAGTGGGGCAGGAGCATCTTCCTGATAATAGTTGAATAAAAACTGCGGTTGCGAACCCACTTGCAAAGCTTGGCAACTGTGGCAGAATTCCCCAATGGCAATCTATGGAGGAGGCCTATGTTTACCAGTGGAATTTTATAGGCTGTAACAATGATATTCCTTTTTTTGTATGTAGACATCATTGGGCTACAATGGATGTACGTATGTAATGGAGTTTTATGAAGTGATAATAGAACTTACAGTCAAACTGATGGTAACTGGCTACTGCATACCATGGACACTTGTAGCCATATTCAAACAGAAAGCTACAGATGTGCTGTTACCTCCATAGAATATTATAATACAGTATAGAATAGAATGGCTGTCAACCTTATTTTGTACGAGGACCGGTGTCACTGGGAGCACACAAACAAGCAGTTACGTCGTATTGTCGCTACTACAAACACGATTCGCGAATTTACACATTTTAGACTTTTGATTAATGTTTTTGACACATCAATATTTCTTTATTTTTGTTTCTAATGTTGTTAGCGACATGTTAGTAGCTACACGAGCTCCGCCCACTCCCCCGTTCTATTATGTATGCATTATAGTGTTCTATGAATACCTTTATGGAACAAGGTGGAACGTCTTACAGCATGTAATTAATTATACTGGCTCTCCATACACCCTTCAGTTCGGAACACAGCTGTGCAAGTATATAGTATATTCTAAAGGTGCTTGTACTGCTATTTGGCACCAGAAATAGGCAAGGTACACACTTACATCGGACACGGGACAGGTCCAATGACTGCACACTTTTAGCCGACTTCAAACAAAGAAGGGCTAAACAGGTGTTGTCAGCTCTGAGTAATAATAATAATAATAAAATCCTTTATTTCGACCAACAATAGTCATAGATTATTAGTAAAACAAACCTTAACTTAATGATAGTTATAAAATAAAATAGAAATTAATATTAAAATGTTAGTAACAATGGTACTTATCCTATATTAGTAACTTAACCTACATCCAGCCTCACATAGCGAAACCCAGGTGGGGTTCTCCTGGTGCTGGTGTGTGCACCATTGCAAGTTCTCCAGAGAGGGCTATCCAGCTTCACAGCCAATGTGCTGAGAAGGGTGTTGGAGCTCCTCAATAGCCTGCTCATCATGGACGCAGCACGCTTGCGCATGATCGCGTAGAAGTCGTCCACACGAGCACCCGCGAACATTGCCGACGCACTGCAGTGTCGAGTCCTCCTCAACATCACCCTCAGCACATTGTTGTACTGAACACGCAGAGCACTGTAGGCTCGCTGCGTATAGTTGTCCACAGACTGCACGTGTAAAAGGATTGGCAATACGCCTTGAACAAAGTTAACTTGACTAATGTCTCTCTCTGTGTAATTATATCGTATAATGATTGTGTACGCCAACATTACACATTTAAATGAGACAGCAGCTATGGTCACGGGGGGGGGGGGGACTGAGTTGTTCGACTTCCCAATCTCAATCCTCAATCTCTTTTATACGTGGTAGGGCCGCGCTGCGGCTATATTATGGTTGTAGCACGAATGGGTCGGCTCGACCGGGGAAAGACCACGCTCTCACAGAATACCAGCGTAAAATAGCAGCTTAATACTGCTGTGTTTCGTATGGTGAGTGTAGAGATCCGGAGATCCTTTTTACTGGAAACGAGGCATTCCATCTTAGTCCTCATGGGTGACAACGCATCTGCGTTTTGATTCTTAATTGAGGATAAATGTAGATGTCTATGTGCCACAGCATCCACTTACCATCAGCCGGACCGTGTGCTCGTTAGTCACCCTTATTCTATAAAAAAATATCAATCAAGCTAACCACGGCTACCTTCAGTTTAAAATTATTTAACGAAATCAATTTGGTAAAGTACGCGAAACGTCGAGAATATAAAATAAAATAACATACGCGATAAAATACGTAAAAACTAGTTTCTTTTAAATATCTGAAATTTTGTATTGGAATTTAATTAGAATTTAATAATCGATGACAATGCCGTCGTATCGTCGTGACCTAGGCCTAGGCTTTAATCCTTCCTAGGATCATCAAAGCAAATTAAGTATTTTTTACATCTATCATATTATGATCAGGTGATAAGCGCTCCTTTAAATGCAAAGTACGCGAACAACCTGAGTATCGAATTCGGTTACTCGACCTACGTCTTATTGAATTTATTATAGCTTAGGAAAGACGTCAATCAAACAGGGCTTCGCAACTGACTGGTTTATGTCACAACCATCGTATTATAAAAAACGGTTTCTCTGAAACGGCTCTAATGATCTGGAAAAATGTTGTATTAAAATAATGTTTTGCTTTCTAAGTTTACCTAGATAAATTTCATGCCTGAATAATTACAATTTTTCTCTAACACCGAACAAAACTCGTTCGCCTAGATACTAATAATTTTAAGTGCAGAATTACGAGACTCGTACCACGTGATCGGCTGTGAAGCAAATTATATATTTCATTAATAATAGTAATGTCCTCACGACCGGATTTCGGTCACGGCAGCCAACCTCAACGGAGACTAGCCGTCGGTGCAGGACAGGATTATAGTGCCCAAGTGTATGCGTAAGCACAGGTGTATTCTATTCCTTCACTCTTATAGTCCGATGGGACGGTAAACCGACACGACCGGAGAGAGATAAGGCGGAGGACCAACGGCTCTACTTGCTTTCCGAGGCACCGGGGTGAGACACCGCCAACTTCCTGACTCGGGGCAGCTACTGAGAATTCCTTAATGGAAAAACCAATAACTGATATTTTTGGCCCGACACGGGATTCGAACCCCTCATGATCAGCAGTCGCACTACTGCGACCGCGAGACCAACGAGGCAGTATTTTTTCATTACTTGTTAGTCGATTAGTCAACTTCAAAGAACTAGAAGGAATAAAATAATTTCACTTTCTGAGGTATCTGGCAAGCTATAGACCATAGAGTATAAAAAATTTAAGGCTCAACTTCAGAATTAGAAATTTCAATGTCGTATAAAAAATTTCATCCACATCCACAATGGAAATGCCATCCATATTTTGCCACTCTTAGAGGGTAGATTTTAACCACAAATATACATATGAGACCATGCCTGATGGCCTACCCTTTTAATCTTTTTTTTAAAACATACAACGAAATCCGCTAGATATTGGATCTAAAAAACCTTTTTTGTAGTAGGCTAAAAAGCGAGATGCATTCGATAATAACGGGACAAAAAAAACAACTAAAATACTTGATATTTTTTGCTATTATAGTGAAAACAATTATATAATGAAACTTGGGAATAAAACAGCCTTACATAATATAATCTATGACTATCACTTAAACTAAGATGGAATGCCTTCTACTTCTTCTTTGTTTTGTGGCGGTTTGATAAAATTGGCCAATGACGTATTGAGTGGAAAATGAAAGCTTATGAGTTTAATTAAAATAAGAGTCTGTGATAATACAAGGATTCAGTTTTCCTCCGAGAATTTTGACAAATCTATTTGTTGAATTACCTAGAACAAATATGACATAAACGCAGGTGTTAGACTCTTACCAGTATGTTAAAAGTGACAAGGATTTAAAGTTTCATATTATTAGTATTAATAAAATCACATAAAATATACATAAAAGGAGTACTGGTATATGTTAAAAGAGAATTAAAATCTATAGGTCGAGGAATATAAGGAGGAAGGTAATCATAAAGGGAGGAGGATAATTTGGGACAGTTTAAAAAAATATGGTTTGTGGAACCTTCATCTAAGCCACATTCACACAATGAGCTATACCTTACTCTGATTTTTGCCAGATGTGCATGTGTACAAGCGTGTCCAATTCTTAATCTACAAATGATTGAAGTTGCATGTTTATTTGCTTTGTTAAATTTAAAGAACCAAGGCTTGGGAGAAATAACCTCTTGGATGGCAGCATAGTGCGTACCTTTAACATTTTTGGAAACTTGCCTTCTATACATTAAAAAGTCTCCGGTTCTCTACACTCACCATACGAAATGCAGTGTTTCGTTACATACATAATCATTGAACTGCTATTTCACGCTGGTATTTTGTGGATCATGCTCATACCTCGGTCGAGCTGACCCATTTGTACTACAACTATAATTTAACTGCAGCAGGAAGCTGGCAGGAAGTTAAAAAAAATAAAACAATTGATTTATATGGACATTCTTTCTTCGTAGCCATGTGGCCTCGCCAAGCAGCTGGACATGACGGAACGGCAGGTGGAGCGCTGGTGGAGGCTCCGGCGCTCGCAGGACAAGCCCTCGACTCTAGTCAAGTTCTGCGAGAACGTGTGGAAATTCACCTTCCACACTGGAAATTTTCTATTTGGCCTGTTCATACTCTGGGATAAAGAGTGGCTCTGGAATATCGACCACTGCTACATCGGATACCCGCACCAGGTACGACATTTTTTATAGGATAAGGGTAACAAACAAGCACACAATCCACCTGATGGTAAGTGGATGCTGTGAACCCTAGGGATTAAGATAGAATACCTCATTATCAGTAAGTAGGGTCTCCGGTTTTCTACATACTCATGTTTTGTTGTAGTTAGATGTTTGATAAAATTAAAATATTGTTTTTTTATATAATGATGTGCTTTTCATGTAATTATTATAGTAGTCATAGGTACATAATCAATTTCCGTATTATAAAAATTAACAAAAAATATTAAAATAAAGTCTATGGACTTGAATTATCGTAATTAAAATGTAGAAGTGGAAGGCTATGGTGAGGAAAGGCTAATTATTCTGCATTTTTACGCAGTAGTTTACTCTTAATAATCCCGGCTTCAGAGAAAAAGCGCTCTGAATAAACACCCCTTGCTTCCCGGCCGAATACCTTATATTTGGCTATTCGGCTAGGAAGTCAACAGAATATTCGGTTTTCGGCGTGTGGTTTACATATTAGACTTGCATTCTTGAAATAATGATGATGAATGATTTTTTTTCTCCTTCTGTTTAAAATTTCATTAGGTAAGCTATCTCATTTACTCTCTGAGCTGTATTGTCTAAGGTTTTTTTCACATTGTGGTTTCGCCACCACTCACGCTGACTAATGACCTTTTTTGACATGCTTTCGACCAGCCAAGCCAGATTTATTGAAATTGCGTATCTTTATTATGAATTTGTTTATTGTTGTACTACAATGGTCTGTGCCAAAATAAAGTGTTTCTATCTTTCTTTCTTGACAAACGGACACTCATTCCATCTTATGGTAAGTGGATGCTATGGCCCATAGATACAAATACAATCAAAATGCAGATGCGTTGTCGCCCCCTGAGGAATACGATAGAATGCCTCGTTTCTAGTAAAAAGTCTCCGGTTCTCTACATTCTGTGAGAGTGTGGGGTATACCCAGTTGAGCCGACCCATTTGTGTTAGAACCATAATATAGCTGCAGTTTGGCTCTACTATGTATAAAATATTTTGCCAGCCCCACATAACTCTGCTTGAATTCTATTTTGTTACTTTCAGGGTGTAACCGACGATGTGTGGTGGTACTATATGGTGTCAGCGGCTTTCTACTGGTCGCTGACCATATCCCAGTTCTGGGACGTGCGGCGAAAGGACTTTTGGCAGATGTTCGTGCACCACATCGCCACGGTGTCGCTGATCTCTTTCAGCTGGGTGTGCAACTTGCACAGGATCGGCACGCTTGTGCTGCTGCTACATGACTGTGGCGATGTTTTTGTTGAGGTGAGTTCGTTTCTCAAGTGGAAACTTCTTTAGAATCGTTGTGATCTGAATCTTTATGAAACGTAAAAGAGGCAAACATATATATCTATATGATTTAGCCTGCGCGAGAATAAGATAGAATACAGTATACAGTGTTTCCTATTAGTACCTGTTTGTACAGTGCTTTAAAGACGGTTACTATAACTTCTAACTATTTGAAAAACAATTAAAATTAAATAAATAAAATAACCTTAATGAATACAATTATCATATCCAGTCCATTAATAACAATCCACGATCACAAAGCGCTTCTTTCAAAGCTTCCTTCCTATGTGCATCCTGAGAAATTGTGCATTTGCATCACCAGCTTTATCGCATATTGTAGTAGACGGTACACGCTGCAATTATAAGTCCATTAACGCTGGTGTTCCACAAGGCTGCGTGCTATCAGCTATCACCAACGCTGTTTCTTCTTTCTTCATATTAGTGATATGTTGCAAACATATCATTGATATGCAGAACAGTAAAATTGATTGCTATGCGGACAACAGCACTGGGTCCTGGATGCTCTAAACCCCCGCCATGCCAATATTTCTCGGGAAAACGTCGACGAACAAACTTGTTCTGAAGTCAAGTCTTTGCTGAACAAACTCTCTTACCTATTTATATTAAATTAGTCGTGTTTAGGCCATCTAGCGTCTACTTTTGTACCAACTTGAAGAAGATAGCGCTATTACAAATTAATTTTACTCGAAAGAAGTTCTTCTGATTTATCACACTGAAATTTAGGCTCTACATGTAAAAATAACAATTGTAACATTTATTAGCTATAAAATTATACTTTTATACTTTAAGCTGCACTTGTGGTTGAAAATCATAATATTAAATAAATCATTTGCCGTGAAAATAGAGAAAAACTACCCAAAAACCGTTAAGAATTCTAATTTCCATAAATTAATGTTTCAGGCGGTGAAAGCTTCAAAGTACGCAAACTACCAGAGAACCTGTGACGCGCTGTTCCTATGCCTCATCGTGGTCTGGATCGGCACTCGGATATTCATCTTCCCCTACTATATATTGTGGAGGTACAATAAACTTATAAATAATGTCCTCCAGATCGAATTTCGGTCACGGCGGCCAGTCTCAACGGAGACTGGCCATTGACGCAGGATATAATCCTGTCCTGACCTGTGCCGACGTGAAGCACAGGAGCACTCTCTATTCCCTCACTCTCATAATCCGATGGGACGGTAAACCGACACGACCGGAGAGATCGGGTGCAGGACCAACGGCTTTACGTGCTTTCCGAGGCACGGGGGTGAGATACCGCCAACTTCCTGACTCCGGGCAGCTACTGCGAATTTTATGACGGAAAAAGTCAATAATTGATTTTTTTGGCCCAACCCGGGATTCGAACTAGGGTTTCGGTTGGTCTCGTACCCGGGAAATTCAGCTCGAGAAAAGTCGAGACATCGAGAAGTTTAAATAAACATTTTTACGCTTAGCTTTCTTTGTAAATGCGAGGCGGCAGCGGCATCCTTTGACAGCACGGCTCGTGTCTGTCGGTATCCTTTGTTTTTGCCGACAAACGCAAGCGCGACGCGGCCCCAGTTGTATTTTGTTCATTCGTGTTTCAACTCCCGTCGTGTTCGGATCGGTCGGATCATAAACCCAGCATAGTGAGTGTATTTACTATTTAGTGACGCACGAGTAATAGAATCGCAGAACAAACAGGTAAGTATTGTTATTATTTATTTAAATAGTTCAAGTGTTTGTTTTGTTTTGTAAGTACTTTTGTATTACCAAAATAATATTTTTGTTTAAAATGAATAGGTATGTTAAAGAAATAAAACTTTTGTTTTTAATCAAATAAGAGAATTGTTAGTGCATAAATATTTACCGATTTCATTAATTGCATTTGTATTGCAGATGTTGTAATAAAATAATCCCACAAAAGCCTAAAGTTCTAAACTAAACACATAATATTAAGAGTAAGACGTTGTTTTATGGCAATTTATCTACTACAAATAACACAAAACGTATCCAACCAATCCTACCAAACGTAGTATACAAAAGGACACAGCTATTTTTTCATCATCATCATCAGCCTAACCTAACCACATCAACCCCCTGCTGGGCATAGGCCTCCCCACTGTTGCGTCAGCTATTTTGTAGGTACTAGGTACTAAACTAAAATACTTACTAATTCTTGAACTGTTTGTTATAGATTTTACAACTAATGAACCAAAATGGAAACTTCCAAAGTTTGGAAATATTTCAAGAAAAATAAGGACGCCTCAAATGCGCAATGTCTAAAATGTCCTAAAACCATAGCCTGTAAAGGATCAAACACAAGCGGACTAGTGAGGCATTTAGCTCATGTACACAAAATTGATGTAAGATCCACCGAGGTTCAAATGGACACAGAAGAAGCATCTACAAGTTCGTCTAGTTCCGGGGTGACGGCACCAAAAAAATTAAGAAGTGATTTTGAAACTATGCACGTACAGCAAACACTGAAATTTGACGTTCAACCCAGAAAATCGTTAGGTGAAATTTTAGCTAAACTTTCAGCCCAAGATGGTTTTACTATAAGAGGCAATACTAAAAGTGAATTTATCCGTGAATCACTTGCTGCCAAGGGGTATAAACTTCCAAAGACCCAAACAGAAGTTATGAACCTAATATTGGAAGTTTTATGATGAAAAGGAGAAAGAGATGATAAAAGAGCTTTCTCAGCTTTGCACATCAGGAAACCGGCTAAGTGTGACAATTGACGAGTGGACGAGCATACGAAACAGACGATATTTTAGCGTCTGTGTTCATACAGCAGAGGCAAAAGTTTACAATTTGGGGCTAGTTTACATACCCGTAAAATGCGGTGCCGCAAAGGTTAGAGAAATAGTAGAGGAGCGTTTGAAATACTTTGGGGTAAACTTCGAGCATTATGTCTTGGCCGTAACAAGCGACGGGCCAAATGTTATGAAAAAATTTGGCAGAGAGAGCCCCTGTGATATGGTCCTCTGTGTAAACCATGCCATCCATTTGGCTATTCTTGATACCTTTTGCAAAAAAAAAACAGTAACTACAGTTGCTAGAAGAAACACACCTATTAGCGGCGATGAACACAGCAGCTCTGATGAAGCCAGCACTGATAACGATGACGAAGAATCTGATGATGAATCTATATTGCAGCCTATTGACTACATAAACAAAGTGCTAAATGAGACCCGTTCGATCATAAGATTTTTCAGAAAGAGTCCCCTTAGAAATATCACACTACAAAAACATGTGAAGACTGAATTCGGGGCCGAACTAGTCTTATTACAGGATGTCAGAACTAGGTGGAATTCAATGCTAACAATGATAGCGTTTCTTGAAGTTAAAAAATTCCATTAAAAAAGCCTTGATTGATTTAGATAGCTCATTTAAATGGAAGGAGGAAAATATTCCTATACTACAAAAATTGCGGTTGATATTGACGCCAACTAAACTTGCAGTTGAAGCATTGAGCAGACAAGATGCCAATTTACTAACTGCAGAGGCTATAACAGATGTGTTGCTAAAACAATTAGAAAGTATCGACGACCCTTTGGCTCTTCAGTTAGTAGAATCTCTTAAAATGAAAATATCAGATCGTCGGAATACACCTCTAATATCGCTGCTACGCTACCTAAACAGCCCCGATAATTTTATTCTCAAAAAGAGTGCTTATTTTACCGATAATAGCAAGACATTTTTAATTGGATACGCTGAAGACTTATTCAATCGTCTATACCCCACTGTTCCCACTACTACAGAACCTTCGACAGGAAATAATTCAGAAGTTGTCGAAGCAGGCGTAAGCGAATCAGAAACTGAACAAGACAGCTTTGCAGCTCAATTAGAGAGAGCAATAAAAGGTGTTTCGAGAAATGGTGAATCAACTAATGCTGTGGTGCTTTCCAAATCAATTATAAAAAAAGAGTTTTTGCTATTTCAAAAAACAGGCAAGAGGACCCCTAATCTGGAAACACTATACAAAGCATTAATTTCAGTCAAGCCGACTTCAACAGAAAATGAAAGGGTATTTTCCATATCGGGAAATGTGGTCAGTAAGATTGGGAGCCGGCTGTCTGATAAATCTATTAATGCTTTGGTTTATCATAAGGCATATTTCATAAGAATTAATAAGCAGCCTTAAAGACAGGTATATTTTTCGCTGTAAGTTCTGACAGCGCGCGACATGTTATACTCCCGTTCGCTCGGGACCGTAATGGCGGGAAAATTTGCAAATTAGCAAATTTTTTGCTATATTGCAAATTTTGCTATATTTCCACTTTGAGACAATATTTATGGATAAAACTTACAGGATTTCTTGTTGAATGTATAAACTATCGAATAAAATTATTTTTGGTTGCTAGAAATTGTAATAAAATACATAAATTACCCTGTATAGCATAGTAGTACCATATACTTCAATTTTAGTGACAAAATTACTACTAATTTGAATTCTACACTTTTGTTTTTAGAGAAATTTATATGAAAATGTTTGGAAATATGTATATTTTTATGTTTTATGTGTTTCCATTCGTTACTCATACCAAAATATAAAATATAAAGAAATTAAAAAAATTAAATATTAATATTTTATCTGTGTGACATTTAGAACAATATTTCTAAAATAGTTTTGTGTGAATTTGAAATAAATACAACGTCAAGTTATTTGAAATATGTAAGAAAACTATTTTTACTTACATTTTACACTAAAAATAAATGAAAATTTGAAAAGTAACACATTTATGACCCAGCCGCCATAATGGGCCTTCCAGATTTTGAAGCACTTTTGGCAATTTACTTTTCACTTTTTATACCACAAATTATATATCTTCGTGTTCACTATATTACAAGGAATATAAAAAAGTATAATACTTTCGTTTTTAGTCCAGACACAATTATAAAATTCTATAAAAAAGATGGAGCACATTCATCAAAACGACACGTGGAACGCCGAAAGTTTAGAGTGATTTCTTTTTTTTTTTTTCTAAGAAACATTGCCAGGTTATGGTTTAAAATAAAAGAGCATATCTTTGTCTTTGATACTATTATCTATTGCATATTGTCTTTGGTTTTGTTTTAAAGGAAAAAGTAGTTTTTTCATAAGGCAGTACTTCTGATATTATCTGATCTAATTAGCCCCGTACTAGAGCGGGCGTAAGGTAGGTATTGTATGATCTGATTAGATTGTTAGCCGAGCGAAAGGGTTAATAGTAGATAGATATCTCTTATTTAATTACATTAAAACTGCCAAAAATTGTGATACCATACCACCCACATAGTGAGATTAGTGAGTGATCTTTAGTTATGATGAGAAAAATTATGATTGTTTTTAGTTAAGATGTTTGTTTTAAGCTGATTGTTAACAGAGATTTTGTTTTTTATTAAAGATTAGTGAGATTAGTTATAATAAGAAGAAGTATGATTGTTTTTAGTTAAGATGTTTGTTTTAAGCTGATTGTTAACAGAGATTTTGTTTTTTATTACAGATTAGTGAGATGAGATTAGTTATGATAAGGAGAAGAAGTATGATTGTTTTTAGTTAGCAATTTTGTTTTGAGCTGATTTTTTATTGAAAACTTGTTTTTTTTTTGTTAAAAATTATGTTGATTTTTTCATGTAAAATAAACACAGTTAAATTAAAGACTCTTTTTATTAATTAAACAAAAATTTAGACGTATTTTATTTTTTCTCGACAACCCGAGAAGACCCGAGAAATCAGGCTCGAGAAGTCTCGACACCCGAGAACTAAAAAACCTCGAGAAATCGGAAACCCTAATTCGAACCCAGGACCTCATGATCAGCAGTCGCACTACTACAACCACTAGACCAACGAGGCAGTCAAAGTTGTACATACTTATTCATCATCATCATTACAGCTCTTCACAAGTACACTGCTGAACATAGGCCTCTCTTAAAGAAAGTTCGGGGAAATACGACTCATCTTCTCGTCAGGTATACCTCAAAACTTAAAAACTAAATTTTACTACCAGTGCGTGTTGCCATTGATGACTTATGGATCTGAGACATGGTCCTTCACTACTGGTTGTAAGAGGAAGCTCAAGGTCGCTCAGCGAGCTATGGCTATGTTCAGGGTTTCTCTGCGTGATAAACTTAAAAATGTGGACATCCTTAGTAACACCAGAGTAACTGACATAGCCCAACGGATTAGTAAGCTGAAGTGGCACTGGGCCGGCCATATAGCTAGAAGAACCGATAACCGATGGGGAATCAAGGTTCTCGAGTGGCAGCCTCGTGCCGGTAGATGAAGTGTGGGGCGACCCCCCACTAGATATAGTGACGACCTGGTAACACATGCAATAAGTCGATGGATGCTGGTGGCTCAGGATCATGCCCTATAGCATTCTTTGAAGGAGGCCTACATACATATTAAAACGATAGAAGATTCAAAGATAAGCTCGGACTTGGACATCAGAAAAATTTTACTTGTGGGAAGAGATCAAATGTAATAATTTTAGGGTAATGTGATAGGCGAAGGACCTACGGTATAGGATTAGGATAACGGGTCAAAATCGGTTATTGGGTTTTCTGTCAAAAAATTCTGAGTCACACAGTTTATACTATATTAGCCAAGTTGAAGTCTGCGAAAGGCTGAGTTTTTGTGCGCGGCGAGACGAGGCGGTCGACTGCCTCGGGTTCTGCTGTTCACTTTCACGAACCGCGACGATGTCCTCTGCCGATTTTGCGTTCCTTGAACGTGCAAGTGTTTACTGACTTACAGATCCGGTCGTTTCAAATTTGGCCACCAAACCTTGAAGAGTCGACTGTGAAGGGCCACCACGCCTACCGTAAAATGGGCGCAATGCGCGCAACGTTTGCACAAACGAGCACTCATTTTGATAATAAAGTTTTATCATTTGAACGTGCTGTTCGATCGTGTAACTTGCTATGGTGATTTAGTATAAGTAACTGAATAATAAATAAAAGATTTGATACAACTCGCAGCATGAAAGTCTAGCGGTGATCGTTATTGCGCATTATTGCGTATGATTGGCTGTGTGTATCGTTCGCACGCGCTGATTGGCTTTCCAGTCTCATTTCGTATTGATACAACATTCGCAGCTATCCCCTCCACGTTGCGTTCAGCGCTAGAGTTACGTGCCGCGACTAGTAGATGTCACGAAAACAACATTCATGAAGGTTAGAGAACAGGAGAACGATCACCATAGAAAATAGTGTCCCAGAAATATGATAATCATTAAGTTCGGTCAATAAAAGTCATTTATAGTCTATTTTTCCGATCAGATGCTAAACCACTTGCACATCCAAGCACATTAAAATATTTCTCCATTTTTTAATGTTTCTTTTTGTCAAAAATTACAAAATTACGGAGCACGAAAATTTTCTCAATAAAAATGAAATGAAAATTTGTTCAACTAAGTTCATCTACTTGTACTCATAGGCAGCTAACTTCGCAGTTACTACTCACCGACGTCAGCGCCGCTATGTATACTACAAGTTTCAAGGACAGGCGGGCTATGCTTTAGTACGTAGCGATCGTTCTCCTGTTCTCTAACCTTCATGACAACATGGCTGCACGGGCCGCTAAAATCTACCTGCGTCAATTGAAAAACCCCTTACAGTTATAATTATAACTCACTTTTTGTAAGAGCTATACTATACTAATCGTTGACTTCGTATTCTTGCAGCACAACGATCCGCGCTCCGATGCTGCTGCCGATGTTCGCCGCGTACTACTTCTTCAACGCGCTGCTGTGTCTGCTGCTGTGCCTACACGTGGTGTGGACCTTCCTCATCTTGCAGATCGCCTACAACACCATACAAGCCGGCATGGTGAGGAATCCAATGTTATTTTTTTCTGTTTCGTGAAACAGATCTGCCACTTATAAGTTTTAGTTTTGTTGTTTTTTTTAAAGGCGATCTCAATTCGACTGTATGTTCGTTTTTTGGATGTATGATACGCGATATCTTCGTCCGAAATTTCTTTGGTTGTGGTTCCTTTTTTATTAACAACTTTCTTGTCCAGTTCGAGCTGATGGTAAAGAACATGTTATAATAATCTACTTAAACTTTACGGAGTCAGTAATTCAGTAATACAATTTATTCTTGGGGCGATGTGTACGTTTTTACAATAAAATCCCAGGATATATACAAAATTTGACCTTCACCAAGTTTAAAAACTTTATTAAACGAATATTAACCAGTGGTAATGGTGTTCAATAAGTGTTATTTGTAATTTAAATTGAATAAAAAATTGTTCGTTTCTGTTTCTCTTGTATGAAAAGGGTTAAGTTATTAAAGAGTTTATAGATGATAAATAACCTGTAGGAATGAGGTGTTCGCTACCATGTTATTTCTAATTTGTTTTGTGTTATTAATTGTTATGTAACTTCTTTGATAGTAATAGTAATAATTTTAGTAGTGTAGAGCTACGCTGCATCTATATTATAGTTATAGCACGAATGGGTAGGCTCGACCGGGGCAGGACCACGCTCTCACAGAATACCAGCGTAAAATAGCAGCTAAATGCTGTTGTGTTTCGTATGGTAAGTGTAAGGTACTAGAGACCCTATTTACTGGAAACGAGGCATTTTATCTTAGTCCTCACGAGTGACAACACCTTTGCATTTTGATTTTTAATCGAGGATAGATGTAGATGTCTATAGGTCACAGCATCCACTTACCACGAGGTGGACTGTGTGCTCGTTTGTCACCCTGTTTCTCCCGTTTCACTTAGTTTCTGGCTGGTTCTTCGTAGGACATAGGTATTTTCCGAATTTCTAATTCTATTGATATGAATTTCTAATTTTCAGATGGAGGGTGACATAAGAAGTTCCAGTGAAATCAGTGACAGCCCTGAGAATTCCAATCACAGTACATCGAATTGCGTCAACAATAAGAAGTGAGTTGACGTAAAAATAAATACACGTCTATGCTTAATTATAGTCACGTCATGTTAATAGATCTCACTAGGTTCCCACACAGGCGAAGCCATGGCGATTCACTAGTCTATGTTATATATATATATATATATATATATATATATATGTCTGTAATATCTAAGTGTCTTATTGAGACAAAGCTGAGGGTTCGTTAATAGTTATGCGTGCCAATAACGTATGAAATATCATTTTTAAAAACATTTCGTCTGACTTGGAATGAAACTTGACAGGTAGAGGACAATGCCAGTGATGTAGGTTATATTTTATCCCAAAAACTACAATGCTTATTTATAATAAACTATACTGGTAGAGCCAGAACATACGGGGTAGAACCATGCTGCAGTTATACATAGTTGTTGCACGAATGGGTCGGCTCGATTAGCGAAGGACCACGCTCTCGTGGAATACCAGCGTAAAATAGCAGCTTAATGCTGCTGTGTTTCGTATGGTGAGTGTAGAGAACCAGAGACTCTTTTTACTAGAAATGAGGCATTCCGTCTTAGTCCTCACGGGCAACAACGCATCTGCATTTTGATTCATAATCGAGGATAGATGTAGATGTCTATGGGCCGCAGCAACCACTTATCATCAGGTGGACTGTGTGCTCGTTTGTCACACTATTTTATAGAAAAAAAAATTGAAAACATGATTAATTATAACTCCTGGGAACAAGGTGATTGCTAACATGCTGTTTCTAAATGTTTTGTATTTAATTTTTTCTATTTTTTTTTAATAGTAGTGTTGCTGGATTTTTTGCAGGTTCTTATGAAGACAGATTCTTTTTACGAATCAATGGTGAACCATAAATGATTTAACAAGTATTATTTATAATCTATAAAGAGTAAAAATTATTCTATTATATTCTTACAATTTATGTCTCATATTTCAGAAACACTTAAATCGAGTGATGCAAACGGTCTGCAAGTGAAGCGTTATAAATGGAAGTTTGTAAAAAACCACCAGCCTCGCTCCGTGTTCGTGTCTTTCGTTATGTTTGTGTCGTCGCCGCGCCGTTCAAGTTCTCTTCTCTTCTTGATTCCTTCTTTATAAGAAGATTAATGTTTAGGTTAGTTTGAATAATTCAAAGTGAACGGTTGCTATTCGCATCACATCTTGTTAAGATTTCTGAAAACTTATATTTGTGTAATTGTTGTGAAATATGCGTGTAAATGTGCGTGTTAGGTTATATTCATATAAGCTATAAAGGATTAAATCATGATCTATAGCCCAGTGAGCTACCATGTAAAAGTTTGGTAGAAATAATAATGTTAAAGTATCTGAGCTCAATAGTTTAATCTGTCTGTTAAATAATAATAGAATGTGTTTTCAGTGTAATTACAGTTACCTATATAATTGACTTTTTGGCTGACCAAAAGCCAGCTTTTTCGATGTGGCTTAAACTGTGAAGAGGAATAAATTTAGTGTGTAGTGCAAATTTTTATTAATAGCAGTGTAAAGTTTTCAGTTAACAGTTTCACTGTCCGATTTTCAGACAATAGACGATAGCAATGAACTACGTATATGTAGTACGTAGGACAGCGAAAGGGTTAAACTATCGGATACATACAAGCATATATTTCTTGAAGTTATGCACATTCAATGCGGAAACATGCTTTTCAAAGTGCTATTTTTGTATCTCCATATATCTCAAACTTCCAAACTGAAATGCTATGTATATAAATATTGATATTTTGTAAATTTATATCCCCATTATTCTAGAAATAACTGGTTTTTTTTAGTCAATCCATTTTTTTAATTGTATAGAATAGTTTATCCCATTTTTATAAGATATTTCCCAAAACATTCATATTTTAATACAAACACATACACTTATTTTATAATTTTAATCATCAATCACTAATAAAAAAATTGTGGTAGATGATTTTAAGGGCTTTGTTCAAGATTTATATCTGTCGGTACGGTTTGATCTAGTGCTGGTCCATGTTCTTAATTTTTGAAAATCTATTTCCTTCCCAAATTAGAAGACTTAATTCCTTATGTGAAGCCAAAGATGTATTATAGGCAAATTAAACTATAATTTCATAGATATAAAGATTTAAATTGTATGACGAGATTACGGACCAGCACAACAAACTTAGAACAATAAATTAGGCTCAAGAATAATTTATATGCTTCATACAAATATCAAAATGTAAGGAAGAGATATTAAGATAGTGATGCTTTATACATTGAGTTCTTAATCAGTTCGTGTCCGTATCGTCCCGTGGGAGACTTACGTGGCAACAGAGAGAGACTGAAATAGGACATAGGCAGCAGTCTTCCTAATAACGACTAAAAATAAAAAACTGCGGTTGCCAACCTGCTTGACAAGCATGGCAACTATGGCAATATTCACCCTATGAGATAATCTTTGAGGAGGCATATGTTCAACAGTGGACATTAGTAGGTTGTATGGGTAACAGTAGTCATTCTGTAGAACTCCACTGTGGGCACTGTCATTCATTCATTTATTTGTTTCAGTCTATGAAAAGCCTACTGCTGAACATAAACCTCCCCCATAGATTTTAAGCAATCTACCAGGAGGGCTGAGGGATTTTATCACAGCTGCAACGCTATGCACACAGCGATGGACAAGCAGTTTTTTAATATTTTGACTTGTTAAGAGGAAGATGTTGCTGTCCATCTCCGGTCAGGGGTAAACGAGATTTATATGTACTGCCATCTAACGGAAGCTATGAGAGCTTTTTGGCATACCCCATAGTCTTTAATGATAGTCACTGGACAAAATGGATTTATGGATTCTTTAAACATTGTTATACAATATGTATATTTTAAATTTCATGTATTTTACAATTATTTTTTCGTACTCTTCATTTAATTGCTTTATGATATATATTATTTGGACTTATTTATAGTTATATGTATTTTCATAATTAATTTTTGTACATCCTCTTATTTTAACTATTATTTGCATCAGGGCTCTTCGTAAACCCTGCAAACTTTGTCTGGAAGAAATCACTTTCAGGATGATAAGACCGCCTGTTGGTACATACTTTAGATTGAACTCTTCTCGTTTTTTGTATTTTGTGTAAAATAAAGAATAAACAAAATTTACAGAGATCTAGAAGATATTTTAATAAAATTGACAAAAAACAGATAGAATAATTTTTAACATATTCTATTACAAGGTATGTGCTTCATTTACTACATACTCTGCGTTCGTAATCCAACCCAAAATTCTGCTCTATATCAAATATTTTAAAGGAAAATGCAGCGTAACAATTCACGTTAGAGCGAAGGCTATACTTGTTCTATTCTAATACAAGCCGAATAATATATATCTTAATATATATAAATTACGTGTCACGTTGTTTGTCCGCGATGGACTCCTAAACTACTTAACCGATTTTAATCAAATTTGCACACCGTATGCAGTTTGGTCTAACTTGAGAGATTGGAAAGTTTTATTGCCCATGAGTGACCCACAATTTTTTTTGAACGTAAGGATTTTTAATAGGACATGACAAGGGCTTGTCGAAAATAGCAGAACAACGTCTGCCTGGCAAGCTAGTGTATATATAATTCTTTTGTCCATGTATATGTGACTGAACTTCACAATGGCTGGACCAATTATGATGGAATTTTGTGTGTGTGATTAAGTTTTTTGAATAGAAATTAAAATACCAGAAATGCTTATAACATGCTTATCATAATCCTGGCAATCTTAAAATGCTTGTGTTAGAAGTGGTTCACGACACAGTAGTCGGATGGTGGATTCAAATCCACGACCTCTTGAGCTCGCGATTTTTTTTTTAATTTCTATAGCGTCGCTAATAATCACCCTTGGTAGGAATCGGTGTTGAAATAAAAGAAGTTAAAATTAAACTAAACTTAGTTTCATTTTAGTTTAATTTTAACAACAAAACAAACAAAATTCAAACTTTTATGTTTAAATTAATGTTTAATGCTAGGAGGTTAAATGTTGAGAATTGAATACGTGTTGTCGATACTAATTTATATAACAATAATATGTACGGGTAAGATGTTACAATTCATATAATAAAATTAAACAAAATAATCCATATGTAGTTGTGAACACAGTTGTATTTGGCTTTGACAATATTTTCTTGTATCATACTTTGTAGTTTGTACAGTATTCAACGAGTAATAAATTTTGTTATGATGCAAATTACTGCACCTAGATTTAACTGAAATTTCGGATTATTAAAGTAACGTTGGGCACTTTCGGGATGGGGAAAAAAGCGCTGAACTCGCGTGACCGTCTTACATATATACAGATATGTTGTTAGATACATATATAAGTATATATATGTAAACATGTGTGTATGTGGAGCTAAAAAGTTATCACTTCTGCAGTTCTACGACTGACAGTTTTTTTTATTAGCTCTAATCTTGGTGGTGATAACCTTGTCACTCCACAATCACCATTTTTGGTTTGCTCCCATCGTCTAGCCTTTCATTAATTTGTATGAAAAATATTTATAATGTATTCATCAAGTTGGGACCATGTAGACCGGTTTTATATGCATTTTAATTTCTACATCCGTTTCGTAAAATAATTGTAAATTAAGTAGTGTATCGAAGAATATATATGTATATATATATACATAGTGAGATGTCTTGTATCTGGAACTCTAGGACAAGAGACAGTCAGCACATTTGTGAAATAAAGTGCGAATCTTAGTTGAAAATAGTGCAATATACCTTAATGTCCGAGTCCTAGACCGGTATTGAGAGACAATTTCTAGTTTAGGATCAAAATTCAGAATAAAGAACTAGGTACACTGTTCTATACAAGAAATCACTTTAAAACTGTAGCCAATTGGAAACATAAGCATGTTGTTCTAGTTGAAATAAACGTACATTGATGCAAACTCAACTTTATGAGCACTGCTTAAAGTTGTATTTACTAAGCTATGCGCAAAAAGCAATAAATTTTTACGACCGAAGCTCATCAGTCAACTGCTGGAAACTCAGGGGGATATTTTTAAAGTAAATTATACATCATTATAAAAGCTTATACAATTTTCTCGAGTCTATATATATAGTCTATATATATATATATATATATATATATATATATATATATATATATATATATATATATATATTTTTTTTTTTAGACTCGAGAAAAGACTCACTGGCACTCACTAACTTGTGTTTGTTAACTGTTACAGTGTATATCATTTTTTTTAAGAAATCTGATTTTGTTTTTGTGAACATTCATAAAACTTTCGTAAATATACTAAGGTCAAAGTTGATATATATATTTCTTTAAAAAAATTCTCTGACGATTCGGTTTTAGGTTGTAATATTGGGTAATATTGGGTGCGTTTGGCAGAAAAAAGCGATGTAAGCAAAATAGCGATCGTAAGCGGTAAGCGCTGTCAAATCGTAAGTAGCTATTTTCCTCCAGGACACGATGTTAGTTTTAACCGGGGAACCTAACCTAATTTAAATATATGTTTGTAAAGTATTCATATTAAAAACTAACACTAACATTCCTCCTTACTACTTTCTCTCATACTACTTAAAAATCTCTAACTTTGACATCGTGGAGATAAAGAGTTCTAACTCGAGATTGTATCTCAATACCGGCCCTAGAATTTTTTATTTTTGTTTTAGCCATAAATGTATTTGCAGATAAAGTTAATGAGAGTCCCTTGACATTATGTTACAAAGATTCTAAACTTAACGGATTTCTCACTATGGTCGGAATCGACTAATACTATTCTACATATTTAAATAATAAATGTATAAATCAGGATGTTACCTCAATAGATCTAAACTTTGTTATACTTTTGGAGATTAATCCAGTATTTGTTTTGGATATTCTAATAAATTAAATGGCGCAGATAGTGTCACTAACACCTGTATGCCTTTAACAATTTATTTTTACTATGTCTATTTAAGTGCTTTTTACAAAAATCCCATAACTATACTATTTTCTGAATCTTCTCGATATTATATTTAATAGGTACTAAATAATTATTGGTATGATCTTTTTCGAGGGTTATAACACATAGTGATTGTTGTTTATATTTTGTCTAAATGAACTTGTATTGGAAAAACAAAATGATGATCATAAATATAGAGATAGGTTGGTGTACTTTCTATTCTGAGTTCTGAGAGCTTGCGAGGCAGTGTTCTATATTAAATAAGAAATATTCCATAAGCCATATTCTTAAGCAGTGATTCCGTTGTTTCTAGATAGGTAAGCTCGAAATTGTTTTTTATTTTATAAAATCGTTGTATTTATTAATGTGTGTACTCTTTCGAAAATAGATGTGAATATTATTCGTTCTTTCGCTAGATGTTGTCCCCAAATGGGTCTCATGATGCATTTAGTGTTAATGCACATGGTGTGCAAACAAAATATGATTTTGTTTTGCACATATAACAATAAATTCGTTTATTATTTAATTAGCTGTTAAAAGATGAGTATAGACGCCAAAAACAAAGATTTAGCAGGTTTTGTAGTTCAAATTTCAAAAAAATTGCTTCAGATATCAAGATAAACTTGCATCTATTATTATATGTATAAAATGAATCTTCCATTTTATCCAATTACATCAATGCTCCATTTTACAGATTAAACTGAAAGCCAATTAGAAAATAACCATTTTGAAATGTAGATTTTTCCCATATCAATATGTATAACAATGATTAATTTATATTTTAATAAGGTTTAATTTTTACGTAATAATTCCGTTGTAAATAAAAAAGGTAGATAAAAGTATATTGATAATTGGTTTCCACTAATCAGTGTACAATAATTCTTAAATATATGTAAAATATGTTCCAACTGATTGACTGAAACTTTCATACTTTTGTAAAATCTTTTGCGCAGTTTCTATGCATATTCATGCAGTATGCATATTCATGCAGTATGCATATTCATGCAGTATGCATATTCAATTAATTGTGCAGTATTCGTCAAACACTTAAGATATCTGGTACATTTAGCACTAAAATGATATTATCTGTTGTTCCAAGTTTTGAACATTTAATGTAATCAATATTACAATATAGGCGTCTGTTGATTTTTTTGTATAATCAATGTTTCTATTTACTATATGAACGAAATTAGCCACGAATTCTGAATTAGGATCGAATCAGACATGATCAAAATTGCGACTAACGCAAGCGGTGTTTACATTTTAAACTTCAAAAAGGGGGAGGTTCTCAATTCGAGTGTATGGGTTTTGTATGTAATGTGACGCGATATCTTCGCAGATAGTCTCATTACATTTTGAAGATCAAATTCCGGCCCCAAGGGAGGAGGGATAGGGGAAAAAAGTTATATATTGGAGTATTGTTTAAGGAATTTCATACGATATCTTCGCAGATAAGGTTCCATTTGTATTATATTTATATTTGTCATAAATAATTCTTATTTCTTAAATAGGTTATCCTTCAAGGTTGGTCCTATATTAATTTGGAGAATTTTTTTTTCCTATATATCTAACATCTTTTTGAAGACTGTTTTTACTTATTTTTAAAAGTTATTAAATAGCAGGATCATAGGCTCTGTATGGTTACATATTCTTATAAATAAAATTACAAATTATCTACGGAAACATCTTTATTTGTAACGTAATACATATGTCAATATAACGGTTGCCATCGGTAGTATGTTGCTATACTTTTATATAAATTTAAATGTTAACATTACTTATTTTAATCCCTCATTCATTTTTTTCACAACAGTATACTTTGTATGGACACCTGCAATTTATATTTTTATATGTTTAGATAACATTGAGGTATCTCTATTTTTATTTTATAGGTATAAGCCCTTCCAATCTATTAAATTACTAAGATGCAATGATCAAAAATATAAACGAAAACGTTTTCAATTATTTGTCAGTTCTTCGACCGCTAATGGCGTCTGGCTCCAGCTTTTAAAATAAAATTTTTTCACGCTCATGCGTTTAATTTTCGAACAATTTTATGGCCAATTTCGTTCAGTGTAATTTATAAAGTGGTAATATTATTGAGTTCACTACACTACAGACAGATTTTGTCTGAACATTTATTGCTATGGAAAGTTTAAATAGTACATATAGAAAATATTGTGTATAACTGAGAGAAATAAAGCGACGTAACAATATCGTCTTTATTAGGAATGCATATTAGCTAAGTGGAAATGTATTCTATATGTGTACAAAATATATTTGTGAATGATGCTCTCTGCTGGAAAACTGCAAACATTTGTTTTGTATGTCGCAGGGTGTAGCGATATAACGAATTATATTTAGTTACAGGGTCCTACGTCACATAATGAAAAGGCTTTGTCAACTATATACCATGTGGCGGTGTGAGAATTTCCTTTACCGCGTATCGTCCCGAGTGTCTGACGCGACAGCAGCACCCTCCTGATAACGGCTCAAAATATTTAAAAAAAACTGCAGTTGCCAACCCGCCTGCCAAGCGTGGACAAAATCCCTCTCTGAGGCTCTTTTATAGGCTCTAATAGATAAATGAATAGTGCGGAATTGAAGCGTATTGAGCACCCCTGCGGCATATATTTTCGAAATGTGAAATAATTGGAAAATAAATAAAACCACGAATTTAATTACGTAACGAAATATCTTTAGTTTTATTTCAACTCCCTAATATAAAATTAAAATTATATTCAATCTTAATAAATCTGCCGACTACAACAAGTAGCCAATGAGCCGATGAAAGCAATCGGTGTTGCCACGTTCGCGTTCCCGATACGGTGGGAAATGTTCGCAACACTTTCATATTATATACACGAATGTAAGTCCGTCACAAATCAGAGTCAGAACTATCAGAACGCTCGTACTATAGAATGGTTAACGAGATTCTCCTATCGTAAATGGAGTCCATGTGACGCGTTTTGACTGCTCGTTGAGCGTCGAACGGCGTTCGGAACGCGACTCGAGCGTCTCCTGTGGGCTGCCCGCGTTCATTGTACCTCCGGATGATATCATCTTGTGTCAATTCGAATTCAGAGAAGAACGTCAGTATGTCGTCCACGGTGGCCCTGAAAGGCACATTCTCCAAAGACACGACGCATCCGGGGGCCCCGAAGCCTTCCAACGCGGGATCGTTCTCCTCTTCGTTTCGCGTCTCGTTTCTACCGTTCTCTGCAAATCCGCCACGTCCTCTACCGAAGCCTCGTGAGCGACCTCGTTCAAAGCTGCGTGATCTCTCAGAGCCCCGGCCTCCACGTTCGTTCCAATTTCCACGTCCACGGAAGCTCCCACGGTGACCGGCCCTCTCGTATCCACCTCGGTCGAAACCACCGCGTCCTCTGTACGGCCGCGACGAGTAACTTCCACGTGGATGCTCGTAGTACTGCGGCGGACCTTTTCCCATCATTCCCTCGGGCTGTTTCGGTTCAACTAACGCCTCTTTGACCACCATCTGCGACACTAAATCGACTGTCACCCGGCATCCGTCCAAATTGTGACCGTGCTTCGAGGCCGCCTGCCTCGCCTCTTGGACGGAACGAAACTCACAGAAACAGTCACCTGACGGTAGACCGTTGGTGTCCAACATTAAGTGTATTCTCGCGGGAACTGCGCCAGTATCCGACAGGAATGTTACTATCGTGCGGTCTGTAGCGTCGCGAGGCAAACCTTTCATCAATACGCAGTCCAAAGGTTGGTCCTCCATATCTGTGGAAATAACGCGCGGACTGGACGTCAATGATGGCATCTGATCTGCTGGGTTCGGGAATGTGGGTCGGTTAGCCCAATTGGTGGCAGCGGTGCGCGGGTCCATACCGCCCGTTCCAGGAAAGCCACCAAACTGAGGGGCAGGGGGAAACGGTGCACCAAAGTTTTGCTGTGGAACGAAGGGTGCGTTGGGGAAAAATGGCGCGGTCGGTGTAGCAGCCTGCATTGGCAGCCCAGCTTGTGCTCGAGGCCCGTTTTCATTTTGTTGCCGACGTTGGCGTGGATCGCGTGGCACTATCGGTTCCTCAGGCACTTCAGTTCTTGGCGATTCCGAAGGTTTATCGCTCTGCGATGACTTCTCGTTCTCATATTCCTCGTCGGATACTACTGTTATAGTTGGTTGGCGTCGACCAAAAATGTATAAATCCTTCCGTTCGAAAGCCAACCTGGCGTCATCTGGTTTAGCGAACTGTACTAATGCGGTTTTTGTACGCGACAAACGACAATCGTTGAGTATTATTGACATAAGGGAAAAGTCGCCAAACGCTTTTATGATGTCATGCTCTTTGACGAAGTTGGGTAGGTCTGCGAGTTTAAGCACACTGAAAGGCGGCCGAGCAGGCTCATCATGATCCGCAATGACGAGGGACACATCTTCATCGTCATTCTCTTCGCGGTACGGAAGGAAAGAGTCGACGGCGTTTTCGTACGTCTCATCATCGAGATCTTCGACGGCTACTACTGCCCCCTTTAACTCGTTACCCTTTCGCTGTAACGCGAGTTGCTTGGAACGGGGGTCGCAGAATTTGACGTATATATTTCCAGTGCGACGGCCCATACTGTCGTTTATCATTTTAATGCCGTGTTTATCGATCATGAAGGGGAAAAATCTTCGTACGTCTCCGTAACTAGTGTGGTTGGGTGCGTTCCTGATAGCAACACAGCAATCTTGCTGCTCGCGTACATCATCAAATCGGGATACGCGTCCTTCGCGTCTGTAACCGCCGCGAGCGACATTTGCCCCGCCCCTTGCCGGAAACCTCGGTGCTCCGTTCGACTGATCCCCTTGAAAAGCGTTCGGGTTCCTCTTCTTCCCCAGCTCTTGTAATTTGTTAAACGCTTCCGCCATTGTCGGATCGCTGAACCGATTTGGAGCGGAGTTTATTTTGTCGCTGGGGCCGTTTGGAATCAACGGGTTAGGTTGCATCATTGGCATTTGTGGTCCTTGGTTTCTATTCATCAAGTTTCCGTAAGGTAGGCCTACCGGTGGTTCATTTGAATCGACTGACTTCTCTTGCGACTCTCGTGGCGATTTACGTTCATTCCGCCTATCGCGAGAGCGTCGCGCTGGAGATCTTTCGCGTGAGCGACTTCGGTCCTTTCTATCGCGTTTCCGATCGCGCCTCTCTCTACTGCGGCTTCGATCCCGCCGACGTCTATCCCTTGATCGAGACCGATCTCGCCGATCTCTTTTGCGATCCTTTCGGTCTCGATCACGCGACCTCGACCGAGACCTAGTGCGTCGTCTGTCTTTCTCTTTACTCAGTTTCCTTTCGCTCCTATCATCGTCTTTCTCTTCGTCACCGTTTTGAGTGTTACCTGTCGGGCTGATCATGGGCGCCGGTGGTTCTATAACTGCCGGTTGAGGAATTTCATGCGGATTTCCTATTCCGGGAATGCCAAAGCTGGACAAAGGAACTGTGCCTAGCGCGGCGGAGAAAGGAGTGATTACCGGAGGGGCGCTTACGGGTGGTTGGGGAGGAGTGGGCATTTTTATTTGCGCGGGCGTAGTTGTTGATACCGGCGCCGGTATTGTGGCCTGAGCTGTGAGTGTTAATATGGGGACACTTTGCCGAGCTGTTTCAATCACTTTGTGCATTTCAGAGCGCGAGCTCAAAAGTAACTTGACTTGAATCTCTTTGATTTTGCCGCCATCTAGCATCATCGCTTGACGCGCGTCCTCGTCAGTACTGTAACAAAAGAGAAATATAAATCATAATTTTGTTCTTGTTCATATTACATAACTATGATTTGAGTGTGATGAATGAATGAAAACATTCAATTATTAAAAATTCTCCTGAGGTATTATGATCTTTTAATTCTCTAAAAATAGATCTGTAAAGGTAGTTTTTCTTAATAATCTAACCCACCCATGGAGGAGGAAGGTTCTCAAGTAGCAACCTCGTACCGGTAAGCGAAGTGTAAGCCTGGATGCAGTGCCAACGTGCATCAATGAAGTCATGCATCCAATGTGACTGAGGACGTTATTTGTGGCGTTTCTTGGGGTAGGCCTATGTTCAGAAGTGGACCTTGAAAGGCTGTAATAATGATAATGATGAATCTAACCCACAAATATACCATTACTGAAGTGGACATGTCCTGCAGTAATAAAAGTATATATTATATTTACGAGCACTGGGGGGGGGGGGGGGAAATCGACACGGTCCGGACTCGAAACTCTCGGGCAAAACAAGACTTTAGGCAGTCAATACAAACATATTTCAATAAAGTACTTTATTAATCATACAGTTACAATCCCTAATACAAGAAAAATTAACAACTATTTAAGATTTTTTTTATAAATTTTATAGTGGGCACGTAAAAAACAAAGAGTATTCGAAAGAGCAATATACTTTCAGACTGAGGATCTGACCTGCGTTAGAAAAAAACCCTGTTTCTACGCTAGTGGAAATAGATATTAATTAGTTATATTAATATTGTTGCAAGTGATGACTTATGGATCTGAGACGTGGTCCTTTACTGCGGGCCGTATAAGGACGCTCAAGGTCGCTCAGCGAGCGATGGAGAAGGCAGCACTCGGGGTTTGTCTGCGTGATACTTAGAAATGAGGATATCCACATTCCACAGTAGAACCAGAGTGAGCGACATATCCCAACGGATTAGTAAGCTGAAGTGTCAATGAGTCGGCCATATAGCCCGATGAACCGACAACCGATAGGGAAAAAAGGTTCTTGAGTGGCAGCCTCGTACCGGTAGGCGTAGTGTAGTGCGACCCCCCACTACATGGAGGGAAGTCGATGGATGCAGGTGGCTCAGGACCGTGCTTTGCCTATGTTTAGCAGAGGACTTGTGAAGGGCTGTAATGATGATGATATCAATGGTATGGAATTTTAAAGAAAGCTTTTTCCACGTGCAAGGTTGTTTGCAAGTCATGTATAGCTCTTTTGTCTGTTTAGTAGATTTTTGACTTATGGTAATTATTTAACTAAGTCTAAATAGGCCTCTTTATTCCCGAGACTGGAGGTGGCAGTCTCGAAAATACGAAAAAATCGTTATGATTGGAAATTTTCGAGACCGGAACTTCCGGGGTGAAAACTAGAGCTATTTTGGACGCCGACGGGCGGATTAGCGATTGCAGTGCTTCTCGTCGCAAAGCGTCTCGCATCTATTTGTCCCCGTCGCTGGCTTACAAGAATAATAATAATATCTTCCAGAACGAATTTTGTTCACGATGGCCAGTCTCAACGATGACATCTGTGGTGGACATGATAATAGTGCAAAGAATGTGTACGCAAACACAGGTGCACTTTCCATTCCCTCGCTCTCGTAGTCCGATGGAACGGCAATCCAACACTACCGGAGGGGGACCAGGTGCAGGAACAACAGCTTTAAGTGCTATCCAAAAGCATGTAGTTGAAACACCGCTAACTTCCCGATTCTCAGCTGCTACAGAGAATTACTTGACAGAATAAAACAAAAACTGATTATGGCTCGACCCAAGATTCGAACTCGGAACCTCATGACCAGCAGTTGCGCTTACAACCATTAGACCAATGAGGCAGTCTAAAATGGCTACACCGCCATCTACCGAAGATGCTACCGTGACCATGCAATCTTTCTGCTATTTCTCATAGCCGGCTCCAACGACGAAACGATGAAATACTGTGTTTGGTTTCTTATACGCCACTCTCATTAGTAATGATCTTTCGTAACAACTTTTTTGTCGAAACCATAGAACACGATCAGAAAACGTTTTTTCCACGAACTACGGAATTTTATTTTTATAGAATGGGTGTGACAAACGAGCACACAGTCCACCTAATGGTAAGTGGATGCTGTGGCCCACAGAAGTCTACATTTACCTTCGATTAAGAATCAAAATGCAGATGCGTTGTCACCCCTGAGGACTAAGATGGAATGCCTCGTATTAAGTAAAAACGGTCTCCAGTTCTCTACATTCACCATACGAAACACAGCAGCATTAAGCTTCTATTTTACGCTGGTATTCCGTGAGAGCGTGGTCTTTCCCCGGTTGAACTGACTCATTTGTGCTACATCCATAATATAGCTGCGGCGTGGCTCTACCACGAAGTCTCTTATCTTTAGTGATAAATAACACACTAAATAAATGTTCTTTTCTGTTACGCCGTTTTCTTTAAAAATTCACAGCCTTCTCTTTAATCCTTTAAACTTCCACAATGTATATGTATCAGACCCCTCCATGCATTACGATACTTGCAGGTGATTAGTATCTCGAACGAGTCTCAAGAGTGTGTCACCAACGAATATCACCACAGAATAAAATAATAGTACTAATATCGCCCATCCATTTGAACTTAATTGTTCGGATTAATCCCAGCCGCCAAATTCAACAACTAGAACTACAAGATACGGTTCAAATGGATGGGCGATATTAGTACTATTATTTAAATTCATGAACGCACGCACTACGCGGAAAACCTTCCGATACCATCCACACCATTTGAATGCTTGGCGGTCCACCACTGTACGTGTCACTAGTTTTCTTCCGCGTACGACCTCTCTGTGGAATAGTTTACCACCAGCGATTTTTCCGGACCGATACGACCTAGGGACCATCAAGAAAAGAGCTTAGTTCTTTCTAAAAGGCCGGCAACGCACCTGCAATTCCCCTGGTGTTGCAGTTGTTCATGTGCGGCGGTAGTCACTTAACATCAGGTGAATCGTATGCTCTCTTGCCCGTTCCTCTATAATAAAATGCCCTATTTATGTTTACAACATCGCGTTTAATGCTACTCTTGGATAGGTTGAAAATATCCAAGTCAGCGTAATACTTAATATAGTTTTAAACAATACGACATAAAATAGACTTATTTGCGTAATTTGTGTTTGCTTGTGGTACGTGAAATAATGGCGTAAGTCTAGTTCGGTATTTACCTAAATACCGTACTAGTAACGATATTTTAAGTAAAAGGTCTGGGCAATCTATTTTATCAAACTATAAGCCGTGTAACAAAAACGTATCGTATTGAATTCTTCAGAGTTCCAACGGCCTCCAAACCAGATAGTGTTAGCGTATTAGAGAATACTTACGTATGCAAAGTAGAGAGATTTAATGCAATTAATGCTGGTTAAGTCGTTGCAGACGCGCTTTATGAACCCAATTTACCTGTAGGTTTTATCTACAATACTGTCTATATGCTAGTTAAATGTTAATTTTGAGTCCAGTCTGATACCAAGATCTGATGATACTCTTTATAGAGCTATTGTTAACTGCACACTTGTAGTCTAGTCTGCTTCTTGCGACTGAGTTATTTTGATACATTTTTCATTGTTTTTGTAATTAAATTTTATTGTAATTCTATTTTTTCTATATTAAGTTTCTCGGTTCTTTAAATAGTTTTGAATCAGAACACAGTCATCGATTGATTATATTTTTAAATATTTTTTTTGTCATTTGCGAACATTAAATAATTAAACGATAGAAGCAGTCACCGATGTCGAGTGAATAAAGAGGCGTTATAGAAAAAAGGCCGAGCCTTGTGGGACACCAGATGTTACCGAAACAAAACTACGAGCACAACCCAGTAATTCTGCTTGCCTTCTGTTACGTATGTATGAGGTTACCCATGTGCGCAAATCACCATGAATATACCCAAACTGTACAGTTTACGTAAAAGGATAGCATGATCAACACGGTCAATTGCTTTTACAAAGTCCGTTAATCCGTTTATAATACATCAACCTGCTGCCTGACTGCCTCGTTGGTTTAGTGGTTGTAGTAGTGCGACTGCTGATCATGACTACAACCAGCAGCTAGTCCTGGGTTCGAATACCGGGTCAGGCCAAAAAATCAATTATTGAATTTTTCCGTCAAAAATTCTCATTCGCCCGGAGTCAGGAAATTGGCGGTGTCTCATCCCCGCTCCGTGCCTCGGAAAGCAAGTAAAGCCGTTGGTCCTGCGCCTGATCTCTCTCCGATAGTGTCGGTTTACCGTCTCATCCGATTATGAGAGTGAGGGAATAGAAAGTGCACCTGTGCTAGGGCATACACTTGGGCACTCTAATCCTGTCCTGCGCCAATGGCTAGTCTCCATTGAGGCAGGCCGCAGTGACCGAAATTCGGTCTGGGGGACATTATGCATAGCTGCAGTGGGGCTCTAACACGTAAAAAACTCTTTTTTATATTGAATAATTGTGACAAACGAGCACATAGTTCACCTGATGGTAAGTAAACGCTGTGGCCCATAGACATTTATTCTCAATTAAGAATCAAAATGCAGTTATACGTGGTGGAGTCATGCTGCAGTTATATTAGTAGTATAGTTGTAGCACGAATGGATCGGTTCGGCCGGAGAAGGACCGTGCTCTCACAGAATACCAGCGTGAAATAGTAGCTTAATGCTGAGGTTTCGTATAGTGAGTGTAGAGAACCGGAGACCCTTTTTACTGGAAACGAGGCATACCATCTTAATCCTCACGGTTGACAACGCATCTGCATTTTGATTTGTAGTCGAGGATAGATGTTGATGTCTATGGGCCGCAGCAACCACTAACCATCAGGTGGACTGTGTGCTCGTTTGTCACCCTATCTTATTAAAAAAAAACAATGAGGACTAAGGTTATCGGTCGTTAAGCTAGGTTAAAGACCGATAACCTTAGGCGAGGTGGTAGGCCCATTTCCACGTCAGCTTACTGACTACGACGGTCACATATCAGTGGCATAACCTTGAAGCCGATGTTCAGCAGTAGTCTTATGAAGGGCTGGTATGATTGCTTTATCATTTATTACTTTGAAAGTGCAACCAAACCTGCTCCGATCTTATCCAATAAGTAAATTCCTGTAGGTTCAAACGGTGATTTCTGTGTTACACTTAGTACTTGCAAGATTCTATTTGAAACTTATCTCTATCTGGGGTTGCCAGATGGTCGGGATTTGTCTGTATTCTCCGACATCTTAATGATATCCATACTTCCGACAAAACTCAAAATCTCCAGACAAACAACTTCTCGGAAAGTTTACGTGTAGATATGATTTAAATAAAAGCTGAGTTTAGATTAGACTGAACTTTGAAGTAAATTGTTTGAATTTTAATTATTTTCTGAATACTACTACTAAAGGATTACTACTAAAGGATCCAAATTGGTGGATTCAGTAAAGTCCAATGCCAAATACAACATGTGGCAACCTAAAAATTGCGTGTACTTAAATTAATTTCGTTTAAAGGACTTTTGTGGCCTCCTCTCAAAAAAATATACTTTTTCTTTTTAATATTTGTTTCTCGCGACAATAACCCCAAAATCCCGACATTTTCAAAATTTTTCCTGATATTTTGGTCTTCCGATCTGGCAAACCTGTCTCTATCGGCCGAACATGACTAGCTTTCCAACCAACCGCAAGATCAAACGCCGTTTTTATGTAGCAAGGATATGAAACGAACACACAGTCGACCAAATGGAACATGGACATGGACATGGATACTACAGCTAAGTAAGTCACCTACACATTATAAAAGTACAAGTAGAAGAGAAGTGAATATGGATCCACGATTCTCGTAGCTGCAGCTTCTTCACGCTGCTATTGTGAGAACTTGGTCCTCCCGATTCATTTCTTTTAGTTACTATAATCGGAAATATCAGTGGCATTTGTAAAATGAACGTAAGCGGACCAATCGACCGTCGGAAAGTGGCGGAGTAAGAATATTCACTACCGCAAATCACCCCGCGGGTGTCGTAAGACGCGACACAGGAAGATGAAAGAAGAGAAGGCGCTGCGCTGCCGCCCAAAATAATAATAAACAGCGGTTGCTAATCCGCCATAAAAGCGTGGCAACTATGGCAAATATCCCCTCTAAGAAGATTTAGGAATCTTTTGTGAACTTTTGATAGCATGTAACTATTTTTTGAGAGGTAACAAAATAACTTCAATCCACCTGACGATAACTGCCTACTGCATGGACACCTGCAGCCAGCTTAAAACAAAAAAAAAAAACAATCTGAAACCAACTTGTAATAATGAAAGCTACACATGTGTTGCTACTTCTGAAGACTAAAATGGATTGCCTCACAGCTTCCTCAATCAATCAATTAACCCTAGTTCAGTAGGTGTCGTAAAAGCTAAAGGCTAAAGCCTTAATAAAGTCGATCACCTTTGTTTGCTTGCTGTACCCCTTTTTACGTGGCGATTTCCTCATTGATATTCGGCTGGTGTAGTGGCAGCAGGTACGTTATTTCGGTCTCTTACAGACTAAAACACTACGACATTTCATCCTCATACGACCAAAAGAAAAGGGTGGTCCTTTTATAAGCGCACTGGTTATACACTTTAATTTAGTAGTACTTTTATGTGAGTGAGAGATTACATTATCTGATTTCATTCCATGGGAGTCGTAAGAGGCATATACGAGAAGTACTCATATTTCTTCTTCGGCTTCCTATATATGGCGATCTTCCATCGTAGTAGACTGAACGCCAGTGGTATAGCTTGAGTAGCTACCGCTCAGAAATTCCCCGCCCCTCATCTATTTTTTAGTTATGTTATTTTTATTTTATAGAATAAGGGTGACAAACCAGCACAGCCCGCCTGATGGAACATGGACGCTGTGGCCCATAAATATTTACATCTATCCTCGATTAAAAATCAAAATGCCTCTTTTTCAGTAAAAGGGTCTCTGATTCTCTACCCTCCCATTACTCTGGTAATCTGTGAGAGTGTGGTGCTTCCCCGGTCGAGCTGACCCATTCGTGCCACGACCCATGTATTTTAAAAATATAAGTGTTTAGTCTGCTATATTCTTATTTGAAGTAAAAACTTTTTTATATAAACTTTAGAGGCTGAAAACTAAAATGCAATTTCATTGATTTTTTAACAGCGAAATGCCTGATAATATCGTCAAAATTTATTTCACGTAGCAAATCACTTTTTCATAATAAAACATTTTTTATAAGAACTTCAATAACCGAATGCCCTCTCTGCGGTGATTCGCTAGACGCCTAGTGTACCTTATTGTAAATCCATCACTGTCTCTTCCTATTCAGTAACAGCTGATTTTTACTGACTTCAGTTATGCCCAAATACTCAATTTTAAGACGCCGTTGAGTCCCTATCACTAAGTCAAAGCGACTTTGACACAACGAGACTTAACATCATCTTAATATTGAATAGCGTGTGACTATTTGGCCATTAAAAAGACAGAGCGGCTTTCCGGCTTCCATTCCCAAAACACCGTCTCCTAAAAGATGCCCTTAGAGTATACATAGCATAGCTTGCTTATGTATACTCTAAGGTACCGCCCGATGCGCTCACCCCCACACTACGTTACTGCTGGGAGCACTGACAGATATTAAATACTGACAGATTCTAAAGAGAAAGAGAACTTTCGTATTACGATCGTTAATCCGCATGCCAAGCGTCGTCATACTGGTTGAACTGAGTTTTACTGGCTGAACTGACTGGTTGGCTGATGAAGTAGAATATAATTTTGTAAAATTTCTTATTTATCTGATTTCCGAATCATTGGCGCCATATGAAAACGAATCGTGTAGGCGTAACAAGCTTCACGAGTTGGGATTACATATAGCGTCTCACGTGACCGAGGGTCTATGGTTCCATAAATTACTTCGCGGAAGAGAACCACCCGACTCGTGCGGCCGCGTAGGTGGATCTAAAGTAAGAGTGGGGCGGTACATGAAGTAGGACAGTCGTTGAAGCTTCGACGAACACTTCGAGTGTCTAGTCCCTCGGATTGAAAGGGTAGCGGTTGCTATGCAAAGACTGCTTGCACAATCTAGGGGTACCCAGGGAGGAAGTGCGAAGGATAATACGATCTGTAGCTTTGTACGGGCACCTGTATGGGTGAAAATTCTGGCCATCCGACGCTGCAGAACTAAAATCTACAGCGGAGGATGGTCACACGGATGAGCGGAGTTACCGCACAATATTGTTTGAGGCGGCTATAATCCTGGCTCTTTTGGAAATTCCGGTGGACATGAACGCAACCGGACACGTACGACCGGATTGAGTACGGCTCACTGCCCTAAGCCAGATAAGGCGTACAAGGGTGTCAAGCAAAGGATTTTTCGCAACGTGGCGCGCTTGTCTGTCGCTATGAGTCTTCATGCACATATACGCGTTGTTGTAGTAATTCTGCCGCACTTCCAAGCCTGCAGACGGGCAGAAAGACTCACTAACAGACTTACACAGATAATAACCGGTCCCGGGTGCTTCGGTGATTATTTGTGTAAGATCTAACGCGAAGCGACGGTGAACTGCTTCCACTGTGGTGGGTGGAACCAGAATTCCACAACTATACGCTCGCGATATGTACAGCGTGGAAACGAGAGGGGTAGATCCTGGGGAACAGGATCAGACGGAACCTATCAATGCCAGCAGTCTTGTAGGCGATGCTGAGCAGAGATTCGCCTTGGCGTTATTAATCACAGAAGTAGGCTGCTGATGCGTATCGGGAGGGCGGATCCCGCCCGGAGACGAATTTGCCAAGGCGTTAGTCACAGCCCTTCTCCTGATGACGGTGTTCCTTTACCAGATACGAGGCATCCGGCGTAGCGGGCCTTAGAGATGTAACCCCCGAGGAGGACCATGTCTGCATTGCGAAGGTGGCAGGGGCAAAAATAACTGCCCCCGGGACGTGTTTTAATAAAGGAAAGTGAGAGAAGGGCCACGGTTGCGTTCCGAGTCCAGATCCCGGGACCCCTCATATACGCTGATGATGACCACCGTGGGGGTTTTAGCCGGTAGGAGTCCAGCATAACATTTTCGATGCCCCCGCGGCGGAAGGTCTCCATGAGAATTTTCCCACGATAAAAAAGGCGTTACAGGCTTCGTTTTTGCTTACCGTTACAGCCTTTTAAAAGGCCACCGCTAAACGTAGACCTCTCCCATATCCCATTTCTCACAGGAAAAATATTTGCCATAGTCGCCACGCTTGGCAGTCGAGTTGTCAACCCCAGTCTTTTATTTTTAGTTGTTATTAAGAATACACTACTGCCCATGGCATATAAAGTTCGTCGACAAAACACGAGCAGCGCTGTGGACTAACGGCTCCATAACCCCTACAAAAGAGAGCCTTGAGTCGTACATAGGCTTTAACCTTACTCTTTTTAACCCTACTCTGATCTCATTCATCAAAACTTTACACAATACTAATAGAAGGCGGATACCAGGCAGATTCACCACATTACATCCATTGACTTTATAAAGCTGGAAACCAGTTACTAAGTAAATGTTCTTCATCCTTATTACAAATATTTCGTACAAATATTTCGATAAAATTTAAGCCTACTCTAAAATATACCTAAAAATTGTTAACTTTGCATTTGGAAGGTTTTGTGATAGGTCTGAGGAAAGATTTTTAATGAAATTTCTCTCTGTATTAGAGACAAAGAAACTTACAGATACTGATAGTAAGTGGATCTACTGCAGTCCATGGACTTCGAACAAAGAAGGCTACAGGTGCGTCGTCACATGTCAGGACTGAGATGTAATGCCTCACAGCCTGAAATAACTTACTGACTCTCTTTACCCTTCATAACTAAACTAAAGTTGTGCAAGTTCTTGTTGGAGGCTCTAAATTCAGTCTTCTATCAGTCGTATAGTACACAGATAGTCAGATAATTCAATGTAAAAGCTAATAAAGATATTTTACAGCCGAGTTGTCACTCGGCCTGCGTATTAAAATATCCTCCAGATCGATTTCGGTCACAGCGGCCGGTCTCAACGGAGACTTATACTAGCCATCTGCGTAGAACAGGATTATAGTGGTCAAGTGTCTTATAGTTCGATCGGACGGTAATCCTACATGACCGGAGAGAGATCAGGCGCAGGACGTTGGTCCTACGTACGTTGGGCTTTACGTGCTTTCCGAGGCACGGGGGTGAAACACCTTCAAAATCTTGACTTCGTGCTGCTACAGAGAATTTTTCAGAATTTTTTATTTTTGAGATTATATTTTCATATTTCATATTAAATATATTTCATATTTATGACCACAAGACCAACGAGGCAGCCTAGGTAATTTAGATAAGCTATCTTTAGCTATCTACACTTTGATTCTTAATTGATATATGTCTATGGGTAACAGCATTCCACTTACTATTAGGTATTTTTTATAGAATTAGGGTGACAAATGAAAACACAGTCCACCTGATGGTAGGTGGATGCTGTGGCCAATAGACATCTACATTTAACCTTGATTAAGAATCGAAATGCAGATGAGTTGTCACCCTTGATGATTAAGATGGAATGCCTCGATTCCAGTAAATTCGTATGGACAGTCTGGAGAACTCCGGTTCTCTATGCCGACCATACGAAACACAACAGCATCAAGCTACTATTTTACACTGGTATTCTGTGAGAGCGTTGTCCTTCCCCGGTTGAGCCCACCCTTTCGTCCTACAACCAAAATATAGCTGCAGCATAGCTCTACCACGTGAAAAGCTAGCTACCTGGATAAAGTTATTTATATTCACCTTCACCTTTTTCACCAGCCCGTAAAAGTTCACTGCGCGATTTGGGCCGTTGCCGTGGATAAGGATTTGACTCATAACCTCTGTGATCGCCAAACCACATGCTTGCTTGGCAAGTTCACAGTTTATGTGCACGTTTGAGACGTAGGCGTAGGCTTTCCGTCGTAAAAAAGACGGTTATACCGCAACTATCGAAGATCATGACACCTTTCTGGTATATTGCGCAGTCGCCACTTACGACACCCACGAAGTGAAATGGGGCATTGATTCCCTTACACCGCCACCATCCGACATAAGAACCAATCAGTAACCTTACACTAGTAAACTTTACTACTTAGATACTATAACTTTACTACTAAGTAATGTTTAATGATCTTAGCAAACTAATTTTGTTTCTTTTGAGCAAGTTGCCGTGACGATAACAAGATTAAAGTTCATTTTTGGATTTTAATAGTTCCGATATTCAGGACGAAATCTGAGTTAGTTCCTTAAACTCTAAGCGTCATAGGTGTGCGTTTCACACACATTCATTGAAATTTATATTACCAGCGGAGAGGTTTGAAGACGAATATACACACTATTATAAAATGCCATACACCTGATAGCCTAGTTTTTACTTTTTAATTTTCCACCGTTACGAATAAAATAAATATATAGTTTTTAATTCTTCGTAAAAAAAGGTGTAAACTAAAAATTTGCATGGCATCATACCTTATCTGTTAGAAGCTGGGGGAAAAACCAATGAAGATATTAAGTGAAATCCAAAATTGAGCATGTAGCCCGTTAAATACAAAATTAAATTGTTTAAAACACAGGCATTCTACACAACACAGTGCATATGCACATAATATATGTGTTTTGTTTTTATATATATTTGGATATATATGATGTTGAGCGTTTTTTGACATATCGGAACAAGAAATAGAGATAAGTTAAAATATCAAAATCAAATATCAAAATATATCTGGTACGGTTCGAAGAAGCATTATTATATTATAAATTGAAGGAATTGAGATGTCAAATCAGAACTATCAATTTTATTACTACAGATGTCGTGTAGAAACCAAATTTTTAGAAATATAAGTCGATTATGGTCATCGCAAGATTCCTCTCGTAACTGATTTATGTTGTGTACAATGATAACGCCTTTATAAATTTACATTATATTTGCTCAATATACCTCCATGAAAATTATACAGAACTTTAATACATTTACAATCCGAAAAAGGATAGCACACTCTTATCCTATTTTTAGTGTATTTCTAGTTTTTATTCTATGAGTCTATTTAAGATTTCATATTGTATCCATTTTTAGCTTCCAGTAAGCGACAGCAGTTTATATATGTTAGGTAAGTATGTGTGTGGAAGGAACTATTGTTTTGTGACATCAATCGGAATAAACTAACTATATAGTACTTTCCGTTCTTTATAGTTCTTGTGTCATTCCATGAATATCCATAAATTTTATCCAAACACTCTTAAGGTTCAAATTCATACGAGTTTTCTTATTTTGTTACCAACAGCCCCTCAGCGGTGATCTATTATTGGTATCGTTACAGCCATTCACAAGTCCACTGCTGAACAGAGACCCCCCCCCCCCCGAGGAATGCCACAAAGCATTATATGAGCTTCCTGCATCCATAGACTTCTAGCATCTCTTCCTAGGTCGTCACTCCATCTAGTCGGTGGTCGCTCTACACTACGCCTACCGATACGAAGTTGCCACTCGAGAACCTTTTCACCTCATCGGACGTCGGTTCTTCGAGCTAAGTGGTAACCATTTTTTAGCTTACTTATCCGTATTAATGGTGAAGTTAAATAAGTAGGTATTAATTATTTAACTTCACCAACAATAATTAATATAACACAAATGTTATTTGCAGTCAGTGTAAGAAATTTTTTTACAAGGATCGAATTATTTAGAACGCTATTAGATAAATTGCTTTACCTTTCTCGTACTCTTTTCATTTAATCTATTATTATTTATGTCTGAAACACAGGTACTCAACCTAGTTCAGGCAGGTAGCTAATATTATAAATTTGACTTTTTTATTTTTCTTTTGTATATTCTACATTATTAAGCTACACATAGTTTTAATTTTATCATAGTATGTTATTTTTGTTAGACTTATTGTTACTTTATTTAATTGTAATCATATTTATTCCTGTATGTAAACATGTGTAATTGGAAATGAAAAAAATTATTATATGATATCTTATATATAACTTTCACTTATTTTTATTTGTATGTATTGTTATATTGTTTATTATTATTTTGTATGCTCCCCTCTATTTGTAACTTTTGTTTGCATCATTCCTCTACGCAAAGGTTGTCCGGAAGAAATCACTTTCAGAGAGATAAGACCGCCTATTGTACATACTTTAATTAGTTTTAACTAAACTTGATGTGTCTGTATCGTGGTGTACAAAAAAAAAAAAAATAAATAAAGGATAGTTTTGGTTATTATAAATTTTTACTCGATTTACTGACATGATATCATACATAAAGAAGGTTGTACAGAAGGTTGTAGTTCGGCCATAAGTTATTTTTTCTCGTTAAAGTATGTGTAGAAAACCTGAGACCCTTTTTACTGGAATCAAAGCATTTCACCTTAGTCCTCAGGGGTGACGACGCATTTGCATTTTGATTCTTAGTTGAGGATAAATGTGGATGTCTATGGGCCACAACATCCACTTACCATCAGGTGGTCTGTGTGCTCGTTTGTCACCCAATGCTATAAAGACAATATTTTTAAAAGATTCTACATCACTTCATGCCAAATAATTTATTATATAAATGTTCGCGGCTTTGTTGTGCGATAGAGCCACTCCAGTCGCACCTCAACTTATTGTGTCTGAGTACTAGAGGGTACTGTTTTGGTTTCCATCCTTTAAATCCAATAATAGCGCCATCTACTTACTGTTAAATAAACTAATAATAAGTAGGTACATAACTGGTCAAATTAAAAATAATTCTATTAAATCCTTATTGTTAGAGCATCAAAAATTGTCAAACAAAAATCTAGACCGGTGCCCACTTCTGTATGATTTATCATAATTGTCAATTTTAGCAAAATTTGTTTTTAGTGGAATATGTTCTGTCTATCGGCATAGCAATATTTCACTAATTTCTCTTGTATCAAGTCCGATATAAAGTATCTAATGGAAAATTTAATGCACTGGGAGATTTTTATTCATAACTGGTGGAATAGTTCATGATACCGTTGACGCAGCCTTTTTTACTTTTAATGAGCTCTTTAAAACAGTTTGTCATATATTAAGATAGCTTTCATATTTTCAATCTATTAAAATTTTTGTGACAGTCCCGGTTTCATTGCTCACATGAGTAAATTAAACACAGGGTTATTATTATTTTAACTATGAGTAGAACTGCATTGATAGAATCTTGAAATCTGATAATCAACCCGATCTAAACGTAAATTTCGTAGTACCTAAGTGCCTACGTAAGCACCCCAAATTCGATCCGCGGCGACTCCACTTATATTTTTATTGCAATTTAAAGTTTCGATTTACCACGTTTTTGTTGGTAAAGAAAAACATCGCAAGGAATCTTGGCATATGTGAGAAGGTAAAAAATATTTGTGAAATCATTTTTAGGTGCAGGTATGTGAAGTCGGTCATCACGCGTTGGAGTCAACTCAATAAGTTTTGCCCTGAAAGTCAGTGCAGCACGTGCTCATTAGTGGCATGTATCTAGGCTGCTACTTTTTTTTACTTTTAAAAGGCTACCTACTGCTGATCATATGCTTTCCCCATTTTTTGTCAAGGCCGGCTATTTGCAGTAATATTCACGCTTGGCAAGCGGGTTGGCAACCGCGCAGCTTTTTATTACTTTGCGCTGTTATCAAGATGCTGCCAACCATCTACTGTTTCAGTTTCCATTTGTCGCCTGTTACGGCACCCACGGGATGAAGTGGGGTAGTGGTTTCTTTTTCGCCGCCTTTTCATGGCTAATATATTTCTATTCCCGTTCATCAATTGGATCACCCCCACAGATTGGCATATTAAGTTGGATATTTGCCGCAGTTGCAAGTTGCGTGTTGCTTGGCATAATTTTATTATTTTGAGCTATGACCAGGAAGACGCTGATGCCCACTTCTGTAGATTTCTACTCTCGTTCATGAATTTAGTTCGTCTCACAAGTTTACCGTCAATAGAACTACATCTTAATACATATAAATTACGTGTCACGTTGTTTGTCCGCGATGGACTCCCAAACTACTTAACCGATTTTAATCAAATTTGCACACCATGTGCAGTTTGGTCTAACTTAAGAGATAGGATAGTTTTTATGCTCATGAGTGACCCACAATTTTTTTTTTTGCGAATTTAAGGATTTAATAGGACATGATAAAGGGTCGTCGAAAAGGACAGAACAACGCCTGCCTGGCAAGCTAGTTTATTTTATAGTACTAACCAATTGGCCAATATTAAAAAAGACCATGAAATTGAACATTATTTATCATAACTATATCAAGTTTAGTTATTAATATTATGTAAATTACGCATTTCTGAATCCAGGGCAATTTTCCCTTCATAAAGACACATCGGAAGACGTGCCCGATATAAAGAAAGGTGTTGGTAGACGTATATTAATGCAATTCTGATAAACTAATTTACAATGATTTCTTAAATTTACGCGAACACTACACATTGAATAAAACTATTATTTACGGATTTTATCGCGTTTAATTCAACTTTAATTTATTTTTATTATCCCGACGTTGCGGGTGCTTTACAGCACCCGTGGTCACGGGGAGGACTGAGATGTTTGACGTCGCAATGTCATAGTTACTCCGGCTACCTTCAGTTTTTGAATATTAATTTTTAGTCCGATTTACGCAAAATGAGCTTATAGTATCATGAAGTGCTTGGGTTCGGGTTTAATTTTGTAAATTATAGGATCCCAAGCAGCTGGCAGCACCCATCCATCTTCTCTATTGAAATTTAGATGTTTTTTTAATTTCAATAGCCTCGCGTATCATCCTTGGTAGGAATCGGTGTTCTTTTGCGAGGATTTGTGGTTTATCAAATCTAATGTAATGGTGGGGACGATCTTGAACATGTTCGCAGACTGCAGACTTCCCGGAACGTCGGTGCTTCACGTCAGCTATATGTTCCTTCACGCGGGTCTTAATAGATCTTTTTGTTTGACCTATGTAAGAGAGACCACATTCACAATTTAGCTTATACACACCTGCATCTTGTAGAGGAATATTGCATTTGATGGATGGTAAAAATTGACTTATCTTCTTCGGCGGCTTGTAATATGTTTTAATGGACGCTCACTTCAAGATGTAGCCAATCTTGTCTGTGACTCCTCTAACATACGGTAGTACAGCAGGCGCGCGCTCGACTGTGGCCGGCTTCTTTAATTCAAACATCTCACTCCCCCCCCCCCGTGACCACGGGTGCTGTAAAGCACCCCAGACGTTGGGATAATAAAAATCCGTAAATAATAGTTTTATTCAAACTAATTTATGTTTCTGTACCATATAATATTGCCAAATTCCAATGATTTTCTACGTCCAATATAGATAGATACCGACGTGTCTTTACAAGTGATCCACTTTTGCTAATTTTAAAGTATTGTTGACGTTTCTAAATTCAAGCCTACGCGAGCGAAGCCGCGGGTAAAAAGCTAGTTTTTAATATTTCCCAACTATATTGAAGCGAAAAGCGACCGATTTCAATCAATCGATCTATGTTCGATTAATGCCATTGGCCGATGTCGATCGATTGGCGAGGCAGCTTTAGCTGATCGACGGACACTGACGGAATGTAGACATTTTAAATAACGGGTGGAGGGACGGATTCTCCGAACGATGACTAATCCATTCTACCATCGATCGATCGATGAGGTAGAAACTATCGATTGACGTCGACTAATCCATTCCACCATCGACCGGCGATCGATCCATTGGTGTGGTACGATAGCACTTAAATTTAACTAACGACTGTACTGATCGTCCCTTATGTAAGTAGGTAATCAAGGTCAAAAATATTTAATGAGATTTAGTCTACTTTCAAATTCTTATAAATGCCAATATGTATCACAGTTTCAAAAAGTCTGATGGTAAGTACTACACCACATGACATCAGCAACCAAGTTCAAATAGTCTAACGATACCGTGTCACCTAAGAGAAGACGGGATTCTTCACAAACTTGTCATCAGACTGGCTTTCCCACCCAATGAACTGCAACACAGTAGTGCACAGTGCTGTTGTAGTCTGGAGTACAGAGAGCCAGTATAATTAGTGTGTATGTGTATCACGCAGGGAAACTCCAAGGTAACCAAAGCCCTCTCCATAGCTCACCTAACCTTGAACTTCCTCATAGGGCCAACAGTGAAGGACCACGTCTCAGATCCATATGTCCACGCACTCTCGATTGTACACTCTCGTATCCAAATTTTAAGGTACGTGTCGTGATATGCCATTGTCTCACGAACGCCGCTCAGAATACTAGCGTGTAATACAGCAGCTTTATGCTGCTGTGTTTCGTATGACTAGTGTAGAGAATCTTACTCTTTAACAGGAAACGAAGCATTCCATTCTTAGTCCTAAGGGATGACAACGTATCCACATTTTAATTCTTAATCAAGGATAGAAATGTAGATATTTGTGGGTCACAGCATTCACTTACCAATAGGTGGACTGTGCTTGTTTACCGCCCTAATTCTATTAAATAAATATATACCCTGCCCCAATGAACCAGCAACCGATGGGAAGAAAGGTCCTCAAGTGACTACCTGGTAAGAGATTTTGATGGATGCTTATCATCAGGTGTAGTGTTTCTGTGTTTTTAATAGGTCTGTTTGTCACACTTCTATTAAATTAACATAAAGCAGGATTTCTCATAATATATGTCCTTAAGACTGAATTTCGGTCACGGTGGTCAGACTCAACTGGGACGAGTCATCTGTTAGGGTTATAGTGCACGTGTGTGCCGCAAGCACAAGCGTACTCTTTCTTCCCTAACTTTCACAGTCTGGGACGGCAACCAACACGACCGGGGTAAGATCTTGAAAGGCACAAGATTTTTCGTGTTTTCCGAGACACGGGAGATAACACACCACCGCCATCTTCCCGATTTCATGCCGCATCTAAAGTCGCTTTTACAATCATTAGACCACCAAGGTAGTCGCTAATTCCTAACGGATAGATGATCGCTGAATCAAACATGGGTCTAAAAAGGATGTAACACCCCCGAACGGGTTCCTGGCATATCGTGACGGAGGGCCTAGTAGCCATGGCTTGGCCACCTACGGTGAACAAAGAGGAACTCGCTTGGCTTGGCTGGCCCAAGATTTCTTAGGCCGGCTCGTGGTGTACGCTCCGAGTAGGCTTACCTAGGCCGCTCCTGATGCGCGTTGGTGCTCAGTGGCGAAAGGGATGTCTTCTCCCTCTTCCCGCAACAGCCGAAGGGGAAGAGGAGTGTTAGGTTAGCGATGAGCCACTTGCCTTATCCTTCGCGACGCTGGTGGGATTGCACCGTTGATGCGGTGGTGGTGGTGGGCCGCGGTAAGCGTGTCAGTATTGCGAAGCGAGTCCAACGTAACCCGCCCTTGCCTGCCCGAAGCGGATATGCGTAGGCATTTCCTCATTTAAAAAAAGGGGACCTACCTACCTCGTCTGTCCGCACGTGATGCACCAAGCTTGATATGTTGCTAACAAACGAGCGATGAAGGAAACAATGCCGGAATATCCGTTCGAAAACGCCAAACCGAAATCCTTGACTAGCGTAGAAAGCAGCACCGACCATTGATAACACTTGTCCAGCGTGGTGAGTACGCAATGCTTTAACTTATTCGATGCATTTTTGAAAAGGGCTATCAGTGGTGTATTAAAAGTAGGAAGATTTCTTTGATACTGCTCCCCGTCATCGGTTTGGCTGTTTTATGTGAAACATTAGATTTATATAGATTAGAAGCCGTATAGTGTGATAGAATCAATTACCACATACTATCCCGTGGGTAATGCGTGGCAAAAGAAATGACAGAGAGAAAGGGAACAGATGGGTAGCGTCATCTTCCAGGTAACAACTCTCAAAATAATTCTACTTCTTTGTATTATTTCTGAGCATCTATATAAATTATTATTTATAAGCACTAATTTCTAAAGTCTATTATGTGGAAATTATGTAATAATTTCTACACAACAGCTTTAGAAATAAAACACACAGTTTCAAAAAACTAAATTAATATAATTCTTTTAGTTCTTTGAAGTCGAATTTTACTCTTTGTTGAAAGAACTTCACAGAGGTTTTATTTTCCTGGCAATTCTTTCAAAATAGATGGATTCCAGTATGCTGTTACATTATTAGCTGAAAAATCCATCCTCTTTTCATGTACCAAGTTGCATACTTATTGTGTGTGTTACTGCATAAGTTTTCTTTAAAGCTTCACTTCCACCTGCGCGGCGAAATAAGAATTTAAAAATCACCGTCAATATTACTAGAAATCTACGAGTATTACTTGCGCGATATCGGTCTTAGATTGTGGTATACGTATAATCAAGGTACGGCTTACGGTTCTTCCACTACTCCACATAATATAATATAAGCAGCGACATCTACTAAAATCATCTCATGGCTATTAACTTGTTATTATTCAAGTTATTCAATTAATTTGGATAAACATAAACCATTTTATTACAAAAAGTATTCCTACTCAGGCCTTCTTTGCTGACGCACTCCAGGTGGAACTGAGAAGCGTATCCATGTGTGCTTACTGTAACCGTATCTAATCTTACGGTTGCAGTAAGCACAGACCATTTAAAAATATGTCTTACAATAGTACTAAAAATTAATATTTAATTTTAATGAAATTTTGCATTTGTTTTGCGTCACGCTATATTATAAATGTAACAAAAATGAGTCTGCTCGATCGGGGTAGGTCCACTCTCTCACAGAATACCAGCGTAAAATAGCAGCTTAATGCGGACATGTTTCGTATGGTGAGTCTAGAGAACCCAAGACTCTTTTATTAAAAATGTGGCATTCCATCTTGGTTCTCAGGTGCGACTCTGCTTTTTGATTCTTATGATGATCGTGGATAAAAGTAGATATCTATGGGTCACAGGATTAACTTACCATCAGATTGACTGTGTTCTCGTTTGGAAACCTCATTCTATTAAAAAAATCCTTTTAATAAAAGAAGTACTCTAGCCGCGACGCCACTGCCTGCGAAATTTGGCATTTGTTGTCAAACTCCATTAATACACAAAACACTTCGTTTACACTGTTTTTTTTCCTTCCACTGCTGTATTTGCGGGAATGAGCATAATGTAAATGAGGCATAAGTTTGCACAATTCCGCAGGACTTCTTTCGTGAAACAGATTCTAGTGTAAAGCTGAAACTAAATAAAAACCTCTTTTGTGATAAGGCCTAAAATATCATAATCATTGGTCATAATTCTACAAATTTTAAAAAATATAAGCACAGCGCTGTTCCCCAATGCTATTATCTTGTTATCATTCCGCCTCCAGGCCCTTCAAGAGTCATTGCCAAGGCAAGGTCTGAGCACATCAGCAGAACGAGAAGCTAGTTCGCCTTCTTTCGAGAACCTGCAGAGCACATAAGCAGAATTGGCGAGAAACTAGTTCGCCTTCCTTCTAGAACCCGAGCATTCTGGTCTCTCGCCAAGGCTGTCCAAGGGAATTTCTGTCAGTCATCTCTGCACAGCGAAGACGACTCACTGGCCTGTTAGGCTCTCTCTTTGCGTTCAACTCGACTCTAGATGACGGGGGGAACACACCGCTGACCATAACGCGGTGTGAGTGCTCCATGCTGGATGTGCGGTTTACACAGCGCTCGGTTCGCAAAGCACTCTGTACGTCAGCTGCACCTACTACTACCCTGCACGTCAGCAAGTCGTGGGCCTGATTGAGTCCCTCCCATTGCGCTGAAGACGTGTGCTCCGGAGTTAGCACCGGTTTTAGCGCATCTTTTCTGGTACTAGACAGCTTTAGTCCACCCGATCCCTAAAAAAGGCGACGGCTCAGACCCGTCCAACTACAGGCCTATCGCCATCACCTCCTTGTTCTCCAAAATAATGGAGTCCATGATAAACTGCCAGCTCGAGGTACCTTGAGGATCACCAGCTGATTAGTAACCGCCAATACAGTTTACGTCGTGTTCGATCAGCTAGTGATCTAAGTCTACCTGACTCATAGAGGTAGTAGACTCTAAGGGCGAGGCATTGGCCGTTAATTTGGATATAGCGGAGGCCTTTGATCGGGGCTAGCACAAAGCGCTTCTTTCGAATCTCCCTTCCTACGGATTTGCCGAGAAATTGTGCGATTGGATCACCAGTTTTCCTGCTGATCGGAGTATCAAGGTCATAGTAGACGGTGCATGCTCTTATTACAAGCCTATTAACGCTAGTGTTCCACAAGGCTCCGTGCTATCACCAACACTGTTTCTTCTGCATATCAATCATATGTTGCAGACTGGTAAACATCCATTGCTATGCAGAAGACAGCACTGTTCTTAAACACCGGCCGTGCCCATATTTCTCGGGAAAACTTCGCCGAGTACCGGGACAAACTTGTGTTTAAAGCAGAGTCGAGTAAATCTAGTCCAGTTCAATCCCCAGAATACAAGTTTGCGCGTTTACCGCTAAAAAGAAACCCTTTGTCGTATCTCCTCAGTTTCCAGGCACTCCCCTTGCTGCTTCAGCTAGCTTCATGGGCGGCGATCAGGTGAGCCGCATGCTCGTTTGCCCTCTTCTATATAAGAAAACCTCCTATAACCCCACAGAATTTTTATGGAAACAATAAGCGGAATATCGTCACTATAAAGTAATAATTTCATGCGTATGCGAAGATATATATCGCGTATGCAGAGCCAGTTCAAGGTCAGTGAGTAGAGATAAAAAATGTACCATACTGTTGTATTAGCATATAATCCGTCCTTCTTCCGACAGTAAATTTATACCTACCGGAAAGTGTTCTGTAGTGGAGTTGATAACGTTTGGCCATTTAATAACAAAGTTTAGCCTTAAATTTTTACATACCATAAGTTCGATCCCCACAGACATCACGTAACATGTTAATTGTAATTGTATATATATTTTTTTATAGAATAAGGGTGATAAACGAGTACTCAGTCCACCTGATGGTAAGTGAATGTTCTGATCGATAGACATCACATTTATCCTAGATTAAGAATCCAAATCTGCATTTGTTTTATCTGTTGTTATATCTGCATTAGGTTGTCGCCCTTAAAGACTAAGATGAAGAAATGCCTAGTTTACAGTAAGAAGGGTATCCGGTTCTCTACACTCATCGCACGAAACGGCAGCATTAAGTTGCTGTTTTACGTTGGTTTTCTATAAGAGCGTTTTCCTACACCAGTTGATTCGACCCATTCGTATTACACCAGGTATAGGTATAACCTGTTGCTTGGTTCTACCACGTATTAATGCTGATTTACCCACGTGTCCGGCGGTGTAGTAAAAAGGAAATAAGATATTTGAGATATTAAAAATATTTCCAAGACATTTGAATCCCGCCAACATGCATTGAAACAGCGCGTACTCTTCCTTGATCCAAAATCCTGTCAGAAATTATAGAAAGCTTGCGCCCAGCAGAAATACGGTTAAAGGTTGTTTGTTACTTTTCTATTTCTTTAATGTTAGCTCGAAATTTTACGTACGGCTTTAGTTTTGATTTAATTTGTATGTTACACAATTAGTTTATAGAAGAAACAAACTTCTTCTATAAACTTTAGACTTAAGAAATTCTTCTATAAAGAAAATAAAAAGGTTGTAAGATCTAGGAAGTTCGTCGACATACTTTATGCTGTTTAATGGCTTCACTTTCAAGTATTACACAATGAATTTCTTAAACATTTAGAGATGCCCTTCGTTTATTCAAAACCCTATTAAAAGGTGTTGTTTTGTAAACATTTGTTTTGATTTCATTTGTTGATTCAATAGCGTTTAATTTTTTGGGTTATTTTCGGTGTTTGACGTCAAGATTGACAATAAAATGGTCTAAAAAAATACAATAAGTTGTAGTGTAGACATTTTTAAATTTGTACTTTCTTTAGATAAAAACACAAATAAAAAGGTTGCTAGAAAGTTCGTTTACATACATACTTCAAATAGTTTCACTATCAGTTATATATTTTATGGGTGAAAACTTAAACACCACACACGCGCAAAGGCATTATGCGAAATCCTTCTTTTTGTGTATGAAAGACAATGAAATTTTTCTAGGAATTGTAAAGTTCAACTGTGATTCTTAAAACTAGCGCTTCCGTTACCTTTCAGACATAACCCTCTACCCTGATGAGTAGATCTTGGAAGAAACACAAAAAGCCAAAGGAGGTAGTTTCGAATTTGTAGATTCTTTAGCAAAAAGAAAACAAATAAAAAGGTTGTAAGATCTATAAAGTTCGTTGACATACTTTATGCTGTTTTCCAAATCCGACGCGACGCCATGCGCGCACACGCCATCCAATCTAGACCACGGGCAGTAATCTTCATAGAGAAAATATTGCACATAGTCTTGTGTAGTTCGCGAACGATGAACGATTAGGAAACATATCTTGGCACTGTACTAAAACAAACGTTTCCGAATGCTGATTGTTAATAGGACTAACAACTCTTTTCGTACACCTAAACTCGCAAGACACCAACATCAAACGTAAACGTAACTCGAGAATCGGTCAGTAGCCAATCAAAGACAAGAGCACAAACTAATAAGAAGTACTAGCGTAGACAAGAGCCAATGAATGCCTCACCGATTCAGTCAGTAACTGACTGAGATAACCATTCCACACAGCAGGTGGATTGGTGATCACAGAACAAGATAGGGATAATCCGCTGAATCTGTCAGAGGCCACATGATTTAAAACAGCATTTGCCGGTCTTCCTCATTTTCTCAAATATCTTATAATGAGTTGAGTTATTCTTCTATTTTATATGTATATATTTATTGAAAATGAATTGCTATTGATGTATTTGTGTACTTATCCCTACCCTTGGCAAGTGTGCGTGCGTACGTGTTTGTGTGTTTTAGAACTTTCGATGCCAATGTTGGTTAGATTTTAATCAAAGTATTAAGTTAGAGATATTTTTCAGTTCTTTACTGGCATCGTTTAAAATTTAGGTAGGGGGAGGTTGAATTTTCTTTCCTAAAATGCCGTCTTCTAAAAGCTTTCGCCGAAAACAATGGTATGTAGGTATGTAATGAGATCACCATTTTGCCCTTAAGCTTCAACTATAACATAATGTCCTTAAATTATAACATTTTAATACAGGTAAATAATTAATATTTTATCGCTAAGCTTATCCGGTGGTATTTTGAAGCACCAGCATATTATATACAGCAGTAGTAGTAGTACACGAAGAACCGAACTGGCGCTAAAGTCTAAATCCTGTCAGACATGAAATACCGTTGTAATCTTACTTCTATGCGGCAGATACCTACGTTGAATTTGATGAAATCTCAAATCCTAGCAATAAAAAGCGATAGGTGTAATTATGTGTCGTGCTTTCAATGTACCTAACATCCCTAAAAAAGAGGATCCAAGATAAGCAGGATCCTTCTTTGCGTGTGCATGGTTAATTTAAATTCAGCAATATGTTTATTTACTACTGCGATGGTACTTTTACTATACAGACTAGTTGAGTGTACGGTATACAAGGTGTTAAAATACGGTAGTCTATTTCCTAAATTAAATAAATCTCAAAAAGAATGTAATTGAATATACATTATATACTTCCAAAAACACGAGAAACAGTTTTTTTGCAGCATGCAGTATTTCATAAAAGAGCAATCAGAGCTATTTTATGTAAATATAACATAAAATAGCTCTAACTCGACAAAAACCAGTTACGATACCGGGAAAATACAAATGCCAATACCATTACCGTAGAAGGGTAATACAATACTTCTTCATTAATTTTTCTACCAAGTAAATTTTATAAAAGAAAAATGTCAGGTAGATTAAAAACAAGTCTGCACTATGAGCTAAGGCCGCGCTTTGGACAGCCTTGCTGCAAACTATCATCAAGTCAATAGCATAATATGCTGTTCAATGTTTGAGTCAGTATTCTCCAAGAGTAACACAAATTTGACTTGGTCGCACTTGCACAACTCATCTCCCGGACGATAGTCTGATTTGCCGCAAAGTATTTTTATTATAGCATTGGGTGACAAACGAGCACACAGTCCACCGGATAGCAAGTGGATGCTGTAGCCCATAGACATCCACAATTATCCTCAATTAAGAATTAAACTGCATATGCGCTGTCACCCATGAGGACAAAGATGGAATGACTCGACTCCAGCAAAAAGGGTCTCTACACTCACCATACGAAAGACAGCAGCATTTCGCGCTATTTTACTCTATTCTGTGAGAGCGTAGTCCTGCTCCGGTCGAGCCGACCCACTCGTGCTATAACTATAGCTGCAGCATGGCTTTACCAAGTAAAATTTTTGTGATACAAGTAAATTATAAGTGTTAGTACCGTATGGTAACGTAAGAGAATCCTTTACCCCATTTCGCTCCAATAGGTCGCAAGTTGAAGATGAAATTTCAGACTAATCTAATAGCTTTAGATAGATGGCGGTATAATCGATGTTTGCATCTCTTTTATCAGACAAAATAAAATGCTCATGGCGGCGACGGGCAACAGCATCAAAGGTGCGAGACGTCCTAGTTCTGTGCTCATCAATCTGCGTGCCAAGCATGACGATTCAGACAAAACCAAGTCCAGCAGTGGAGTTTTAAGAGTCAATAAAGAAGTATTAAATACTGACAATGTAGTGGCGGTGTAAGAAAATCCACTACTATATCGTCTCATGGGTGTCGTAAGAAGCATCATTCCTAATTAACAATGAACGTGGCAACTATCACAAATATATCCCCCTGAGTCTATCTATCTGCGACGGTAACTGTAGTGTATTTAGTTTGCTTATTTTAGGGGATATTGTACTTAAATACATAGGTAGTTTTCAAAATATTTAAACTTAATTCATACATATTCATGATTTAATGTTTTTCTTTACATTCTCTATTACGTACTACTTATTACTATACCTATCTTATATCATTACTTTTGAATCGGAGAAAGATTTTTTACACCTTGTCTAAAAGTGGTTACATGCCTGCGGCAGGGGCGCAAAGACCTTCCTTGCTCCCTAAGATATGTAGCTGCTGTTTTACCGCTTGTAGCGCAATTGGGGCAATTTCAATGAATTCGTTGGCGATTATCGCACGGAGCACACGTGTGAGTACAAGCCACATTGGATACCAATAAATAGCTTGAAATTTAGACACGGGTGATAGAAGTGTATAAATTGCGGCTCCTTCACACAGCATCTCCTTTTTCTCTTCTTTTTTGGTAGCACCGCAGAAAGCACGTAACGTTTTGAAACGTGGAAGAGCCATGCTGCAGCAATTTTATGGTTGTAAGTATTATTTATAAGTTGTATTATTGATAAATGTAAATGTCTATGGGCCACAGTATCCAGTTACCATCAGGTGAACTGTATGCTAGTTTGTTACCCTTATTCTGTAAAAAAGAGGCAAGATCCTTTGGTATTTCGATAAAACTGGCGCCATTCTGATATTGCTTCGATCGCTGTAGATTGCCTCTGCGGCAGGCAAGTGAGTAGCCGCCTTAACACGGTTTTCGTTAGAGTATTATAACATAGAATACTATATTATGTATGTAATTATAGTTTTATAGTATTCTATGATGTATAAGCTCGTTCATATAGAAAACATACAACCGATGATTTTAACATATGCATGTGCACCTGGTCTCTTTCCGATCGTGTGTGACTATGAGAGTAAGGCAAAAGAGAGTGCATCTCTGCTTGCGCAGACACTTCAGCACTATATTGTTCTGCGCAGATGGCTTATCTCCGTCAAGTCTTGCCGCCGTAACCGAAATTAAGTCTGGAGGACATTATGCAAATGCGCTCAGTTGTATGACACCTTTCTCCGCCTAGAAATCCGTGCGAGGGGAAGCACACTCTAAGCCGGAGTTCATTTATTTCTATGTTCCAGTCTGACTAGTGTATGAAGAATCAGAATAATAACAGGTTTATTCTCAGACCTCTGGAGTGACCTTGTTTAAAGTTGGAGAAGTAGCCACCTCATATATCTCTAATTTTATTAAAAAAATTATTTGTAATTTTCACGCTTCCCATCTACTGACCTTACAAGTTGACTCATGCGAAATAACGTAGACTAGTCTTGAGCATCTACATAACTGTTGAGTAGATCCAGTCGTGGTAAATTGTCGTCTAATGTCCTCAAATCATAAAGCCTGTTAAACTCACTAACCGCTACTAAGGAAACCGATAGTAGGTTGTACTTGCAAACACAAACTTATAATTTAATGTTATGTATACTTTCGATTCTTGTAAGTAGGTGAAACTCCTTCATTTTTGTAATAAGATTCGACTCGTATATGTACTTGTTTCATTTATAATTTAAAAACCAAAAGGTTTCACGATTAGCATCATCAGGGTGGTCTACGATCTAGATTCTGACTTTTTCAAGGTTAGTCTCCTACACTTGTAGCTTAACAAAGAACATGGTATTCTGACATTGAACTAATGACTCATAAAATCCGATGACAATTTAAGGAATGCCTAAAGTTGCTCTCTCTCTCTTTTCATCTAATGACAGTAGAAAGAGACAGACATAGAGATGTACTTTGAGTAAGCAATAAGCAAAAATAATACGTAAGACCGTTAGTGTGAAAAGAGTACATCGCAACGAGTAGATATAAAAATACTTAATACGAAATTATGCGTATTTCTCACTAACACCACCATCCGTATCACCATGTTGTATATGTCCTGCAAAACGAACGTACCTCTACAAATAACCTATATAATAGTACTTTTTTATTTATCAAGCAAAGGAATCTACGCCACGCGCACTCCATCAGCTTCCACTTCAGACAAAGGTGTATAAACCTGGTTCATAATTTGGCTAGTATTTAAAGTAGGTAGGGAGCGGTTTAAGGTCATAATAGGTAAGCAAAGTCACTAAAGTAAAGTAAAAGTAAAGTTACAGCCTATATACGTCCCACTGCTGGGGCACAGGCCTCCCCTCATTTCTGAGAGGGTATTAGGGCAAGGAAGTGTCCGCCGCGCTGCCCGAATGCGTGTCGGCGAACTTCACATGTCTTCGTAATATTTTTTTTTATTCTTCAGTCATGCAGGTTTCCTCACGATGTTTTCCTTCACCGCCGAGCACGTGGTAAATCAGCACTTAAAATTGCAATTAACAATTTCATTGGTGCCGGCGGGGATCAAACCCGGGTTACTCGCGTTCTGTTATATTTACAGCGAGCGTTACCCATCTGAGCTACCACGGCTCTTACAAAGTCACTAAATCAAATATTATTATCTATTGTAACCTGATATGTGACTGAACTCGCTAAACGCCTGGACCGATTTTGATGAAAGTTTGTGTGTGATTAAAGACTTAATTGACTTGTGATATGGACTAGTTCCTAAATAAATAATTTTTAATTAATTTAAGTTGATTCGAGAATGGTTTAAATTCACAATTGCACCCGGTGGCGCTGTTGTCGAGATCCAGAAGCCGGGGTCGATCGCTAGTAATAAATATATAAATAAATAATGCGAGAATCATTGGTTCAAACAAGATAATCTTAATTTTTATACATTAGAATACAATCGAACGAAAGTTTAAGTATTTATTATTTTAAGTAAATTTTAGATCAAATTGTAGTTAGTGTGAAGAACATCCTTTTTATAAAGGATTGTTTTTTTTTTAAACAAAAATATGGCTTTTAGCACGTACCATCTTAGATATTCACAGTTTATTTTAACTTAATGCCAGATATAGGTAGATCCTTTCAAGCATACATAACTTGGAAGGTATTTCTGTACTCACAATTGAGAACAGGCACAAGCTACGGATCGTAACGTGCGGACCTCTCAACTTCACACTAGTAATGCCAATCCAAATTACCAGTCTTTCTGCAGGTGTCGTAAAAGGTGACAGAGAGGAATGCAACGGGAGATGGTCAACAGCATCTTCCTGATAACAGCTCAAATAAAAAACTGCAGTTGCCACCCGCCTGCCATACAGTGGCAGCTATGGCAATTATCCCCATATAAGACAATCTATGAAAGAGGTCTATGTTAAGCAGTGCCCTTTGGTAAGTTGTAATGAATGGAGTAAAGGCGGAGAATAGCATCAACAGTGCATGTGTGAGGCCCAATATCTTCAAATGAATTAAGGGTAAGATAATGTAGAAATGGTGGTAACATTAGTCAGTTACATTGATATTTTATATTTATTGGTATAAATGTTACCCCGTCTTAGGATTTTGTTCTTATATTCCCCATAAACTTCCTTACAGCAAATACCAAATAACATGTTATAGAAAAATGTATTCACTATTGATATTTTCAGTTTGAAATTTATTGAGCTATTTCAAGGCCTCTTCTGTCGACTAAATTTGCACACCTCAGAGTGAAAGCAGAGAGGAAGTGATTACAAGTCAACTGCTAAGCGGATATAAGCCCATCCCTAAGGAACGCCACAAAACATGGTCCGGAGCTTGAAAAACCTAGTAAGTGCTAAATTATTCCCACTTTGTAAAAATTAACTGCGCTATAGAAAATAGTTTGATAAATTTATTATTCTTCAAAAGAAATAGACATAGATCATTCAATATTCGAATAAATAATAATCTTTATCTTTATCTATATGTGGTAGAGCCATGCTGCAGTGACATTAGTAGTGTAGTTGTGGCACACAAATAGGTCAGCTCGACCTGGGAAGGACCATGCTCTCACAGAATACCAGCGCAAAATAGTAGCTTAATGCTGTTGTGTTTCGTATCGTGAGTATAGAGAACCGGAGACCCTTTATACTGGAAATGAGGCATTCCATCTTAGTCCTCACGGGTGACAATGCATCTGCATTTTGATTCGTTATTGAGGATGGATGTAGATGTCAATGGGCCACAGCAACCACTTACCATCAGGTGGACTGTGTGCTCATTTGTCACCCAATCCTATATAAAAAAAAACTTTGTGGAAGGTTTGCTTTTCTTCTTAGAAGTCCACTTCTCAGAACCCACTTTTTTGTACTGCCCTCTTACCTTTTTCTGACAACAAACACATTTTGCACTCACTGCTGCGTTACATTTTGAAGGGAAAGACGACCAGAATAAAGGCAGGTACTTCATTAATAAACAGGAGTAACAACACCCTGCTTACAGATGTTCATTGGTCACAGTAGCCAGCTGCTACCATCAGGTGGATTGTTAACTGCTTTTTCACTCTTAAAGTTAAAATAAATTACAGCTTATACAGAATGGGTCCCACATATATGCAATAAATGAAACCATATACTTGTTATCGCCTTTGCTGACGATATACAAAAAATGAACGTAATCGGTCCAGTAATTAGGTCAAAATGTAGAGTTTTAATTTTAAGCAAATTTGAACACTCTAGAGAATTGGGTCACTAAGTCAATGATTCAATGAACTTGAATCCTTGAACATTAAAAAGCGACGTTGCCACGCAGTGCAAACTATTGGTATTGCGACATATCGACAGCGGTGTCTTTTGTCGGCGTGCCACCCGCGTGCAACGTTGTCACTCTTCCAAGGGGTCAAGGTACGTTGTCTAAACAGAGTATTCACTTTTACTGAATTTATTTTAATATTTATTTTGTTTGAAAATTTCACTTTTTTATTTTACGGGTTTTAATTTAATATTTAATTTTTCTACACTTTTACGAAATAGTATTACTTGTGGTTTCATTTATTGCATATATGTGGGACCCATTGTGTATATGTCCCACTGTTGTTCACAGGCCTTCTCTCAGTTTTGGGAGGGTTTTAGGACAAGGAAGTGTCCACCGCGCTGCCCCAATGCGAGTTGGTGAACTTCACATGTCTTTGAAATATATTTTTTTCTTATTTCTCAGACATGCAGGTTTCCTTAGTATGTTTTCCTTCATCACCGAGTACATGGTTTTTCACTCTAATGTAAAACGAGTACCACTACGATCCCAATGCAAAATGATAATGGTGTACATGAATATATGGCAACCTTCTTTGAATAATTAAAACCTGCTTACTTTGCAAGGTTTCACAAACATTGACACGGAAAGGGGAAAACTAAAAACATGCAATGCACTTAAATTTACATACAGAACATAAAAGCATGTATGTCAAAATGAGGATGACTGGTAGCACATTTCAGCTCGACCAGGAAAAGATCACACTCTTACAAATAAATTAATAATAGGGTAAAACAGCAACTTATTGCCTCTACATTTCATATGTAGATCCGGAATCACTTTTTACTAGAAGCGAGGCAGTCCATCTTACTCCTCAGAGGTAACAATACATCTGCATTTTGATTCTTCATCAAGAATAGATGTAGGTGTCTATGGACCAGAACATCTACTTACCATAAGGTGGGCTGTGTTCTTGTTTATGACCCTTATTCTATAATAACTTTATGGGATTCATGAACCATGAAGTCTACCAACTATAACTTTTAGTTACAGGTGTAACAATGAAGAATTAATCAAAATATTTTAAAAATTCATGAATGAATACCAGCGTGAAATAGTAGCTTAATACAGCTGTTTCATATGACGTATGTGTCAATCCCAGGGATGACAACACATCTACATTTTGATTCTTAATTGAGGACTGCTGTAGGTGTCTATGAGCCTCAGCATTCACTTACGTTACTTGGAGTGTTTTCATTTGTCTTCCTTAATCTATATTTAAAAAAAAAACATAGCCCTATCTCACTTAGAGAATTGAGCATAAATGATATACTTTTCAGATGGTTGAGATGCGACAGTTGTACCTAACTAAAATCTCAATATAGAAAACACTAGCTTTCCCATAGTTGACAATGCATGTGTTAAGATCTATAGAATATTTTATAAATGTATGAATAACTACATTAAAAAAATTAGCCTAATTGCCACCCATTGTAAGCGATTTCATGATATTTTCAGACTTAAGCCAGTGGTGATAAATATCTCAATTTACTGGATTAAATAGCACTGTTGTAAATTATCATAATATCTGAACATAAATATATATATAATTAAATTTTTAAGATTGTTTTTAAATTACTTTCATCAGATTGGATTAAGCAAATGTTATAAACCTTATCGGCTTCATTTAATACTCCTTCCTTCCTTTGTTTGTGGTATCCTGACATCAAAGTTAACGTGGGCTACATTCAGCTTTTAATTATTAAGTTTTGGTGAAATATACACAAACATATAATAGTATCCTGAAGTAATGCAGTGTTTGGATCATTCTTGGCAAAAACCTGTGGTTTCAGGATAGTTGGGGCGAATATGGCAGCCTTTCTAGAGAATTGATGTTCAAGAAAAACTATACTTAGTAGCTTTTTTTACAGTGAGAAAAAACTTGGGTGTTGTGATACGTAATGGATGTAGAAGTCTGGTGCTGCAAAGCACTCGAAACACTGGGTAATTATAGTTAAATATACGCGATAAAATCCGTAAAAACTAGTATTATTAAAATGTGTAGTATTCGCGTAAATATAAGAAATCATTTTGTTATTTTAAATAGCATTTTTGATATTTTCTAAATTAAAGTTTACTAATTAAAAAATTTTATCAATATCTATATCATATGCCTCTGCTTCCTTCACCTATTACAATATATTTGCTGCCTATCAGTAAAAAAGTCACCTGTATAATGCTTTCTTATGTTTACATGAATACTACATCTACGCTACATAGTTTTATTAGATTTTCAATGCAATTTTTTGTTAGACCTGTATGAAATACTCCACATTAAGAATCAAACTGACATTACACCTTAAGTTTGCTAGGAGATATATCTTTGAATGAAGCACTGCAGGCTGGGATTCAATTCTTTTAAGTAAATATTTGTATAGCCAACAAATCATTCTCCAGGATCTGAATGTTTGTTCACATACAATTTGTATAATCAAAATGCCTCCACCATTCAGGAGCAAAACATATTCAAGAGTATGATAAAAGTTAAGATGTGATAAAATAGAATATACTCTAAAGTTTTAACAAATTTCGGTAACTTTGCAGTCTCATTCGTAAACCAATGTCAAAAAATTTAAGTTGGCTCTCTCTCTTTTTAGCTTTCCAATAATTAAACAACAAGGAACCCTTATAGTTTCATCATGTCTGTCTGTCCATCCACTGTTATACTCAGAGACCATAGGTGCTAAAAATCTGTAATTTGGCATAGTAATAAATATTAATCACACAGCTACGAAACTGTGAAATAAAATTTTTAAATATTTTTTTATCCATCTATTGCATAGTGTGGGGTATCGTTGGATAGGTCTTTTAACACCATGGGGTAATAGATATAGCTTTACTTATTCTTTTGTGGGATAAACAGGAACACCTTTCCTGCTTACTTACTACTTTCGTTTATTTTTTTAGTTGGTGGTTATTGTAGGCCTCATTTAAAGTATTCATACAATCATATATCCTCATACAGTTTCATTCGTGGAACTCGCTTTACGCGGCTGACCCTCAGGATAGCTTAGGGCTGTGGTGGTTTATGTGAACATTCATTATATCTTATCTTAGAGTTGCACTGCCGGGAATATATAGATAGATAGTCAACTATGACCATCTTATACGGACTTGGCATGTGAATGATTTGGTGTAGAAGAAAGTTTTTTAATTTTTTTTGAATACCACTAATATTAATAACTTTAGAATACCATTTATATAAATAATTTCTGACTTATGTAGTGATTAATAATACTACATAAGTCTGATTGGAAAATAAGTTACATGGGCCCAAATAGGATGATAATAACTTACCATCATCCTATTTGGGCCCACTTTTAGTTGTTATAGTGTACAAACCATAAACTCAATATTTAAATTATCAAGAAATATTCTTCTAGTTCAGATATTGTGATGAACAACTATGGAACCCTACCTCTACCGACATGCACTTGGCCAGTTTTTTATTACATGAGATAAGCAATAGACAGGTATATAGATATATAATACGTTATTTAAGTAGAGAATAATCAATATTTTTATGTAGGTCTACTCTAAACTTACAGTGGGGTTAGTAAAATTTCTAAAATGGTTTATGTTAATAAAAAACTATAAAACTGAATAAACTTGACGAATTGAGACATGTCATACTTATTTATATTTATGGTTTTCTTTAACATTAACAATTGTAGGAAGTCAACTTGATGAACCCCGTATATATTGTAGATAGCTAGTAACTATATATTTTAAGACAATTGGAGTAAAAAGACCTAATTTAATTGATTTATTACCAAATGGTAAATTTATCTGGTTTGAAGTAGCAGTGTACTACCCCATATTGTCCCATGTTTAGTTTGAAGAGACCGAGGAAATCAAACCAGGAGAGAGTACAGCAACTTACTAATAACAAGTAAATAAATAACTACAATTTTCAGCATACCTACCAAGCAACTCAACTGTTGAAAATATCCCCTTTATGAGGCAATTTATGGGAAGGCTCTGTTCACAAGTGTAACTGTGATAATAGCTGTAATGGTAATGGGTGCATTTATCATTTAGTGACTTTTCATGTTCCTATCATTAAAGTAGTCTGGCAACCTAATAGAAGGTTTATATATAGGTTTTTTATATTTCCATATATCAGAATATTTGTTAAAGTCAAAACTATGACAGTGCTTAATATAAAATTTTACATGCACAATTCATTAATTTTTATTAGACACTTCTTTTTTGATAGTGTTAGTTAGGTTATCGCTTACTTTCTGTTGCTTTTATTTTATGTTTTGAATATGTTTTTCCTTAATATTCTTTAATTATTTCAATAGTGACATCTTGTGACTACCACAATCATATTCTGCAAAGAAATGCCTGTGTTCACTCATCTTTATCTAACGCATGATATGATACATTTTATACAAATGAAAACCAATAAGTGGTTTTTGTATAAATGTTGGTTCCTGTAAGAATAAAATCCAGCACATTCAAATGACCCAGCAATAATCACCATACACTACAATGACGAAAACATTTTTTTTTTGCTATAAGTATAAGAGATCTTATCAGTTTAAATTATTTGCTCTTTAATTAACATTATTGTAATTCATTTTATATTAACTTATTCAAAATAAAATCATCTTTCTATGTAAGATTGAAAAAGTCAAGTATCAAGCAGGCACATAAGAGTTTATAAAGCCTTTTTTCAACAATAAATATGATTGAGCATTGCTTTATGAACAGAGACAAAAAACTTACCATTTTCTGCTGAATATCATAAACCTAGTAACTAGGTTTAAAGGCTAAATAAGACAAAGTAACCTTTTGCTATAATTACATACCTATTTATTTAATAAGTATTATTGCCAAGTACTTAAATACTATTCAATTTTAAGATGTTTTTAAGTCTCGTGGTGTCACAGCCACTTTGACTTAGTGACAGAGACAGCATGAGACTTGACAACATCTTAAAATTAAACAGTGTTTGAGTATGGGCATTAATTATTCAGATTCCCTTCATTTTAATTAATATTTATAAAACCGACAAAATGTAATAGATAAATAGAGAATTGGGTTGTTTTTCTAGGATTTTAAGGTTTCTTTTTGATTGGTTTTTGTGATGAGGTACTTTAAAGTTTTTAGGTATAAAGACGGCATAAGGAATACTCCCTTTATTATGTTTAATAGTTTTACTTAAGCCTACTTATAAACTAGAATAGAACTGAGATATTTCTTACACAAGTTAGAAAATCTAACAAATTCCAACAAGTATATATTTGACAAGGGTACATATAGCTACCTGAAAGCAATGAACGCATCTCCAAGCTCGCCTCCTACGATGTGTACACCCCCTTCGGGAATGGAGAGCCCCCGAAAGAAATTCCTAATGTCGAGGGCATTGGCTGACCATGGAAGGTTCTGGAGTCTAATGATGACACTCATTTTTGCTGCTGCTGTATCCGTAACCTATAAAAAATTTAAATGTCCTTTCCATTTTTCGATTTGAATTTTATAAAATATCTATTCGCTATAAAATACATTATAAAATGTTCAATTAAATACATGATTTGATCAGGCATAGCTCTTGTATATCACACTTTTACTTTTTAATTCCAGCTACTTTTACTTATTACTAATACTAGCTACTATTAATTATTAATTCCAGCACAAATATTTTGTGTTGTATGGAACATGTTACATATCCTATGCGGAACAAGTAATCGAAAATATTCTTTTGCAATTATCAAAATAATATATTTATACACAATAAGTATCAAAAGGTGACGAATCAAGAAAAAAGCCGCATTTTATTAGTGATGTTCAATTTCCCCAACCATCGAAACTTCAATGAGATACCTACTCCTAATTATCAAACCATATCTTGCATACCAGTATCAGATATTGGTGCTAAAGATACTTAACCCGGTACGTACTTCCTACCTTACATAAATGAAAAATAACTTAGCAAAATGGCCGCTTTATGCAATATCAACGTATCTAGACAATAAGTTTGTATTTTTACGATGTTGCAGCTGATTAGTTAAGTAGTAACAAATTTTGATAAAATAGCTACAAAAAAAGCTTCTGAAATCTGAATCTTGTAACTCATAACTACCATCATAGTTAGCGTTGTTTTGAGAGCGTTATCCTAGAGCTAGATAACACTTGAAAATGGAATTACATATCTGACTTACCTAAGAACGTACTAGTTTAATTGCAAACACAAATTGAAAATACAGAAAACATTGGGAAGCACTAAAAATTCACTATAATGACATCATATATCCTAACATCAATTTTTAATCATCCAAAATACAAATACCACACCGAGAGAAAGAGCAGACGAAAACACAAAATGGCGAACGCGAACGGAAGGCGGCAAGAGTGTTGCCGTTGTATAAAATTTAATTTGGCGAGCCAGTATTAAATATTCCGCTAGATAATATGCATAGAGCAACACAGGATGGGAGTAGACATAGCGCGTTATTTTCCGATGCCAAAGTCAATTTTAATTTCTAACATTACGTCGAAGATATGCTTGAATCCCTTGGGCAATGTCAGTCACTCTGGTTCTACTGCCGATATCCTCATTCCTAAGTTTATCCTCCTAAGCTTTCCAGCTTCGGCAGTGCCACGTATTCTAAGGGGCTTGACATAACGCAATCCATGGGTTCTTGATCGAACACTTAATTGTCTTTGTAGATGGATAATGCGTAAGAGGAAGCTGCCAATAACCGTGAATGTAAACGATGGTCCGAATTTGTAAATAAGAAATAAACTAAAGTAGTAGGGCCACTACGAAGTTAAAGCACCAATTAAATCTTGAGACTCGAAAGAGAACTAAATCTCTTGACTCGCACTTACTAAAACCCCATGGTGTTCTACCTCCACCGCAAATTGACAGGGCCACGGAAACGCTTTCATGCACATCCGCGGCCCCTCCAGCGCCAGCCGCCCAGTGGCAGCCCCTCCTTAGTTGCAGACATCTCCCACCCGATTTTCTTTTCAGATAAGGCGCACCAGAAACACAAGGCACACTGCCCCTCGTGGCCTCTGAATCCACCTGCACTACGGATTCCCCGAACCTGATATGTTAATAGAGCCAGGAAAAAATGAGCACTTGGAAGCGTCAAGTGGTGCAGCCTCACCAAAGTCACGAAGAATAATCGAGTGGCATCGAATCGCCAATCGCCATACCAACGCTCCTCTTCCCTGACGACTCCACCTCGACTACAGCAACACAGGGAGAGGAATCTCCTCTAGCTGCAGCCCACTAACACACATTGTACGTGGTTTGACATCATCAGGCGACCTTTCGACACTTCGCTACGGCCCTTGAGTTTGGGGCAAAATGAGGAAAGAAGAAATAAAAATTTAAAATAATAATCTTACACTTTTATACTTACTGGTACTACAAGAAAATACTGTCGGAATACTGCACTTTTCGAAGTGGTGCAGTTCTCATGTCTAATAAAAAAAGTCGTCTGTGAAATCTTCAGAACAAATATGATCATTTTGTTTCGGACGCCAATTCACAATATTTATGCTTTATCATGCACCTTCCCTGTTGGACCTTCTGCTGACCTCTCACACGGACGGATATCAGATTTCCGTCAACGCCCCTTTAGGCTCCTCGGACCATTGGCCATAATTTTAGTCTAGGTTCAGATGGAAACCTGTTAATTAATAAACATTTGATAATCGTCTGTTGATGGCGACTTTGTTTGTTAACAGCATAGAATACTATTATACATACATATTAGAATGGGGGAGTGAGTGGAGCCCGCGTAGCCACTAAAATGTCACTAACACGTCAATTCACACGTATAAATGTCAACAAGAGATGTGGTTTGACGTTACAATCGTTTCCAAATTTCGCATGCAATTTATTTAGAAAATGCCAAATTGCACCTTATTTACAAATAAATGTGTATTAAAATTTAATGATGATCATGAACATTAATCAAAAGTCTAAAATGTGTAATTTACTCAGTCTGTCAATACAGCGATTCGGGTTTGGCGACGCCAATTTAAAATAAAGTTGACAGCCATTCTATTGTGTATTATAGTATTCTATGGTTAACAGATGTGGGTAGGAAAGAACATCGATAAGTATTATAGACAAGGAACTCGACAACCCTATTGAATGTTTTTGTTTATCAAAACTCAGTAATATACAGCCAAACATGTTGGTAATTACGATATTAAGATTAGTAACAAATTTTTAAGTACATATATTAACAAGTAGTTTTAATTTGTTTAATATTAGCTGCAAATTCACTTACTTGTGAAATGTTATACCGCTTCCATTTTTGTAATGAGTTTTACAGATTACGCACACTCTTATTGTTATTAAAAATAATTCTTATTATGTAACTAATATTATACACAATCAAACAACATAAAATACTTTCGTTTTTTAGTTTAAATGTTCAAAATACAGATTTTTTAAATAAGTCAATTTATATAAGACAACTGACAATCGTCAATAGATTTGACAGCATACAGGCAACTGAACCGACAGATCTTCAAATGCATGCGGCGAGACTTACGCATTTTTAATACTGCTCGTATTGAAGAAGCGATCGAGCGAAACCAGTGCTCCAAAGTCTTTGACAGAGATCTGTCTGCCAGAAAGAGCCAACTGTCAAAGCTGAAGACTGAGTGTGGCAGCATCGTTTCCGGGACACCTGAGATTTTGAGTGAGATTGAGAGGTTCTATGGGCAGCTGTACACATCATCTTGAAGCCACACGCAAGTGTGAGTAACGATCCGAGAGCAAGTCTTATCTGGCATTATTCAGATGATATCCCGGACGTCAGTCTGAACGAGATTAGAATGGCTCTCCAGCACCGTAAATACGGCAGGGCCCCAGGCGAGGATGGAATTACAACGCAGCTTCTGAAAGTGGGTGGAACACCGTTACTTGAAGTCCTTCAGAAGCTCTTCAATTCCGTCCTCCATGGTGACACTACTCCGGAGGCGTGGAGCAGAAGTGCGGTGGTCTTGTTCTTTAATAAAGGAGACAACCACGGTTGGTAATCTCTATACAAATATTCCTAGCCTTATGTCTATGGTCCTCAAAAATCAATGTTGACAGCTATTGGCTACAATTGTATAAATATGTAGCTACCGATTTAGATTGACGTTTGTTTTTACGTTTCTGTACACATCCCACCACGTGACGCGGCTTGCGCCTCGGCTATTACACGACAACAAAGTTAAATATGTAAAAAATGCAAAGGTTATGTACAAAAACATATATAATAATAAGTTGCACGTGTTTTACTTTTTATTATATATGCGTTATGTATGTATTATTTATGTATGTAATATATATACGTGGTATTCACCAGGATCTAAGATCAAAGTACAGTGGATTTCATTAATAACAACCTCGGTTGTAACGACTTTTTGGTTATAGCGACGTCAAATATACGTCCCTTGAATTTAAAGCATACTTTCGTAAGAAATTCATTCGGTAATAGCGACTTCGGTTATAGCGTCAATTTTGGGTATAGCGACTTGTTTTTATGAACCATTTATGACCGATTCCTAGAAATCCCTTGAGGATATTGCGACTGAGTCGGCAAAGGCACAAATACTCATTCATAAAACTATTAAGCTTTCTTATCCTTTGTTTACATTCACAGATGGTCAAACTAATGCTTTGTTTGTATATAGGTCTACATAGCATGTTTACGAAGTTAAACTTGTGAATCAGTGACATAGAAATTCCAGTGAGTGAACAGTGTTTCTTAAACTTGTGAATATGGCTCCTACACGTAAATTTACTGTTATAGAAAAAGTTGACTTCATTTCGAGACTGCAAAATGGAGAAAACAATGTTGATCTGTGTAAACAATTTGGAGTTTCACATTCTACAATATCAACGATGTGGAAAAACCGCGCTAAAATTATGGAGTATTTTGAATCAAAATCCCTGAAAATAAAGAAAAATCACAAAACACCCATATTTAATTTATTTAATTATGTTATACATATACCAATATGTATAACATAATTAAATAAATGATAAGTAAATATGTACATGACTTTTTATTATTTCGGATATAAAGACCTCCGGATATAGCGACGACATTAAAGTGGTCCCTCCGCCGTCGTTATAACCGAAATTCACTGTAACTGCCTTACCAGGGTGCATATCTCACGTTGTTTACAGAAGCTGATATCACGACCGGTCGGCAATTTTTCTATTTATTTTTTCTTAATTCATTATTCCTACAAATATACATCCTATGAAAGCCTGCTGCTGACTATAGGCATCCCCCATAGATTGCCACTTAGGGAAGATTTTGTCATAGTTGCCGCAAGATAGTGTATATGTCTTGGTTTTCAAACTTGGCAGGCGCGTTGATTATTATTTTCCTCCACACACTCTATTATGTATGTATTATAGTATTCTATTCTGTTAACAAACAAAGTCGCCATCAACAGATGATTATCAAATGTTTATTATTTAACAGGTTTCCATCTGAACCTAGACTAAAATTATGGCTTAAAAGCATAAATATTGTGAATTGGCGTCCGAAACAAAATTATCATATTTGTTCTGAAGATTTCACAGACGACTTTTTTATTAGACATGAGAACTGCACCACTTCGAAAAGTGCAGTATTCCGACAGTATTTTCTGGTAGTACCAGTAAGTATAAAAGTGTAAGATTATTATTTTGAATGTTTTTTTTCTTCTTTCCTCATTTTGCCCCAAACTCAAGGGCGGTAGCGAAGTGTCGAAAGGTCGCCTGATGATGTCAAACCACGTTGGATTTGTGTTAGTGGGCTGCAGCTAGAGGAGATGCCGCTCCCTGTGTTGCTGTAGTCGAGGTGGAGGCGTCAGGGAAGAGGAGCGTTGGTATGGCGATTGGCGATTCGATGCCACTCGACTATTTTTCGCGACTTTGGTGAGGCTGCACCACTTGACGCTTCCAAGTGCTCATTTTTTCCTGGCTCTATTCACATATCGGGCTCGGGGAATCCGTAGTGCAGGTGGATTCAGAGGCCACGAAGGGCAGTGTGCCTTGTGTTTCTGGTGCGCCTTATCTGAGAAGAAAATCGGGTGGGAGATGTCTGCAACTAAGGAGGGGCTGCCACTGGGCGGCTGGCGCTGGAGGGGCCGCGGATGTGCATGAAAGCGTTTCCGTGGCCCTGTCAATTTGCGGTGGAGGTAGAACACCATGGGGTTTTAGTAAGTGAGTCAAGAGATTTAGTTCTCTTTCGAGTCTCAAGATTTAATTTGTGCTTTAACTTCGCAGTGGCCCTACTACTTTAGTTTCTTTCTTATTTACAAATTCGGACCATCGTTTACATTCACGGTTATTGGCAGCTTCCTCTTGCGCATTATCCACCTACAAAGGCAATTAAGTGTTCGATCAAGAACCCATGGATTGCGTTATGTCAAGCCCCTTACAATACGTGGCACTACCGAAGGTGGAAAGCTTAGGAGGATAAACTTAGCAATGAGGATATTGGCAGTAGAACCAGAGTGACTGACATTGCCCCACGGATTAGTAAGCTGAAGTGGCAATGGACTGGCCATATGGCTCGAAGAACCGATAACCGATGGGGAAAAAAGATTCTCGAGTGGCAGCCTCGTAACGGCAAGTGAAGTGTCGGAAGTTCCCCTACTAGATGGAGTGAAAACCTGGTAAGACATACAGGAAGTTGATGGATGCAGGTGGCTTAGGACCGTGCTTTGTGGCATTCCTTGGGAGAGGCCTATGTTCAGCAGTGGACTTGTGAAGCGATTTAGTGATGATGAATGATAATAGCATTATATTAATATGATATATAAATAGAATGGACGTTACAGGTATTCATCTATCGAAAGAGTCCATTCTATTTATTTAGGTGTAGATAGGGTATAGAATTTTTATCGATATATTTTGTCACACTGTATTATCCCTATTATTGGTTCCGTGGACGTGCACTTCAGCTGTCAGCGCCAAAATTTGCTCAAATTTAATTGCCTTATCATGTGACGGTCCAGCGTACTTGTATATATAGAGGTCAGTGAATCTATTTTCTATGCTCAAAGGTGAATATGGCCATAACGATGAATAGGGCATTTTTACCATAGATAAATAAATATGTAGCAAGCTATTTTTACTGGCTCTACGGCTCTGGGTTCTAGCCCTTCTGAGCCTAACATCTCTTTCGGAATCTTCATTTTTTTATTATGTTTCTTTTTTTACAATATGCTGATGCGTCACATTGTGAAGTTTTTGGGAGATTTTGACGACGGATTAATCCAGTGGACAGTTGATGATGACAACTCCTCAAGTTAATGAGGCGCCCAAGCGATCAAAATAACTTGAGATTTATATCAACATGAAAGCACTTGTTTCGTCGTTTACTCTAATAGTTCACACGCGCAGACACTTAATTCATGAAATCGCATCACTTTTACGAATCAAAATCCACTACAAACCATTATTCAAATGACAAAACTGGAGCGACAGTCCATCTTCGGCCAAGTTCCCGCCAAAGCGCCCAGAGTACCATTATATATACCGAAAATAATGTGTAAGCATCCATAGATAAGAGTGTATATATCGTTATATCGTAGACAGAAAAACTTATAGACTAGTGATTAGCGTGGCCTCGAGTGATAAAGGACGAGAACGTAGTTTTAGGTTATACAAATAATCTTTATGACTTATAAACATATTGAGATAAAATCTTTAATTGTACTATGAACTGAACTGAACAAGATTCATCAATCTTAAGCTCACAAAACACTTTTTTCTCTCTTAAACCAACTTGTAAACTCCTTAGATCGCTACGAACTGTCAAAGTTGTTTATCAAAGTGTAGTTTGCTAAACAAAAAAAACCGGCAAGGAGAAAGGGACAAAGAGTCACACCGCTCTGTCTTATTTTTATGCAAGACTTATGCATAAATCCATCTTTTTCGTGTACGAATGTGAAAGAAGGCGTCAATTTGTCTATAGGTTTCTCTGTCTACGGCATTATGATTCTTAATCGACTGTCTACGGTATATATCATGGAGGTTAAAGAATGGGAAACGATTGCTACGTGCTAAAGCATTGCCCGCCTGTCCCTGAAAATGTGTAGAATTTATAGCCGTGCTCTTGTCGGTGACTAGTATCTGCGAAGTATTTTTTTAATTTTTGACAAAAAGAAACATTAATAAATTGTGAAATATTATAAATAAAATAATAATAATAATAAATAAAAAAAACGTTGGAACTTCTCCGCCGCCGGGATAGATTACAGAAAGGCATTTGACTCTGTGCCCCATACATGGCTAAAGAGGGTCCTCGAGCTGTACAAGATTGACTGTACAGTTCGAGACTACCTCGAGCAGTGTATGGGGCAGTGGAGTACGATCCTCTGTCATCTAGGCGAGCGGATGACGGCTGTGTAAAGCCACATAAGGATAAGAAGGGGTATATTTCAGGGTGACTGTCTGAGTCCAATCTGTTTCTCCCTCTCTTTGACTTCTCTCAGTACTTTACCGGAGGGCTCCGAGAGGGGATATCAGCTTCGGAAAGGAGGTACAAAAGTGAACCACCTTTTCTATATAGATGACCTCAAATTATTCGCCTCCAGTCGCTCCCATCTTGTGGAATTGCTAAACATCACTTGTGAATTTAGCAATTCTATTAGAATGGAGCTGGGGACGGATAAGTGCGCGGTCCTCCATGTTGAAAGGGGACGGGTTACAAACTCTAAGGGCATAGACTTATCTATTCCCGTCAACTTAAGGACCCTTTCCGAGGCTGAAACATACCGATACCTGGGTGTGTCACAGAACATCGGTATCGATGAGGCTGGTATGAAACAGTCAGTTTACGACATGTTTTATGCACGCTTGACCAAAGTGCTTAACAACCTTTTGTCCGGTGTGAATAAGACACGCGCGTATAACAGCTGGGTCATGCCTGTCCTCATATATACCTTTGTAATACTCAGGTGGAGTCAGACTGAACTTAACCCCCTTGATATAAAAGTCCGCACTACAATGACGTCCCATAGGATGCATCATCTGAGATCGTCAGTAATGAGGCTGTACTTGTCGCGAAAGCATGGTGAGCGTGTCTTCCTGAGCGCGCTCACCATGCATAATCGCGGAGTGTGCAGCCTCTGTCATTACTTCCTGGCGAGATCGGATGATCCATTCTATAATGACGTCATTTCTAGTGATAAAGGACTTACCCCTCTATCCGCAATGGCGGGACCCGGCAGTACAAAGCATTTCCGACCGGGAGAGCGTTTGAATGGAGAAGGAGCTCCACGGGAGGTACTACAGGGCTCTACATGAGCCCCACGTAGATACAACCGCCTCCCTCAACTGGCTACGTTTCGGTGACCTCTTCGGGGAAACCGAGGGTTTTTGTCTGTGCAATACAGGATCAGGTTATTAAGACCAACAATTATCGGGGATAAATCCTAAAGGATGGCACTGTCGACATCTGTCGAGCTTGTCGCCATCCCGGGGAGTCACTTAGGCATGTCATCTCCGGTTGTTCGGCGCTTTCTAACTCTGAGTACTTGTACAGGCACAGCCTAGTATCCAGAATACTACACCAGTAGCTCGCTCTGAAATATGGTCTCGTGGATCGGAAATTGCCGTATTACAAATACTTGCCGGAAGCCATGCTCGAAAATGACCGCACCAGACTATACCGGGACCGGCCATCATCATGGACAGGACTATTCTTGCGAATAAGCCTGATATTGTGCTGATGGACCGGGCACAGTCAAGGATATTTTTGGTCGACATTACCATTCCGTATGACGAGAACCTCGTGAAAACCGAAACAGATAAACGAACAAAATATCTGGACCTGGCTCACGAGGTGACCGACATGTGGGGTGGATTGCTGGTCGAAATTATTCCTGTAGGCGTCTCTGCGAATGGGGTAATCCCATAATAATTTTAATTTATAACTATATATTTATAGAACCCAACCAGATGAGAAAACTATATAAATCAATAATAATTAATAATTTATATTTGCAATTATATTTAAGGTTATCCAAAAGTTATAAAGTATCTCCAAAATGGCTTTGTCCGGGCTGTACTTCTAAACAACCACGAAAAGATAATACGGAGACTCCGATTAAGGTGCAAACAGAAATAAGCCAGAGTAGTTCCTCGAACTCATCACCTCCTAGTTGCAGTGGCTGTGATGCTACAAGTAAGATGATAGAGGAGTTACGTACGGAAATTGTCGCTATGCGCAATGAATTTGTAAACTTTGGAACAAAGTTCGACAGGCTTTACCTTGCCGTCAGCGACTTAAGTAAGCGAGTTGATGGAATAGAGAATCGGGTGGCTAATCTCGAAAAAGACGAATGCATGGAAAAATATAAGGATGAGAACAAAAAGCTAAGCGACACATTGGAGCGTCTTAAGTTCGAGTTGAACGATCGTGATCAGGAACAGCTCCTTACTGATGTAGAAATAAGTTGTATACCTGAGCATAAGGGTGAGAACGTGACTCAACTTGTTATGCTTATTGGTGAAAAATTAAATGTGAAAATTGAAGAACAGGACATTGTAAGCATCCAGCGAATGGGTCCACTGCGAGGTTATATAGAAAGAGAAGGCGCTGTTCAGCCACGACCACTTGCTGTGCGCTTGGCGCGCCGAACGCTGCGCGACCGTCTGTAAGGCCTCTACCTCGAATCTTGCGGGCAGCGGGACGGCAGCGGCGGCGGCGCGGGAGCGGCAGGATCTTATGTGTAAAATCAAATGGACCGACTCTCGAAAACAGCGGCTTGGCAGCGGCGCGGGGGGCGGGTAGCGAGCGGTGCACTCCAGTCAAGCGGTGACCGCCCGCGCGTCTGTCTGCATTGCAGTGTTGTGCAATTAATTTTTGTGACGTTTCGAAATGTCCTCGGACGTGCAAGAGCAAATTATTTCAGCAATTTTTGAGAGAACACCGATATGGAACAGCAAAGATGTGAACCATAAAAATAGAAGAGTAATTAACCAGTTATGGGAAGAAATTAAAAACGAACTGAATCTAAATCGCCCTTGATAGCTTCAATAATATAGTCAAAAGTTTCTACGCTCATTCTGGTGTAGTCGTAGAATTTGTCGGGACATTGTCTCTGTTCTTCGTAATTTCGATAACACTCGGCTTTTTTTTTCCTTGCCCTATAAGTAGTAGGGATTCACTTCTTCTTTTGCCCACAGTAAATCGAGCGTTAGAAATAAATTTGAATCAAAAAGATGTTGTCGCCATTGTTCAGACATTTCGTTCGCAAATAAAAACAAACATCTCGACAACACAACCATGAACACATCACTACGCCGCTATAGTGTCGCGCGATCTGCCCGCTAGTTTCGTGAACGGGTCTGCGTTGCCCGCTCCGCTCCCGCGCCGTCGTCGCCGTCGCTCCGCTGCCCGCAAGATTCGAGGCAGAGGCCTTACAAAGCGCGCGTGTCCGTCGCGGTGCCGATACTAAAGGTTTTGGCCTGCCGGGTTCGCCGAAGAAGTTCTATATAAATGAGCGTCTTACCCGTATAAATCGCCAGTTATTCTTCAAGGCTCGTCAAATGGGCTCTAAGAGCGATTGGAAATATGTGTGGACACGAGACGGTCGCATTTACGCGCGACGAGATCAGAACACGGAGGCACACAGAATAAGATTTGAAATCGATCTTGTCAAGTTTTTTGGCGAACCGGTGGTTGGCTAAACTTGGAGCTTTTGCTTTTCTGTTGTTTTTTTAACTGTTTGCTGAACCTATTTTTTAAACTATTGGTGCTTGCATATTTAACAAAATTTTTGAAAATGATTTTTAGATTAATATGTCTATGCCCTACTCGTTTGTCATGTATCCGCTTATGTCGTTTAATAATACTGTACTACACTTTTTAACATTATTGAACAAATTATTTGTAAGTGCTGTGACGCTGATGATACATAATGCATATTATTATGTATATATGTATATTATACATGTTGTACGTTTTATATTTTCCGGTTTAAAATGCTCTCTTTATTTTTGCCTATATTTTATAATATTCTATATTATCATAATAACTTATGTCATAAACAACTATTTAATTTATTATATAACACCAATATTCAATTACACTAACTATATAAATTATGATATTCAACTTTTCAGAAAAATATTAGATAACACGAAATTTGATTTGTTATACGGTTATAGCTATAGCTACGGTGCTGCCCTGTTTGTGTATATGTGTGTATGTGAGTGTGTTTGTATAAGTATGCGTACGTATGTTTATATGCATATACCGAAGTTGCTCGTGTCCCTGTGTTCAGATATATATTATACTCTCTGTGCAAAATGGCGCCTAAAAATCAAAAGCTGAATGTTGGTTTTTTAAATCCGGGTTCTTTGGGTACAAGGCATGAAGACTTCATTGTGGCAATGGTGCAGCATGATGTAGATATCATGGCTATAAACGAGACCTGGCTACGTGATGGAGAACAAGGTCGCGCGCCATCTATCCCCGGTTACCGCTTGCGTCATATTCCACGTTCAAGTACCACGCGCGCACGTGGTGGTGGGGTTGGATTCTATGTTCGTCATGGACTCGCTGTAAAAACGTGTGTATTTCCTGCCGCAACATCAGTTGAACAAATGTGGCTTAATTTAACTGTTAACGGCATAAATCTGATAATAGGTACTGCTTATAGACCACCATGGCTTGACGTAGACATTTTTTTTGACGCACTTACTGATTCAGTATCATCTTTTGCCCATCGCGATAATATTGTGCTCTTGGGTGATTTTAATATAAATTTACTGGTAACTGACAACAATACTCATAAATTTGACAATTTTACAAAATACCTAAATTTAACCCAATATGTAAATGAACCTACACACTTTACTCCTTACAGTGCTACATTAATTGATTTAATATGCACCGACCTACCAATCTCTAACGTAACCGTCGATTACATACCAACTCTAAGTAATCATGCTTTCTTAACATGTAACTTTAAAATCAATAAGCCAAAATGTCAACCAATTCAGTTCATGTATCGCCCAGTGAAAGACATAAATCGTGATAGTTTTAATTTCGAAATAGAAAGTATCGACTGGGATTCTATAGCCCAATTACCTCATGTAAATGATATGGTTTCTCAATTCAATTTAACATTGTTAAGCCTGTTTGACCAATTCGCGCCACTAAAGCTCAAGCAAGTAAAAGAGCGTATATGGAGGATTACCTTTACTATTCGAGAAATGATAAAACTGCGGAATGAAGCACATAATCGTTTTTGCTTAACTAGATTAGAGAAGCATAAAAGTTATTACAAAGAACTTAAGCATGCTGTAAACTCAGCGTTATACCGCGAAAAACAGGCCTATTTTAATCAACATATAAACCACAATTTAACTAATTCTAAAGCTCTTTGGATCAATCTTAAACGGACAATAAACATATCAGAAAAATCTAGAGACTATGTAATTCCTGACCAACTCAACGATCCGGATTTGATTAATTCTCACTTTTGCAATATACCTGGAAATGATTCAGCACCCGATTCAGAACATGTTTTCTTTGGCTCCCATCGATTTTGTTCTTCAACATTTAAGTTAAGTGTTACAGACGAAAACACAATGGCTAAAATAATTAATTCACTTAAGTCAAACGCTTTGGGCGCTGACGGCATATGCCTGGATATGGTTGTTTTAACACTTCCTTACACGCTAAAAGTAATCACCGCGATAGTTAACAGATCGATAATCACGTCTTATTTCCCTGATGGCTGGAAAACCGCTTTGGTTACATCAATTCCAAAAACCAATAGCATTATAAATTTCAAAGACCTGCGCCCTATCAGCATCCTACCCTGCTTGTCGAAAATACTGGAAAGAGTAGTATAGTAGTACAGCTTGAAGCGTACTTGGAGAGTAATCACATACTACCAAAACTGCAGTCTGATTTTAGAAAGCATCATATCACGACAACAGCACTATTAGACGTAGTGGACAATATTTTAGCATCTCAAGATATAGGTGAAGAAACAATCATGACATTACTTGATTTCTCACGAGCTTTCGAGTCTCTTAATATCGAATTATTATTGTCCAAGCTTTCCTATTATGGATTCGATCCAACCGCAATCAAGTGGTTCTCCAGTTATCTAAATGATCGCATGCAGTTGGTTAAAATAATCAAAAAAGATGGTACACATACTCTATCAAGTCCTTGTCCTGTAACGAGAGGAGTTCCACAAGGATCCATACTAGGCCCTCTTTTATTTATACTGTATATAGCAGATATCAGTACAGCTATTCAGAACTGTAAATATCATATGTATGCAGACGATTAGCGGGTATATCTTTCCTTTGTACCAAGTCAAACTAACTGGGCTGTTAATAACTTAAATAGAGATCTAACGAAAATCGCCCAGTGGTCAGAAGCCAACGCTCTTGTACTCAATCCAGCAAAATCAAAATACATAGTATTGGGATCAAAGCGACAGATAAATCGAATAGTTGCAAATAATCCTGATCTGTGTGTCCTCGGGGAGAAGATAAATCGTGTGACTGAAACTAAGAATCTGGGATTGCTTATGGATGACGCGCTTCGCTTTGAGAGACACGTGATCGAGATCGCACGTAATTGCTTTTACAGACTAAAAGTATTGTACCGAATACGTGACTTTTTGAGTGAAGATCTGCGCATTAAGCTTTGCAACTCCCTTGTACTCTCCAGGCTAAACTATGCCGATACGGTATATGGACCAAGGCTACTTTCGAAAACTGACCGAATAATTCAGAGGTTCCAAAATGCTTGTGCCAGGTATATACACCACATTCCCCCACGAACGCACGTCAGTCCCTATTTAAATAAATCAAAGTTATTAAGAATGTCCCAATTAAGAGAACTACATTTAGCAACACTAATGTTCGGTGTCTTTCAAAACAAAAAAGCCCGGGTATCTATTAGAAAAACTAAAATGGCGCAAGAACGGTAGTTTTAAGGACATTCGAACAAAATCAAATGTCCTTTCAATACCAAAACACACAACGGCAGCATTCCGTGGTAGTTTCCGACATGCAGCTACTAAATGCTGGAACAACTTGCTCCCACCTATCCGCCAACTAAATACCATCAGCCTTTTCAAGGTAAAAGTAAAAGAATATTTTTGTCACGTTAACATTTAGGGCGGATAAAATAGCTGCATTATATTACATTTTCATAGTATAATATAAATATCTATATTGTTTTATTGTAAATTCTCATTATATTATTTATTATATACATTTATGTGTACCTACTGCATAAATAAAGTTCCCATCCTTTTTCATTACCATTATTTTATTTTATTGTTTTGATAACATCTTTCTCGAAAATAGAAATAAAGCGAACATACTATTCCTCGCAGGCGAGTCCAACCTCAATGGGCATTGCTGAAAACCAACGCTACCGCAATCCTGCGATAGCATTATGTTGAGTCAGTGCCCTTTTCAGCATCACATCACTCATGCAATTGGATCATTTTATGACTGTTTTTTGTTATTTACTTTTATCTTTGTTGTTTTTATGTATTATTTTATTTTCTGTATCAAAACTGTATGAATGTAAGTTGCTGAATAAATGCATGTCTATGTCCATGTCTATGTCTATGTCTATGTCTATGTCAATAATTTATAATAATTAAAATTATTAATTTATTTATTAATAAATAGTAATAAATAATAATAATCATTTCGTTATTTTCTTTTTTTTCTTTGCATAAAATTATAATCATTTCAAACTATAATCATATTCATATTGTTACGAGCTTAAGGTTCGTGACAATAAAAACCGCCGATTGAATTACCAAAATTTACACTTTAATTCACTTTAACACTAACTAAAACTTAAAACACTAATAATTAATAACACTGATTCACTTTATATCGCTCCGAAGCTTCGCTTGTCTCGCCAAATCCAATACTTCTCCGATCGCATCTTGCAGCGCCTTTAAATACACATTATCACCAAAACATCCAGAATATTCAAGTAAATACGCGCGCCAATCGACAAGGCGTCGAAAGTTCGAGTGTCGGGCTTCTAGAAGCTTAGTTCTTCGTTTCGATACTAGATGGCGCTGTCGGTTGAAAGATTAGTGATGTCATTTTCTGGAAAGCTCCCCTCGCTCTCGTCCCCGACACTAGATGGCGCTAGTGCCGTCAACTTAGGCGCGCAACACTGCCCCCTCCTAAGACATGCTCGTCCCGAGCATTATCGGCCCCATAATAACGCGCCAAGCGATCCACATGGACGATCTTAGGAGTCCCTCTTGCGCCTTTCTGTAACCGCCGCACAACTTGTATATATATGACACCAATCCTCGACATCGTCACGATAATGGACCCAGTAAAACTGTTCTCGGACCTTCAGTAGAGTTCTTTTAACTCCCAGATGGACTCTTGACCGACCATTATGGCACAGCTGTAGAACATTCGGCACTTTAGCTTTAGGGACAACCATTTGCAAACGACAGCTGTCTCCTTGACCATTGTCCCATTTACGGCACAGGACTCCATCCTGAATCAGCAATCTGTCCCACGGGGCCCAATAGCATTTCGTGGTTGGATTCATCGCTGAGACGTCGCTCCACTTAGACTTGGTAGCACGGGCCTTCATCCATTCCAGAATCGGCTTGATGTCCGGATCTTTCTGCTGTGCATGTCGTAGGCTGTCCTTCCACTCGTTGCTGAGGTGGTCTGTCCTGAGCATCCTGACGGATACCACTTCCTTACTCTCTTGCCTAGTACAATGTTTCCAATCTTCAGAACAAGGTCCTCTTGACAATGTATCTGCGTTGTCATGAGATTTCCCGCCACGATGTCTGACAGTAAAGTCGTATACCGGCTGCTGCTGGGCGGTGATGTTAGCCGCACTTCCGTTCTGAGATCGTTCTAGGGTTCGTTACCTTTCTAGGGTTCGCTTAGGGCAGCTGGATCGAAGATGGCCCCTTTCCCCACAGCCATAGCACCTAGGGCTGTATCCTTTATTGTGGTCGCGAACCGTAACTGCTGCAACCTCCCAAGCGCGAGAGGAACGACGATCCTGCCACCGCCAGGCAGTGCCGTTAGCTGCACTACCCTCTCGAGATCGATCAACTTCCCTTTCTACAGTTCGCTTAGGGCAGCTGGATCGAAGATGGCCCTTTTCCCCACAGCCATAGCACCTAGGGCTGAATCCTTTGTTCCGTTCGCGAACTGTAGCTGCTGCAACCTTCCTGACGCGATGGGAACGATGATCCTGCTGCACGGCTTCCACCTGCAGTGCATGGGCCAAGGCGTCCTTAAGCGTCTCGTGGTGCCCAAGCCTCACAGCAGCTCTGACTTCCAGTTCGCGAATGCCGTCGATGAACTCCAATGCACCAGTTTCCCTTCAACGAGCGCAGGAACAGACCGGTATGCTTTTCGCACCAGCTTCTCCACCTCTACAGGCCACTGCTGCAGGTTTTCGTTGATGCGCTGCACGCGATCTTTAAGCTGCGCACGAAAGACGTGTTCCAGGTTAGCGTTGCCATATCTCGCCTCCAATGCCTGAAGAAGTTGCTCATAAGTCACTTCCTCCCCGAGAGCTTCCAGAACTGTTAAGGCCTGGTCGCGCAGGCCTAGTGTGAGAGCAGTCATGGCCTGACATTTATTCCAGCCGTTTGCCTTCATAACAGCCTCGAACTGGATTTTGTAGGCTGAGCAGGAAGAAGTCCCGTCGAACGGTGGCACCTTGAACCCAAGTAGTGAAGATGTAGTAGCTACTACGGGAGCTGTAGTTCCATCCCTAAGTTGAAGTTCATCCAGTGATTTCTTCAAGTCAGCCATTACGTTGTCAACCCGATTGTTCACTTGGTCGATTCGGGTTTCAGCTTCCGACAGGCAGTTGTCATGTTGAGCAACCTTATCCTTCACCTCTCTTATCTCTTTCCCGAAGGTAGCGTGAATGTCCTTCATTAGGAGCATCTGCTCTTCCTTATCGCGCTTGAGCTGCTCTTCCAACCGACGCGCCTGTTCCTCCTGTCGGCGGGCCTGTTCATCCTGTCGGCGAGCTTGTTCCTCCTGCTGCTCTTTCAACCAACGGGCCTGCTCCTCCTGTTCGCGAGCCTGCTCCTGCAGCATCACCATCATAGCACCTAAGTCAGGTGGTGTAGATGTAGGAGCTACTGACGGGCCTGCAGCCGGCGGCTGGCCCTCCGACGTCTGCGGCGTTGCACCACCAAATCTTTTTTGGTCCGTCACCTGCTGGCGTTGACTTCGGGTACGGACACCCTCCGTTTCCTCCTTAGGTAAAATCGGCATGATTTTATCCCACTTCTGACACCAATTGTTACGAACTTAAGGTTCGTGACAATAAAAGCTGCCGAGTGAATTACCAAAATTTACACTGATTCACTTTAACACTTATTAAAACTTAAAACACTAATAATTAATCACACTGATTCACTTTATATCGCTCCGAAGCTTCGTTTGTCTCGCCAAATTCAATACTTCTCCGATCGCATCTTGCAGCGCCTTTAAATACACATTATCACCGAAACATCCAGAATATTCAAGTAAATACACGCGCCAATCGACAAGGCGTCGAAAGTTCGAGTGTCGGGCTTGTAGAAGCTTAGTTCTACGTTTCGATACTAGATGACGCTGTCGGTTGAAAGATTAGTGATGTCATTTTCTGGAAAGCTCCCCTCGCTCTCGTCCCTGACACTAGATGGCACTAGTTCCGTCAACTTAGGCGCGCAACAATATCATAGCGCACAACAGCCTACTTTTGTTGAGGCAACTTAGCGATTGCAGCGTCGCACTTATTTTGTCCATATTTCTGGGACACTATTTTCTACTGCGATCGTTCTCCTTTCTCTAATCTCCATGGTATATACTGTAACTATGTACCTATTATAGATCTATGCGGTCTTTGAGCATTTTTCTATGCTCAAAGTATGCGGTAAGCATCATATAATAGTCTGTGGTTTCACAGAGTACATTATATATACCTGGAAGTGGTTTTACGGCGCCTCTACACGTTGGCCAACACAGTAGCGAATGTAGTGGCCAATAGCATTGGCCAACGTGTAGGGACAACCCTCCACCTTCCCATGGCCCCACCAACCTCACGGTTATACGGGCCGAATCTCGAGAGATGCACGCGGTACTTGCTCTGGGCTCTTTCCCGCGTGCACTTTCTTGACTCTCTACAAGTTATTTAATCTGATCCTTGTCCCGTAGTGTCACTCTCCCTTTCTGGGCTGGACGAACACACAACGCCTTCGGTTCCGGGCAGACTTCTGTCTCGATTCCTCTCCATCGCAGTTCTCCGCGCATGCCAACCATGCGCAAACTCCCGCAGCCGGCCAAAGTTCTCCCTACCGTCCACGAGGTCCGGGTAGTAAACTGGACCCACCCCTCTGCGTACTATTCCGTCCATCATCTTACATCTCAGGTCATCATACAACTCGCACTCCCATAGCACGTGATGCCTATCCTCATAGGCAGCACCGCAATCACACATACCAGATTCAACCAATTTCATATCATGCAGTCTCTTTCGAAAACATCCATGCCCACTGAGTATCTGCGAGACTTGATAGTCCGGCACGACCCAATTCGCATTGAGCCGCGCCGACACGTCCGGAAAGAAGCAGAATAATTCTCTTCCATTCGTCTCGTTGATCCATCGTTCCTGCCATACCTCCATAACTTCAACCCAAATTTCGCGCTTACGCCTGCTCAACTCCCCATTCTCAACGTTTCTACGCGCCTGGTCAATCCTACCAACACGAGTTACCTCCAGATCGGCCGGCAGGACGCCGGCTAATACCGGGAGCGCCGCAGTACTTATCGTCCTGTACCCCTTTGTCAACAGCACGAGCGAAGATCTCTGAGATCTCAGCAGTGCCGTTCGCACTGTATAATTCCCCACCCGATCAACCCAAACGGCCGCAGCATATGTCACTATTGGAACATATGTACCCTTATATAGAACACGGAGGGCGGGATAGCGCATGCCCCAAGAAGACGCCGACACCCGCGACATCTTCCCAAAGCATCTCCCAGCCCTCTCTCCCATATCTTTGGCGTGCTGAATAAAGAATAGACTAGTGTCTAACGTGACACCCAATACTTTAGTCGACGTTACGCTTTTAACTGACTCAGTGCCCATCCTTATAACAGGTGGTCGCTGGAACTTGCCTTTAATAGTCATGGTACATGACTTCGTGGAGGAGAAGGATAACCGGTTCCTCTCTCCCCACGATGATACCAACTCCAGTGCAGATTTGGCCGCTCTCTCTATTTCAGCTCTAGAGTTCGCCTCTATCAATAGAGTCACATCGTCTGCATACGCCAACATTTTCGTCCCTAAGGGGAACGGCAGCCTCAACAGATCGTCCAGCAGTAAATTCCACAAGGTCGGTCCAAGGACTGATCCCTGCGGGCAACCCATGGTCGAGCGTTTCCATTCGGCACAGTCACCCACGAATATACCCACTCGCCTGTTGGTGAAATAGTCCACCAACATGCGGTAGATGTTAGGTGGGATCCCTCCTTGTTTAGCCTTCAGCAGTATCATTGGCCACCATGCATTATCAAATGCTCCTGATATGTCCAAGAAGACGGCTTGTACATACTTGCGCTGCGACTCGCGAGCAGTGCTAAGCACATCTTGCAGCGCCGTTACTGTTGACCGACCCGGCGAAAACCCGTGCTGGTAGTTCGATATTCCCCTTATCAAACTCGGGGCACACCGCAGCAAGACTCGCTCCAGCAATTTCCCAAAGATGGGAAGGAGCGTTATCGGGCGATACGCCTTGGGATCCGTTAGTGGCCTGTCATTCCCTTTCGGAATCACTATTAGGCGTCCTTTCTTCCACACTTCGGGGAAAACCCCCTCTTCCACACATTTGGAATACACCCAGTGGAATTCCCTAGGTGCAGCTTTCCACACATTCTTAACGATTCTTGCACTGATTCCATCCAGTCCCGGAGCAGTGTTGGGCAGAGCCCTAACTATGCCCTCCAGACCCCCAATGGAGGGGGGAACGGCAGTCGGCCCCGATGGAGTGAGAGCTGCCATGAGACGCACTCGCCCGTGGTATCCCGTGTCCTTAGACCTATCGTCGTCCGGACACAGCGCCACGAGCAAGCCCCGCATGGCCTCTCCCAACCCCCCCCGTGTATCCCTCCGCAAACTTTATGCCATTTATCACGTTGGTGGGAGGACGGAACCTCCCACTAGCTACCTGATAAGCTCGCCCCCATGGTTCCATATTGCCTGTTTCGGCTATTCTCCGAAACTGAGCTAACTCCGTTTCCCCCATCATCTGTCGGTATCTCGCTCGCATACTATGGAATCGTTCCATAGCTAGTTCCTCTAACCTGCCGCCTTTCTTTCTGGTCTTCTGCCACACCCTCCTCGCGCTACATACCTTCTTTCTCATCCTGTCGAGTTCAGGCGTCCACCATTCATAGCCGCCTTCCCGCCTCGGTCGCGCATTCCCCAGCACGTCCTCCGCTGATCGGATGACGATATCCGTGAACTGCGCGCAGAGTCGGTCAGCCGGCTGTTTAACTTCCAAATTGCCCATTCTTAAATGAATTGTACCGCGGAAATACCGCCAGTCAACCCCCCGATCACGAAAACGGGCGGGCACCTCCACCGGCCCCGCGAGCTCCGCATGTCGCTCTCTTGCGACCTTAAAGGTAATGAGGCGATGGTCGCTCATGCTGGCGCAATCCAGTACTCGCCACTCTGATATTGTGACACCTCTGGTCGCGAGGGTTAAATCGATGTTGGATTCACCCCTGGCCCCAGAGAACGTGGGCGGTTGTCCCTCCACGTTTGGCCAACGTGTAGACGGGATGTTCCCGTGTGGTGTTGGTTTTTTACAAAAGATCAAAGGATTGTTGGCAGAGTTTGGTCGCCGCGTCCACACGTTGGCCGCGAGTTTAGTTTGCTACAAGCTCCAAGAGTGATTACACGCATCTGATTAAAATTTTATATTCACGCTTTGTAGGGTGGATGACCCAATTACCAGCCTTTTAGTGCCAATTTCAACTTTAAACATTCCTACTACTTTAATTAGCGCGATTTAATTATTTTTAAACATTTGTTTTAACTGATAAGCTATTTATATAAAAAATAATGAACATTTATTTACATTCAGATTATTGAGAACATAGCTTCAGTTTTTCATTTTTTTTTCATTTTAAAATGAAAAAAAAAATGAAGCACGTCGTTTATACGTGGTAGAACCATGCAGTTATATTAGAAGTATAGTTGTAGCACGAATGGGTCGGTTCGACCGGGGAAGGACCACGCTCTCACAGAATATCAATGTAAAATAGTAGCTTAATGATGCTGTGTTTCTTATAGTGAGTGTAGAGAACCAGAGACACTTTTTAAAGGAAACGAGGCATTTCATCTTAGTCCTCACTGGTGACAACGCATCAGCATTTTGATTCGTAATCAAGGATAGATGAAGATGTCTGTGGGCCACAGCAACCACTTACCATCAGGTGAACTGTGTGCTCGTTTGTCACCCTATCCTATATAAAAAAGCGTCGATTTTTTATAATTTAATCGTGCAAGTTTTGGATTCATCATCATCATTACAGCTCTTCACAAGTCCACTACTGAACATCCTCCTCCAAAGAATGCCGCAAAGCATGGTCCTGAGCCACTTTCCTTGTCATGAGTTTTTCATTTATGTTCTAAGTTATAATTAGTACCTATTATTAAGTCAGTGTTAATTATATTTATTGCTATTGTTTTTGTCTTTCTCAAAAAATAATTAAATTATCAAATAAATTATAAGGTGTTTTTTATATACATTAAATGTCTGATAGAAAAGCAAGTACATGTTTTGCTAAACTAAAAACAAATCCAATTTTAAAACATAGATTAATAGATTATAACTCCTTTAACTTTAAAATAAGTTAAGTTCTAATTAATGGTATTTATTCCAGTTTCTGATGCATGTAAAGTATAAATAAAGCTAATCGTATATCGTATATCTATTTACAGCCCCATTAATATTCACTATTCTTTTATAATTATTTTATAAAATGGTTACTCCCCATACCTGGATTTTCTCCTGTGTCGCGCAGGCTACTTACAAACATAAATTGCACAAGGACACACATCCAGACCCGAAACAATTATTTGTAGGATATACAAATACTTGTTCCGTGCGGGATTCAAACCCGCGACCCCTGGCACAGTCACTCATTGCCAAGCCACTGCGCCACGGAGCCGTCATCTAAAATAAAATAAATTCGTCAGCACATTGGCCCGAACCGAAGTAAACAGAACGACCTTCCAACGTGTGGACGCCGTCACCAACTCTCGGCCAATATATTCGCCACTACATTCGCCACTGTGTTAGCCAACGTGTATAGGCCAAATTATATTTTTCGTAGACAGAGAAACCTATAGACAAATTGACGCCTTCTTTCGCATTCGCACATGAAAAAGATAGATTTATGCATACGTCTTGCATAGAAATGAGATAGAGCGGTGTGATTGTTTATCCCTTTCTCCATGCCGGTATATTTGCAAACTGTAGAGTTTGCTAAACAACTTTTACAGCGTAGCGATTTATGGAGTTTACAAGTTGGTTTAAGTGAGAAAAAGTATTTTGTGAGCTTAAGATTGGTGAATCTTGTTCAGTTTAGTTCTTAGAACAATTAAAATTTTTATCTAATTAAATGTGTTTAAAAGTCATAAAGATTATTGTATAACCTAAAAATTCGTTATCGTCCTTGCTCACTCGAGGCCACGCCGATCATTAGTCTATAGGTTTCTCTGCGTAGACAGAGAATGCTAGAATAATAGGATTCTCTGTCTATGTTTCTCTGTCTACGATATTTTTAATAAAAAAAAAATTATATATTCCACAGAGTACTTTGTATATACTGAAAATATATTGTGTCTGTGGTGCTGAGTAGCTTGCTACATATATATTTATCTATGGTGCTGAGCGATCCGTGAATCCGAATGACGATTTGATTATTAAATAAATAAAAATTGAATGATTAGCCTAGTGTTTGAAAATAATATTATTTTAGGGTTGTGCCAGTATAAACTAAATTGTAAGTATTTCCACGGTATTTCCAATTTGAACGATTAAAATAACAGTCGATCAGTGCTTTGCTGTTGTAGTGATTGTCAAACTTACCACGTAAATATTCCTAATTTTATTAGTTTTATTTTACTTTTGCCGCATTCGAAACTAACTTATTAAACTTGTGAATGTATATAATATATATGCTTAATTTAGAACGCGAGATCAAAATACTGTGTGATTTTCTAAGGATTCGAACTTCTAAGATTTCGATTTTCTAAGATTTCGAACTGATCGCCTATAGGACTGTATTTTTAAATTATTGACAGAGAATTACATATAAAAATCTTATAATTTCATGGGTTGTTATAGATTATGGGTAAACGATAATTCTATAATTAAACAAATTTTACTCAATGAAAAACGCATAATGGGGATTGTTTTTAAATATGATTTTATAGTAAAAAATAAGAAATCTTTTAAATATATCCAATATATAAATTTATATTGGGGGTTGGGTTATCATGTTGCTTGAATTTGAGGATTCTGTTAATGTGGGGTCAAGGGGGCTTAGCTCAAGCATTCCCCTGTAATTAATTGGGGCGCTGGAGATAAAATGCTGAATGTTTGGCTAGTATATATATACCACCTTGTATGGCGATCAGCCAGAATCTGGCCAATGGTTTATCACACGCATCTGGCAAGCGACCAGATGCTAGCCAATCAGCAGCTGGGTATTTGTCGGGTAAAATGACCAGCGATAATCTTTTACTTATAGAAAACTATAAACCGAAGAAAGAGGATGCGATACAAAGCTATTATATTAAAGTACTACAATGTTTAGAAATTTCAAATAAAGAGCTTGTGTCGCCATTGTATGTGAACATTGCTTTTATGTGGTCGCCTGTCCTGGTTTTTGCGCTTTTTTTATTCACAAAATCGATTAAATAGTAGAGTTTGGTGCTGTTTTAACATGGAAGGGTTAGTAACTAACAGTTCTTTATTGGTAATTTAGAGATGTGTATACTTTTTACTCAATTTTTTTTTTCTTTGAACATAAATGGCCATTATTCTTCCTTACCTTACATTTATCTCTATTGTTAATAAATACATTACATACTTTATAGAACTAAAACTTTGTCTAAATTAAGAGTTAAAGTTAAAATTATCGCAGCCACTTGAATTGCTCCTTTCTCAAAATTAAAGAAAAAATATCCCCTATGTTAGAAAAAATTAATGATTTTCATATATATAATAAATGTAATTTATACAAAACAAACAGTACAAAATACTATTAAAAATTCTGTTGCCTAACTTTGAAATTGGCTTAATAAAATCTCTTAGGATTATTCAACTTAGATATTTACAGAGTAATAGCAAATGATATAATAATTCAAATGACATAACTTCCTTACAATATTTTAGAGAAATTTCTAATTTAATTGCTATGCGCCGATATCACGGGAATTACCTGCTAAGGCCTTAGTAGACGCAACATATTTGTAAAGTGGCCAGCCTCCAGATGAGGGTTTAGGTATCCTATAAATATAAAGAGATACATGTTTCAACTTTTCTGAAGGTCTGAGCTATGGTTATTCAGGTACAAAGGGCTCACCATAAATTTCACAGTATGCTTTCAACTTTGTTTCAATCCCATCTGACAGTAAATGAAATTGTTAAGTACTGCTTTACTATGTGCCCAACAGTGAAGGAATCATTGTGAGGTGACCTACATTTTTATGTATGTGGTCTATGGACGTCTCATGGACATGGTATGTAATCTATATTGTTGAAGTTTTTTGGAAACAGTCGGGTTCGCGAGGCTTTACTTCAAGATGTTTATTAATTTCTTTCAATTAATTTCATTTAATTTACATAGCAATACACCAAAAAATTTTGTCTTCTTCTTTGATTTGACACTTTTATTTATTAGGATGCAGACAGAGTAATCATTAGTTTTAATTAGAAGAAAATTAGATGTATTTCATCTATATAACAAACCATAAATGTTTCTACAGCTATATATATATATCCTCAAATCCTGGTTGAGTAATGAGAACTAAAGTTCTTTAAACCGAAATCCTGGTTGTAGTTAATAGCAGCGAATTGTGTAAATTACAAGTGGAGGAGAAAAATAGGGGTTGCCACATCATACCAGGCATGTGGTGTCATTTTGCATGTGGATTGACAAGTTAATTACCAGGCGTCTTGCATGTTTAAGGTGCTCCCTGTAGCTAGTGTTGGTATTTTAGTTCTGACATAAATGAGATTGGTTAAACCACTATGTGTTGGAAGCTATTAGGTTTTTTTTTAACTTACCATAGTTATCTCTTACAGCTATGTGATGATGAAGTGAAATGGGGTGATGGGTTTTCATAAGCCATCATCATATGGTGCAACAAATTAAGTTTGAGTAAACATTTTATGTCTAAATTAACTGTATAAAACACAATAAAATTTCTATCTTTTCAGGTGATTTCTGTTCCCGGAGCACACAGCATACCATTCATCTAAATTTATAAATCTTATTTCACCATGAAGTTGTTATAAAGTTATTGCTCATTATAAAAGTTACTAGGTTATAATTAATTGTTCAAGTATAAAGTGTATATATAAAACTAATAAATGTGTGAGAGATATCCGGGATATTTGTTCGGGGGCACTCCTGTCAGCAGCTGGGACAGGAGTTTCAATTCATTGGAGAATGTAAGTTCACTGAATAATATTTAGTTTGTATATTTGAATTAATTTTTTTCAAACATTGCCAGTTCAAACTATATAAGCCTTTTGCCACTAAATCTTACTGATCTGTTGGGCTATGTTGGTTACTCTTGTTCTTCTTAAGAGAAACTCTCAGCATAACTCCCTCCATAGCTCTTTTAGCAACATTAAAAATCCTCAACCTTAGGCCAGCAATTAGACCTGTGTCAATTGTGAATGTATCATTTATTTGACCTGGTTTGCATCAAAGTATTTGATGATTGCAATTAAATTTTTTGAACAATTGTCAGGAGAAGAGCATAGTAATTTCCGCCAAACCAATATTATCGAGTAGGTATCACAGATCTCAAAGTATCTAGTATTAGGCTACACCTCTCTGCTGGCTTTAAATATTGATTTTTGTTAGGCAAGTCGAAAGCCAAAGCATTTCTAAACTGATTTATCCGCGTGAGCTGGCGTAGTGGTAAGTGATAAGTAAATACAATGTTCTACAGAAATATTGATCTTTACTCCACCTAAAAACCATATGCCTATTTGTTACACATACTTAAGTCACAATAAGGTCTTTTGTTACAAAAAATTATTAAAATTAAAAAGCAATTTTTGAGTGTTATCATTAGGCATGTGATATTAATCCTTCAGAACGAAAGTTCAAAGACTATTTTATGAAGATAAACTTTGCTCTTTATACCTAGCACGTTATTTGAACTTGTAGTTTAAGAGATAATGAAATATTTGAATAACTCAAAACTCAGCTTGGCAAGCGAATGATGCATAATCCTAGCTTCCCACTGAAAACGAGAGAACCAATATATTTTAACACACAATATATTTTACCACATGAAAATTACAAAACTATTGTCTATACTGAAGTATTATAAATCAATCAATCAGCAGCATCAGCAGGGTGGGATTCTTTCACCTCTCCTGTGGAATATGGTCATTAATGAACTCATCAGCAAATTAAACACTAACCATTTCTACACAGTCAGTTATGCAGATGATCTGACAATACTGGTCTCTGGTAAGACAGCAAGCATTATGTGCGACCTGACCCAAGCGGCTCTCTGTATTGTGGAGAGATGGTGCAGGGAATATGACCTAACCGTTAATCCAAATAAAACGGTTATAGTAATGTTCACACAAAAACGAATGCTGAATAACTATCATCTTCCAAGTCTTTCAGCACAAAAATCCAACTTTCTTCCGAGGTAAACTACCTAGGTCTTACCTTGGACAGTAAACTTAACTGGAACAAGCACATAGAAAACAAAATCAGCAAAGCTAGTTTAACTTTCTGGCAATGCAGAAACATGATTGGCAAGTGATGGGGTTTAACGCCAAAAATTATACTGTGGCTGTACAAAACTGTAATTTAACCCATGATCACATATGGCTCTCTGGTATGGTGGACCAAAACCAATGAAGCCACCACTATACAAAAGCTTCAGCGTTACCAGAGATTAGCTTGTATGGCTGCCACGGGCTGCATAAGGACTGCACCAACAGCAGCTTTGGAGGCTATGCTGGAGCTAACACCGCTTCATCTACATATACAACAAGAAGCAACTTTAGCTGCCATTAGACTCAAGACCCTAAATCTTTTAAGTGAGAGTAGAGTCCCCCATACAGATATAATCGATAGAATTTACTCAAAAATTCCTATCTTACAAGCCAAGTATGTTCCCAAAACAATTTTTATTCAATAAGAAGTACAGGATACAATTGAAGGAAACTGACCATCTGGAAGGATTGGGTCCAAGAGAGCTCAAAGTTTTCACGGATGGCTCTAAGACAAATGAAGGTGTGGGGTCTGGGGCTTTCTCTGAAGACCTTAATATCCACATATGCCCACCACTGGGTACCCACAACACAGTCTTCCAGGCTGAATGCATGGGCATCATCCAAGCGGCCATAGCAATAGATGCTAGGAAGGTGAAAGACTTCTCCATCAGAATACTGACCGACAGTATGGCGGTACTACAAGCTCTGAGTTGCAGTGTGACAAACTTGGGACTGATATACGAGTGCCATCAACGATTGAATGAGGTATGTAAGCACAACAATGTGACTCTGCAATGGATCAAGGGACACAGGGGATGTAGAGGAAACAATGCAGCAGATGAACTGGCCAGAAGGGGATCGGCCATAGCAACTATAGGGCCGGAACCAATAATAGCAATCCCCTTTGGCTACGTTCATTCACTGGTATGTAGATACTTCAATAATTTACACGCTCAGCTTTGGAAAAATGTATTAGACTGTACACAAGCTAGGGAGGCCCTACCTGAAATAAACAGTCATCTAACCAAGGTTCTAATGAGACTGAACAAGCCACAGATCAGGATAGTAACAAGTGCTATCGCAGGACATGGCTCTTTGTTCACCATAGGTGTTACTGACAGCCCCCTGTGCAGGGCATGCATGGGAGAGGAAAAAAACGGCGGCTCTCGTGTTGCTGACATGTCCAGAAGTCGCTTCATACAGGGCTAAACATCTCGGCACGCCGGGATGGCTTTCCGAAGTTGCTTGCAACATTAAGGGACTGCTGAGCTTCTTTGGGGAGATATCATGGCTCGAATAAGCATATTATTCCTGCCCACACGCAAAGTACGCGCTTAGTTGCGGAAAACAGCCCGTAGTAAACTAAACTAAACTAAATTAAAATCAGTCAATCCGCGAATTCTTCAGTCAGTGAAAAAATCAAAATCATTATATAAAGGAATGAAGCAAACTTAAGACAGTCATAATTAATAAATTTCATTTTGAAATTGAATAATGATAAATTGCAATGAAGAATTTTCTTTTATATAAAAGATATGACAAACAAGCATTTACTTGATGGTAAGTGACAACTGGCGCCCGTGAACATCTGCCACATCAGAGGAAGGGCAGGTGCATTGTCAGTCTTTGACGAAAGGGTAGGCTCTTTTCTTGAAGTTCCCTTAGTCATATTACTCCGAAAAACTGCTGATTACAGTAAATTATACAATATGGTTGGGCCTAGCAGAAAATTCTTATTTAGACAGTAAGCTCTCTGCTTTATTAAGCGAAAGATCAGATGAGTCAATTGAAATTGGCCACCTTAATCGAAATCCGGTCTAGATGACAAAGTTGTTGTTTCTAAATATATTTATTTTTAACTGTACAACATAGATGGTAGAGCCACACTTCAGCTATATTATGGTTGTAGCACGAATGAGTCGGCTGGACCTGGGAAGGACCACATTCTCACAGAATCCCAGCATAAAGTAGCAGCTTAATACTGCTGTGTTTTGTATGGTGAGTGTAGAGATCCAGAGATATTTTTACTGGAAACGAGGCATTCCATCTTAGTCCTCAGGAGTGACAATGCATCTTCGTTTTGATTCTTAATCGAGGATAAATGTTTATAGCCTACAGTATCCGCTTACGATCAGATGGATTGTGTGCTCCTTTGTTTTTATATATTATTATTTATTATAAAATGTCCGTTGGGGTACCTCCTAAAATAGACGATTTTTTTGAACCACTTAAATTCATTATTTATATTATTCATTAATTTATCACCGTCTACTTAATATGAGCCTCCCCATAGATTGTCTCCATAAAGGGGATATTGGCCATAGTTGCCACACTTAGTAGGTGAGTTGGTAACCACATCATTGTCATTTATTTTCTTGTTGTTGTGTCTCTGTCGCCTCCTGCTCTCTAGACATTCTTGCTCTGCAACTACACTGTAATATGGCTATGATCTATATTAATGAAAATTATTTTATTCTAATATACATTATTATACGTTGAGTCAGCCTGTCAAAGAGCAGCGAGCTACTTAGGTGGTTAAAGTTACCATAGGTGAACCATATGTTGAAGTGAAAAATTTAAAAAGTTATAGGTGCCAAAACGAAATTATTTTTAAATTTATAAAGAATGTTATATATATATATATATATATATATATATATATATATATATATATATATATATATATATATATATATATATAGACACTTACATTTCTACATTGATTAAGAATCCGTAATGAACGAAAGAAATGTAAAAAACGTAAAGTGAGTAAAGAAACCCAGGAGTGGAACATACAGGATGTCTCACGTGCACGTCAAGTCGGAATCGGGTGATAGATCGAGTTATAACAGTTAACAGAAAAATATAAATCTTGGCTGTGCTTTAAAAAAATTACCAGCATTTATAGTAAAATCGAGAAAATATACACCTTGTGAGATGGTCTTTCAACTCCTGTTGCTACAAATTTTAATTTATTTTTAAATTCTTATTATTATGTAATTCTGAATAATGCATTTGAAAACTGTTGCTTAAACTTTACAGCAAACGGCTCCAGTCCAGAAGAAAATGTAATTTTTTCCCAGCCAAGTATTCAAAATTAATATTTTGCCCAGTTTTTAATTAGTGTACTTAAAAAATATAACTACATGAGTTTACCAAGTAACTTTAAAAGTTGGCGCATTTAATAAGTATTCCGAAAATGGTATAACACTTCTTGCAAGATTATTTGTTAAATTATGGATATTTGTTTTTGTAAAGAAGCCCAGTTCTAAATTAATTGTCCTTACCTGTCTAAAATGAGTTTTGTGTACCCCAAGGCTTTCCTCAAGTCTGTTACTTACGATTATAGTTTGAGTGAAATGGAGGGAACCAGTTGGCGTAGTGTGAGCGAGACAAAAATCCTCTTTTCAGGTAGTCCAAAATCACCACGAGCTATTTTGGAATCCTCATTAAATGCGCCAACTTTTAGTTACTTCCTGAACTCGTGTAGCACATTTTTTTTTATGACTTGGCCTATCACTCGTTCCGGCTTGACGTCGACTTTTTCGACACACTATATAAAGGCTATAACCATTCCACTCCTGGGCAAAAGCATCCTCTCATTTCCGAGGGCTTTAGGGCAAGGAAGTGTCAACTTCGCTGAACCAATGCTTGTTGGCAGAACATGTCTTCGAAACATTTATTTTTAATTTCTCAGACATACAAGATACCTTATAATGTTTTTCTTCACCGCCGAATACGTAGTAAAATCAGTACTTGAGGAATAAAAAAATTTATTGGAGCCAGGAATCGAACTCTGGTTGCCCGCATATTGCACAATTTACATTGAGCGCTTAGCCCCTGACATACCACCGCTGTTATATATACGAAACTCAGCTGCATTTAGCTGCTATTTTACACTGGTATTAATTGTGAGCATAAATGCGAGTTACAGCATACTAAAGTCCACTGCTGGTCATAGGCCTCTGCCAGGATGGCCTCATATGGTTGATATTTGTCGTTCCCCAATCAAGCCACCCATTCGAGCTGCAGCTATATTGTAGCTGCAGTGTGGCTCTTCCACGAAGATTTAATCTTTTTATTTTTTACTTTATAGAATAAGGGTGACAAACGAGCGCACAGTCCACCTGATGGTATGTGGATGCTGTGGCTCATAGACATCTACATTTACCCTCCATTAAGAATCAAAACGCAGATGCGTTGTCACCCCTGAGGACTAAGATGGAATGCCTCGTTTCCAGCAAAGAAGGGTCTCCGGTTCTCTACACTCACCATATGAAACAAAGCAGTATTAAGCTGCTATTTTACGTTGGTATTCTGTGAGAGCGTGGTGCTGCCCCGGTCGAGCCGACCCATTCGTGCTACAACCATAATATAGCTGCAGCGTGGCTCTACCACATATTCGTGTATTAGCGACTCACCAAAGCTTCAGTTGGGCATGCAGGATCTATTAATGTGGGCGTTATAATCATCATCATCAAAAATCGTTTCTTTTATCAATTGAAGCAATTTTTACAAAAACAACATAACTGTGTTACACATAATTATTCAGTATTGAAAAAAAACTTAATATCTTTTTAAATACTAAATTTAGTCATTAAATATTTTATTCAATTATGTATTTCTGGTTATTTATTCATAATAAACTGATGTTTTATAGTTATATTTCCTACAAGTCCAATAAAATAAAAAATGGGCTTTGTATTTATGTATTTTTTGCCAAATATTGTTAGTTATGCGGTTTTTGTAATTAAATTTCTAGATTTTCCTGAAGTTAAGTTGTTTTTGTAACAAAAAAACATATGTTCAATAAATTTCATAATAAAACTCATTTTAAAAGCAGCAACCAGGTATTTATTAAAAAGTTAGTACTTTTAGGTATATAATCATAAAAAGTGCTAATTATCTTCTGTGCCACTACTATTGTCTTCATTCTCTACTTCATTAGCTAATGAGGCGGTAGTTTCAGGTGAAGTAACTGGACCCAATAGATCTGTATAAAATTTGTGACTTACAGGGCTTGATAAATATTGGGTTAGTTTAAGTATATCATTATATTTATGAGGATTTAACGGCAATCTCGATTCATAAGTAGGCTGAAGTTGAAGTTCTTTAGGCAGTTTTCTTTTATTGCAAATCTGTATCCTGTGCCATGGACCAGTAAAGGTATACCTGACTTGAACATAAGGAACATCTTTATTTATTTTAAGCATCCTAACTTCTTTCAGCTTCATTGCAGGTTTTGGCTGATGTAAAAAAAAAGGACTAACAGCTGCTTTTATATTCATAAAATCAGTATGGTTTATTTTATCCACAATAAAAGGCGATGGATTTTTTCTTACAGTTTCCATTAAGTCATTCCAGTCATCTGGTACTTCTGCTATCATTTTTTTTCTTTTTATTCCCAATCAAACTAAAATCCTGGTCATTTGGGAGATAAGTATGTCCTCTGATAGGAAATATATATTTAATACTTTTCAATAACATCAGCCCATAAACTAAGCAGTAGAGAAAGTACACCATTACATAATTCTTGTTCTGACCAGAGCATCCATCACTTATCAGCACTAATTTATCAGAAGACATTCCGTGGGTACTAAAATATCTTAATAAAAGTGTTGTGACATCATTCTGGCCTTTTTTACCTTCTGTCTCTAAGTAGCTATTCAAAACCACTTGATTTGTTCCAACATTGTGGACACCAAATACATAGAGCCACAGCTGGCGACAAAAAAACACATCACTAGTCCGAATATGGGGTAATGGCAGATTCTGCATGAAATCGAATGTAACACACATAGTTTTACCCTCCTGAGCTTTTTGTTTTTCTTGGCGTCTAATTTCATTGAATTTTTCAACTTTCAACAAATGCAGTTTATACTCATTCTTCAGTAAAGTTTTTGTCTCATCCAAAGCAGCCAATTTTATCTTTAATCTGTATTTATCACATGTTGCACAGGTGTCTGTTCTTGGTAAACCGAATTTCAGTATATATTCATTTTTAAAAACTAACCAATACACCATATAAGTGACTCTTATTTGATAACTATTCAGAAACATGTTAAACATTTTGAAAACAGTTAAATCTTCAGGCAAATATCGGCAGTTAGGGTCTTGTCTCAGGGAATAATGTGATTGCATGGTTTTAAATGACTCAATGTGGTTGCGGACTAGGTTTAGAACTTCTTCAGGTGTTTTCTTGTACCTGTTGCTTTTGTGTGATCCACGCATATCCTTAGGTGTTAAAACATTAATTGAAATCAGATGTTGAAGCCTTCGGACGCGACCTTTTGTCACCCCATGAATGTTGCAAAAAGCCGTAAGGCATACTGGTATTTCATTTACACCAACGCGTATTTTAAATGAATAAGAAGCCATTCGAAACTTTTGTGGAACTTCAGTAGTATGCCTCTTAGGGTATGATGATGAAATCAGACTCATCAAGTAAGCATCTTGATCATTTTTGTTGCCCAACATATTGAAATGAAGTATTACATTTTCTCTAACTTGAGAACTTATTTTGGTATAACATTTCAAAACTTTGCACCTGGAAATAAAGAATTTAGGTTATTTTTATTGCAACAACGATAAACAACAATGAAAACACTAATATATTTACTTAGCTAACCTGCAATCAGGTCCAACCACTCTTTCTTTGACTAGGTTATTTCTGTGGTTAATATGTTCTTTTCCTTGAGCTTTCTTTAATTTTATCACAGTTTCTTTTTTCATCTTGGGTTTTTTACGTTTAATTCCAGTAGTATTTTCACTATTTTCCGCCATAATTTATAGCAAAACTTGCAAATTCACTCCAAAACAAAACAACTCTGCCGCCAACTGATACACTACACTGACAGTGACAGATTTGACGACTTTTTTTTACAAAAACTGTACAACTGTAACAGTTATGTTGTTTTTGCCAAATATTATTGCACATATGTAGTTTTTGTAAAATAACCAAATTTTTAACAAGGGATTTCTCGTAGTTGAGTAGTTTTTGTTAAAAACGGATCAATGCATTGAAAAGCCTATTTGAAAAGGAACAAAAAGTTAACAGTAACAAAAAATTACGAAAAATGAAAGTTATGTTGTTTTTGTAAAAATCGTTTCAATTTTTCGATTTCTCAAAAATCTCCATATTTTTCGTATAAAATATAAGCTAGATCACTTCTAGCATTGCTCCTATCTGTTGGTCAAGTTTCATTACGATCAGTACAGCCATGCCAAAAGCCAAAAATGATTATTCATTTCTTAATGGCATGCAAATAAACAACTCAGCTAAATAAAAGACAGTTTCTTCTATATTACAGATAGATATGTCACTTTACGTTATAACTATTAATTATTGCCGGTTTGTATTAAATATTAAAAAAATTAAAAAAAAATTATAAATCTCTATAACAAACTAGATGACCTATTTAAAAAAAAAATAGGGTGTAACATGTGAACGGAGTAGAAGCCTATGACACGGATATTTTAAATAAATTAAAAACAAAAAAATTGAATTAATTAAATAAATAAATTAAAATTTATCGAAATTTAAATCAAATTCACCCTAGCCTGTGACCCTACGAAGTGGACAAGCTCAAAGATGCCTACTAAACTTATTGTTCTAATGCCTTTCGTAAAGTGTGGTGGATATGATTTGAATTTCGATAGATTTTAATTAATTTATTTATTTAATTCAAATTTTTTTTTATGTAAAATATCAGTGCCGTAGGCTTCTACTCCGTTCACATGTTACACCCTATTTTTTCCAGACGGTAAAAAAGGGCATCTAGTATAAAAATGAATTGCTGTCCGTTTTTGATGAAATTTTTTGTCATTGAAGTAATATGTACTTACGTACTAGAACAGCTGTTTCAAACAAAAAATGTGCGCTACTCTGTGTTCGCGCGATTTGTTTTCTTATCATAGAATAAACTTAGGTAGAATGATCAGTAGGTAATAAAAGATTGTACTGTTAAATAGGTAAATTATATCGAGAACAATTTTTTAAATTTTGTCATTTATTTTGTATATTATATTTGCTTATTTAATATAATATATAACAATTACATTTTAATGATATTTTTATCTCAATAATTTAAAAGGTATCTATCTCAAATATAAAAAAAAACATACTAAATGTATGTTTAACAAAACTTGTTAATATAACATTTAAATTACAAATATATTTATTTAAATTAGAATAAGAGGCGTTCATAAATACTGGGCACGCGAGAGTCAAAAATAGACGAATTTATTCCACTTTGACTTTGATGTTGAAACCTAAAAATAAAATATAAGAATAATTAGCAGATTTAAATATAAAAAATTTGGTCTAATTATGATAAATCATATATGTTTCTACAAAAAATGTGTATAATAATATATTCGTTCTATATTTAAGTACCCACAGAAATGTCGCATCTGAACAAATTAATTTCATAATCTATATTACGTGACACAAGATGGCGTCTTAGGAATAATTTGTTTTATTACTAATTTATAATACCTTTTTTTATTGATTAAGTATCTCATTAACCAATGAAAAGTAATTCCTTGGTTTTTACTGACATTTCCTGAATTATTTGTGCAATATCTAAGTACGCACGGCGGCATATTTTTATCACGAGATTTTTTTTAAATCAACACAACACGTGTCTACTCTACAAGCGCCTAGCGAGTGACTGATTAAAGTGCAGTGTATGCACCGCAGTTGAATGGAACATAGTAGCTGAATGCAGTGTCTCCTCTAGTACGTAGTATATATTAGCTCAATGTTTTTTGTGTATGTTTTAATGGGTCCTCAGAAATCACGGGACGGTGCGCTAGTAAAACATATTAAATAATTTAACAACATTTTTATGTTGGAACCATGAAGGTTAGAGAACAGGAGAACGATCACCACGTACTAAATACTAAAGCATAGCCCGCCTGTCCTTGAAACTTGTAGTATACATAGCGGCGCTGACGTCGGTGAGTAGTGACTGCGAAGTTAGCTGTTTATGAGTTGTTGTCACATGTAGGTGAAGTTAGTTGAATAATGTACAAATTTTCATTTCATTTTTTCGTAGAAAATTTTCATGCTCCATAATTTTTGTAAGTTTTGACAAAAAGAAACATTAAAAAATGGAGAAATATTTTATTGTGCGTGGATATGCAAGTGGTTGAGCATCTGATCGGAAAAATAGTCTGAAAATGACTTTTATTGACTGCACTTAGTGATCGCAGTGTCTCACATATGGTGTCCATATTTCTGGGACACTATTTTCTACGGCGATCGTTCTCCTGTTCTCTAACCTTCATGGTTGGAACATAAATAGACAAATAAGCGGACATTGTTTAAATTAATTGTAATTCTTATTTCATATCATTCCTATTGTTAGTTAAAGATCCACGTATTTCATTTGTATGTATAGATAAATCATTTTCAAAAAAAATGTTCACTGTTTAATTTCAGAACGTATGCCTTATAGATTTTGGGCAAATCAAGTAGGCTATGCTAAACTGAAGCTCACTTTTTGTTGTTCGTTTCAATGTGAACGCACATTTTTTTAACAGTTCTTTATTTAATTATTATTCAATTTGTTTTAATTTCATTATTGTTGTCCCTGTGTTGTAATTTAAGATAAGCTTCTGGTGAACGTTCCCGAACTTAGCGCTGGTAAGAATGATCAATTTTAATTTTTATGTCACAAGTCCCCTGCTGAACCACAGAACAAATAATAGTTCAAGAAGCTGAACATAGGCATTTCACAAAGAATGCCGCAAAGTATAGTTAATAACTTGCCTTTTAATCGACTTTAAAAAAGAGGACTTATGAATATATTATTTTATGTAGGACTTATATTATATTATTTTCTGTACTTATGTTATTTTTTACTTCGCCCACGTGGATTTTTTTGCGCTGAATCCTAAAATAAAAGTATCCTAAGTTACTCCTTATAACATCAGCTATGTGCCAGTGAAAGTCCCACCCAAATCGGTTCACAGGTTTTTGCGTGATGCGTGTTCAGACGTCGTGTTAGAGTTTTATTATAGTACTTATGGGTGTTATGGTTATAAAAATAAAAAATATAAATTTCCCATATAAATTTGAAGAAAAATGTCCATCCCCTAGAGTGGTAAACTGAGGGCGAATATTGTAACGTAACTATTACACGATATTGATTAAAACTACTTTTACGGATTTTATCGCGTTTATTGTATATGATTTTTAATTCCCGACGTTTCGGGTGCTTTCCAGGACCCATGGTCACGGGGAACTGAGATGATTGACGTAGTGATGTCAAAGTTAACCCGGAGTACCTTCAGCTTTTTAATTGTTATTTATGGTACCGATTTACGCAGAATGAGCTTACTGTTGCTTGAAGTCTTGCAGTGGTATGCTTGGGTTTAGTTTTAATTTTATTTATTACAGGGTCCCAAAAAGGTGGTAGTACCCAGTCTCCTTCTTTAGGATGTATTTTAATTTCAATAGTCTCACGTATCATCCTTGGTAGGAATCGATGTTCTTTCGCGAGGATTTGTGGTCTATCAAATCTGATGTAGTGGTTGGGGCCGTCTAGGATATGAGGTGAATAAATCATTATTTAGACGATATCCTAGTTGTTACTCTGAACTGCTTTTGATATTTATAAAACCACAAAATTAACACTTCAAATTTCTTTTTTTTCCATTACGATTTTCTCTTATATCGTGGGAGCAGTTTACATAAATAAATTTCACATGGACAAACATCCAGACACGGACCAATTATGTGTAGGCAATACAAATATTTGTTCCGATTTCCGGAATCCAACCTGCGGCTTTTAGCGCTGCAACTCATGTCAAATAGAAATAAAAACTGAGTTAAAAAATAAAAAAATGAAATAAATTCCACATAATATAACTTCTGAAGCTTTAACACTTTGATACCCTATGTCTTTGCACTGACTTCAGGATCGTGCATATTATATTATTTTATTCTTTTAAGTTCTTTGAAGACGGATGTTATATTTTACTAAAAGTTACAGCCTAAAGCATATATACGTCCCACTGCTGGGCACAGGCCTCCTCTCATTTCTGAGAGGGTTTTAGGGCAAAGAAGTGTCCGCCGCGCTTCCCCAATGCGTGTTGGCGAACTTCACATGTCCTTGTAATATTTTTTTTTCTGGGCGGAGTACATAGTTTTCCAGATGAGTGTTAGTTACGTTTGCGCATTAAGGGTCCGCAATCAATTAGGATGTGTAGAGGTGTTTCTTCCGTTATGGAACAGAACCGACACATCCTTGCGTTGCTTAGTCCCATGATGGACATGGGCTTTTTAAAACAACAGTGTCCTGTTAGGGCTCTTGCCAGAATGCGCAATTTATTTTTACTTAATCCCAGGGCTTCTGAAGCGATCAAAAGCCCGGATTAAGATTTTAGAATGTTTTAAGCCTGGTGTGTCAGACCTGATCTTAAGTGATTTATTGTGATAAAGAGTTTCAAGAGTCAATCGGGCTGGGCTTCTTGAGATTCCACAAAATGGCTCAGGTCCAAATTGTGTGCACTTTGAGCCCTCAAAGTGCACACAATTTGGACCCGAAGTGCGAGTTTGTCGGCAAATTCGCGGCTCTCTTTACTAGAAGTTTAGCTTTTTATGTAGTTTTTATATCTAACTATTCGCACTGCTTCACCAGCGTGTTGATATCTTTTTCCGACCGACTTTAACCGACTTCAAAAAGGCGAAGGTATTCAATAAAAAAATTCAGAAAAAAAAACATGTAGTCGTATGTTTTTTTTTTCTGTGTTACCTCAGAACTTTTTGATGATTCTTTTTTTGTTTAAAAGCTGGTGCTTCTCTTGTGGTCCCATATAAATTTAATCAAGTTCTGATTATTAGTTTTTAAGTTATCCTTAATAAAGTTGATTTCGAATACATTGACGATGTTCTTATATAAATTGAAGTCGGTTATACAACACTTTTAGTTTTACCACTTGTTAATACTAGACCACAATACTACAATACTTATCTATGGCAGCCACTGACCTCTACATATACGAATATGCTGGACTGGCTATACACCGTGACATGATGAAGTGATTTGATTTCCGCCATTTTGGCGCTGACAGCAGAAGTGCACGTCCACGGAACTAATAATAGGGATAAGATAGTGTACCAAATTATATCGATAAAATTCTATACCCCTACCATACCTAAATAAATAGAATGGACTCTATGGATAGATGGACTCTATCCGTAACTTCCATTCTATTTATGTATCATATTAATATAGTGCCATTATCATTCATCATCATTAAAACCCTTCACAAGTCCACTGATGAACATAGGCCTCCCCCAAGGAATGCCACAAAGCACTGTCCTGTGGCGCATCGCCAATCGCCATACCAACACTCTTCTTCCCTTTCGACTCCACCTCGACTGCAGCGGCACAGGAAGAGGAATCTCCTCTAGCCGCAGTACATACAACGTGGCTCGACATCATCAGGCGACCTTTCGACACTTCGCTATGGCCTTTGAGTTTGGTGGCAAATAAGGAAAGAAGAAATAAAAACATTCGAAATAATAATCTATTACTTTTATACTTACTGGTACTACCAGAAAATATTGTCGGTATGCTGCACTTTTTCAAAGTGGTGCAGTTCTCATGTCTAATAAAATAGTCGTCTGTGAAACGTTTGGAACAAATATGATCATTTTGTTTCGGACGCCAATTCACAATATTTATGCTTTTAAGCCATAACTTTAGTCTAGGTTCAGTTGGAAACCTGTTAATTAATAAATATTTGATAATCGTCTGTTGTTGGCGACTTTGTTTGTTAACAGATATGGGTAGGAAAGAACATCGATAAGTATTATAGACAAGGAACTCGACAACCCTATTGAATTTTATTGTTTATCAATATTCAGTAATATATAGCCAAACGTGTTGGTATATATGATATTAAGATTAGTAAAAAAATTTAAGTACTTATATTATAAAATAGTTTTAATTTGTTTAATATTTACTGCAAATTCACTTACTTGTGAAATGTTTGTTATACCACTTCCCTTTTGGTAACGAGTTTTACAGATTACGCACACTCTCATTATTAATAAAAATAATTCTTATTATGTAACTAATATTATACACAATCAAACAACATAAAATACTTTCGTTTTTTAGTTTAAAAGTTCAAAATACGGACTTATTAAATAAGACAATATAAATGAGACAACAAACTTTGACACATTATGTCAATTTTATTTTTAAAGACATCCTTTAGCGGCGCTTCAAATTGTCACAGTCATTTTCTATGGTATAGCCAGTCCAGCGTACTTGTATATATAGAGGTCAGTGATGGCAGGAGTTTAAATTGTCAATTGTATATTGTTCTTTCGGTTAGTAAGAAAATACGAAATGCATGTTCATTAACAAGTTTCTCGGTAGCAACCGATAATATACAAGCCTAATGGTTAAAACATTAATTACAAGTGGTAAAATAAAAATAAAATGTTATTAAAAATAAATGAGAACATCATCAATGTAGTCGAACTCAATTAAATACGCATTATTTAGGCATAACTCAGAAACCACTTGTCTTGTATATATGATCCTATATAAATTTATATGGGACCATACGAGAAGCACCAGCTTTCAGATAAAAAAGAAACATTAAAATCGGTTCATGCAGAAAAAACGTCTGAGTTAAGAAAAAACATATTAGTCGAATTGAATACCTCTTCTCTTTTTTAAGTCGGTAGAAAAAGTAAAATGCGTAAAATAGTTTACTGAAAAGAGAAAAACATGTATGCTCTGTGTCACTTTTACAATAAAGGCGAATTCAACGACACAAATGTTAAAATCCATCAACACACACGCACGCACGCACGCACGCACGCACGCACACACACACGCATACACACACACACACACACAATTCGTAATTCTTCTCCTCCTGAAAGGCTTCACCGAATTTGAATTGAAATGTTTATGGGGTACTTACAGGTACTTATACGAGGGGTGATCCAAAAGTAATGATAATGAAAATAAAACACGGCAATTAAAGTTAAAATAATAATTTATTTTTCTACATAGTATCCTAACAAATCAATATATTTAGTCCATTTTCTAACTAAACCCAGGATTCCCTCCCAGGAAGGAAATTCTTTGTCTTGACCCTCCCAAAACGCTTCAACAGCGGCCATTACTTCGCTATCGTCTTCGAATTTCTTGCCTCGGAGGCGTCCCTTGTGCCGAGGAAAGAGGTAGAAGTCACTAGGAGCTAGATCTGGCGAATAGGGAGGGTGTTCGAGCAGTTCGAATTCCGTTTCTTGAATGGCAGCCATCGCAACTGCGGCTTTGTGAGCCGGTGCGTTGTCTTGGTGAAACAGCACTCCAGCTCGCTGTTTGCCGCGTCTTTTTCCTTAGTGGCCTCCCGTAATCTTCTTATTTGGTCTGCGTAGTAAGAGTCCGTAATAGTGGCTCCCTTTTCCAAATATTCCACCATAATTATGCCTTGAGCGTCCCAAAAAACAGATGCCATAACCTTTCCCGCCGAACTTGAAACTTTGAATTTCTTTGGCGTCGGTGAGGAGGCTCGCTTCCAAGTCATCGATTGTTGTTTCGTTTCAGGATCAAAATGGTGGATCCAGGTCTCGTCCATAGTCACAAAACGGACCAAAAAATTTTCTTGATCTGCTTTGAACATTTCGAGATTGACCCTCGAAATGTCAACTCGATTTTTTATTGCTCGTCGGTTAACATTCTGGGTACCCAACGCGCAGACCTTTTTCATATGCAACTCGTTCGCAAGGATTATTTGAACGCTGCCATATGAGATCCCTGTGATCTCAGCTACATGCCTGATGGTCACTCTTCGATCTGCCAACACAAGATCTTCGACTTTTTTCACGTTGTCTTCAGTGAGGGACGTGGATGGGCGTCCTTCGCGATGTTCATCTTCAGTGGATGTTCTGCCCAGTTTAAACTCCTTGGCCCAGCGTGCAACTGTAGAATATGGAGGAGCAGAGTCCCCCAATGTTTCCACTAAGTCACTGTGTATGTCTTTTGAAGACATTTTTTTCGAACAGAGGTACTTGATGACGGCTCTAATTTCGTTTTTCTCCATGTTGATGTTATCTCTGACAGTTCGTATTCAAATGAATGTATCTCACGGAAATCGTGATCTATTTATATGACTTTTTTAGGCTGACATAGTGAGTATATAAGCAAGCAAAAAATATTTTTTTTTTGGATTTTTATGCGGACCTGAAGTAACCGATTATCATTACTTTTGGATCACCCCTCGTACATCAGTAACTACTCGTCGACTTTCGCGTGCAACTTTATTTCCACACATAATTTCTATCAATATGTAATGTTTTAAAAAAAAAACTTGCTCAAGTTTTTCATATTTTATGTCAGATCGATATTTATGAAGTCGGTAAGTAATGCGCTGGTAACTTTATAAAGAGCAAGTTCCATTTACGTTGGCATAATGCCAGGGGCTCATGTTCACTCGCTGTTAGTTCAAGATGTTTGTAGGCGTGTCGCGGGTATAAGTGATTCTTTTCACTGTTCATACTTTGCGGCTTTGTAGAATGGTGTATGGTGAGCGTGCCATGCCTTTTATAGCCGACTACAAAAAAGGAGGTAGAGTAATTCAACTGATGTTTATTCTGCATGTATTTCACGTTATATCTTCGTCTATTGTGAACCGATTTTTACGATTTTGTTAACTTAAGGTGATACCTCGAAAATTTGGTGGTTTTTCTATTTCAGATATTTCTTTGAGTTTTATATATTACTAACAAAAATTTTGGTATATGATTTTTAACTATATGACCTTGGATTGCATAAAAGGAAAACATGATATCATGAAATTTTCTCGATAGAAAAAAATTGCAAAGTAGGCTCTAATTAGTTACATTTTTTCATGACACCACAATATTTTTACGAATAAGTTCATGGAATTATTTTTAAGGCGTAGTATAAGTATAATCGTATCTAAGTTCTAATTTACCACTTTTTTAATCCATTAAGTAGTTTTGTTAAAAAAAAAACGAAAACGTTGTTTGGCGCTTGCTTAGTTATTTTCCGAGCGCTTGCTCGGTATAGCTATCTCACAATTTGCGTACTATGAAGTCATTGCATCACTTTCATTTTGACACTCCCTCAGTCGTCCGCGAGCTTCACCGACAAAGGAATAAGCCACGCCCCCAAAACTACGATTCATTTTCAAGGTATCCTCTTAAATAAAAAAATAAATAAAAAGTATTTATTTGCCACACAAAAATACAATGTTAAAATTTAAATAGAGAGATAATAATAACTTTTTAGTTGTGACAAAACGGTCTGTGACTCAGTTGTAACGGAAAACCCATTACTCCTGCTATTCTGCCACAGCCTTTGCGCATAATTCATACAGGGTCTTAGGCAATTGATGAAACACACGTATCAACAATAAAAAAGTAAAAATAAAAATAAAACAATTAATAAATTATACCTTCCAAATACAAAAAAAAAGTTGTCTAATTTGAGGGGGTATCAAAGCCACATAGAGCCAGGGACTGTCTTTGAATAAGCCACTTGCGGCATCTTTGTCGGAAGGTAGACGGAAATAGGGTAGATCGGACTGGTGGTGGCAAATCGTTCCAAATTTTAGCAGCGGCAAATTTAAAACACCCCCTGGCTCCAGCGAGGCTAATCCTGGGTAGTGGAAGCCGATGACTATTTTCTCTGACTGAAAGCAAACTTTTTTTTTTCAACAGCTATCTTATCATACAGATATCTTGGAGACTTTGCGTGATGCAGAGTGTGCAGAAAGCATGCATATTTTAATTTAGTACTATTGCACATATTTAAAATGCCATTACTGACTAAATAAGGTGAAATCCTATCCCTTTTCGGTATGTTAAAACAAAAACGCATACATGCGTTCTGCACTCTCTGCACATTCTTCACAGTTTTTTTTAAATAAGCATGGACCATAAACAATATCACAATAATGAAGGTGGCATAGTACTAAACTGTTACAGAGCAGCAGTCTTATGTCACGTTTTAGAAATGAGCGAATTTTATACAAAGTTTTTAACGAACCATAGCATTTACCGATTTTAGTCTGAACATGTTGCTCAAATTTTAAATTCTCATCCATAAGGAGACCTAAATTGCGAACACAACCCTCGTAAGGTATAACGGTGTCAAAGATCTTAACAAGAGATTTCCGTTCATTAATCGTTTTTACCTGGTGCTTTGTTCCAAGGGTAATGGTGACACTCTTTAAGGGATTAAGTACCAGGCCATGTTTCAAAGACCACTCCGCAATAGAATCAAGATCTTTGTTTAATTTGGAAATAGCAACAGCAACCTCCTCATCAATTGGCGTTGTGTGAACGTATACTTGGCTGTCATCTGCATATAAGTGAATTTTCGAGTGAACTATAGCTTTAGTAACGTTGGCCGTGTAAATTGCGAATAATGTGGGACCAAGTATTGAACCCTGGATAACACCTTTATTAAGGGGGGAGCGTGTTGGAGACATTTAGAACTCCTTGGCTATTCAAACATTGCACTTTTTGGCAGCGATTATGGAAATAAGATTGAAACCAGGTGCAGGCCGATTCTGTGAAACCATAGTATTTTAATTTTGCCAATAGAATAGATATATCAACACAATCGAAAGCGCGGCTGAAGTCTAGCAAAACCATAATTGTTCCCTTACCCTCATTGGACGCAGCAAGAATATCATCAGTAATATTTAAAAGAGCTGATACTGAACTGTGATTCTTTCTAAAACCAGATTGAATCACAGGCAGTACTTGATTACGTTCTAGATATGGTGAAATTTGATAAAGAACGCATCTTTCAACTATTTTAGATAGTGCAGGAAGAATGCTTATTGGTCTTATATCAGAAAGATTATCCACCATTGATTTTTTGGGAATGGGAGTGACGATGGCACATTTCCAAGATTCTGGAAATACTCCTTCCAATATAGATTTATTGACTATCGCCACTATCGTTGACAAAGAATATGGAAGCGTAAGTTTTAACATCAACATGGAGATGCCATCAGTTCCGGTCGCATTAGTAGCTGTAGAAGCAATTATACTTTTCACTAACGTTTCATTTACAGCTACAAATTGAAATTCGATTTCAGAGTGCTTAAGTGATTCGATTTCTTGAATAACACTTTTGTCGGGAGGTGCACATGATATGGTGTTTGTAAAGTGATTATTAAGTGAATCAGGGTCAAGAAGATGGTCCGGTATGGAACGATTTTTTACGGCAGGTGAAATTATTCGTTTTATGTGACGCCACATCTGAGAAGGATTTGACCTATTATCATTGACAAACCTAGTAAAATATGCCTGCTTTTCTAGAGTAACTGCTCGGTTATAATAGTTGCGCAGATCGCGGTAAAATTGCATACTACTTTCCGATTTTATAGTTTTGGCCCGGTGGCAAGCCTTGTCACGAATTGACTTCATTTTTCTAAGGGTATCAGTCATCCATGGGGCAGGGGGTAGTTTAAAAGTGCTTTTACGAACAGGGGCGAATGAGTCCATCAAGTCAATGACGAGATTATTAAAGGTATTTACCATATTATCGATACCATCTTGTACTAGTACCAGCTCCCATGGCGTGTATTTAGCAGCATTGTTTATAGCAATTGTGTTCTCAGCTATAGGTCTGTATGAAATTATACGACATTTAGATTTTTGAATCGCGAGCGGAAATTTCGCTGAAATCAGTCCATGATCGCTAAGATCATTTATGTGTCACTTCCACAGAAATGGGCTTAAGATGTGTCCTAGTAAAGATAACATCAATCAGGGTACTCGTAGTAGAAGTGACCCGTGTAGGCTGGTTTACGATTTGATGGAGGTTAAATGTATCAGTAAGGGTCTTGAGACAATTAGGCGTAAATGGAAGGCCGTCGTTGTTTAGACAATCAATGTTCAGGTCACCAACAAGAAATAATTGATCATATTGCGCTATAAAAAACGAGAGAGACTCGTGCAAACAGTCTATAGCTGAACCAACACTCACTGATTCAGGACGATACGCCGAACCAAATACAGCAGTCTCACTACCTATTTTAACATTAAACCATATCTGTTCAAGTTCCCCAGGGGGGGTGATCTAAACGCTTTGCACGTAAGTTAGATTTTATATAAGCACCAACACCACCACCACGACCAATACGAGGGTTGTGCAGCAGTCTGTAGCCGGAAATTGAATACAAGTCAATATTGGAACTATGATGAAGCCAAGTCTCGCTAAGACATAGTATATCAAGATCCTTAATTTGGATACTTTGATTAAGTTCCTCAAAACCGGTATTTAGCGAACGTACATTCAAAATACCTATTGTAAAATAGTTTCTTTGTTTTCCTTTACCCATAAAATAACATAAACTTTTATCAAAGTAAACTTAAACCAAGTGAACACAAAAATAAAATAAACAAATAAATGGAAGATATAACTAAACTAGGTTAACTAAGCAATCAATGTTTTTGATGAGCACGGGAGTAGCACCTTCAACTTTGCGAGCGTACACATTTCCTCTTTTGACCCAAATAAACTTAAAATTTTTCTCCTTGCCTACTCTTCTAGCCTCTCTGAATAATGCTTTACAATCAGGTGAAATATGTTCAGAGACATATATTTTATTAGTAGCACCATCAATATTTAGGTGTTTCGAGTTTAGTTTGCCACTTTGAGTTTTATTAAACTTATTAACGGCTTCAAGGATACGATCACGAATACGCGGCGATGTCAGTGTCACTAATACGGAACGGGGCCTGCTCGAAGATTGATCCATCTTAGCCACACGGCGACAGGCACGAATGTCGCTGTCCGCAATTGGCGAGTTAATTGTGTTGCAAAGGTTGTGAAATAATCCAAACAGATCCTCGCTGGCCTTTTCCTGTATGCCGTTAATTTCCAAGTTATTGTCTCTAGAGATTTTTTCAATGGTAGACAGTCGACCATGGAGGGTATAAACTTCTTTTTTAAGTTTTAAAGTCTGAGTCTGTAAATCTTTAATTTCTTTGTCTTTTTGTTCAACCTTTACTTTCAAATCCGCCTGTTCAGCAGCTAAAAAGTCAGTAGCTTGCGTCAGCTCGGTTTTGAACTCATTGAGGGCTAAATTAATCTCCTGAGATATTATTGTTTTGATATCCTCCAGAATAGTCAATCGTAATTTGCGAAAAATTGGTGATGTATCCGATAATTTATTATCAAGCAAGTCGCCGATTTCCTCTATAGTTGCTGGTAGAAGGCTGACCTCCCGCCTGTTAGACTTGGCGCGCACTTTAACATTTAAATTACTTGCCAATTCTTCTGTCTCCTTCTCCATACAGCCTTCTGAGTACATTGTGTTGCCGCGAATGGGAGTGTTCTGGTTATCACTCTTAGGTTGACGATTTTTACATGCATGACATATCCACACAGCTTTACGTTCTTTGTCCAACGAAATGAAAGTTTTTTCACTAATCGTGGCACAGTCCAAATCATATTTTAGTTTACATGAACAACAACACATAAACTGTCGATTAGTTATTTTATTCTGACAACCAGCACATTTCCCAGTAGAAGACATCTCGGTTCGTTTAAAGTAATTAAAAATAAATCCTAAACCGTTCAGTAAGCTCAAGCGATAAAAGCGCTTATTGGGAAGCGAACGACCACTGCACTGTTGTCGACGCAGAAGCATGCAATATTTAAGTAAAAAAGTATATTATTACTTTTTACGAATCACAAATTAATTCACTATCACTAATAGACTATTTTAATGTAATTTTTCTCTGCTTTTAAATGATATAAATTAAAACATTAGATATTAGATATTTATATCGAAAATATTAAATGATGACGGAGCAAAGTAATATACGTGTGTTTCACAAAATACCCGCGATACCGTATGTGTTAACTGTCTATTGTCCCAAATACTTAAATGCTGCTCAATTTTAATATGCCTTTAAGTCTCCTGCTGTGCTGTCTCTATCAATTTAAGTCAAAATGACTGTGACATCATGAGACATCGCGTCTTAAAATTGACTAGGGTATGATTATTTGGCCGTTTATATTCTTCATTTGACCGTGTATTGGTGATGTAAAAGTATCCATACTCCATATCGATCCGTGGGTGTCGTAAGAGGTGACAGAGGAAAACCAATCAGGAGATGGGCGACAGCGTCTTCCTGATGACAACAAGAAAATGGAAAATAATGCGGTTGCCAATACGCTTGCCAAGCGTGGCAACTATGGCAAGTATCCCCCTTATGATAGAGACCTATGTTCGGCAGTGGACTTTAATAGGCTGTAATGATTAGTGATTATGATGATAATGATAATATTGTTCACCTGGTCCCATGTAAATTTGGAGAAAAATTCTACCTCAACGAGTTATGAAAAGTGGGATGAATTTTTTAATGAAACTATTTGGACAACCTTGAGATTGTGATATATCCTTAGACCACTCAACCATCAACGCGTGTACGTTTTGTTTTTTAATCGAGGATGAATGTAGGTGTCTATGGATTGCAACTTCCATTTACCATCAGGTGGATCTGTGTGCTCGTTTATTATCCTTACCAAGTTTGTAATATTGAAGTACCAATTGCTCTTTAATCGAAATCAACTACAAGAAACATTATCATTGAAACTATAAAAAAAAATATTTGTTTGGCTTAACACACTAACTTAAAAATCTAAAGCTAATTCCGAGACAATTCACTCTGCTTAGTTGAAGAATTATGTCGAATTGCTCGTTGGGAGTGTCCCACCGTAGGTCACTTTCTGGCCAAAGCTGAAACCTTTTAATCGGCTATCGTCACAACCTTCGGCCGAAACCTAAGGCTTATTAAACCCTAAGAAATACAGTTAAGTATTGCATAAAATTAATAATGAAAATTTTAAAACTTTTAAATTAATGGATTATATTGACTGTATAATATAAAAAGGTACTTTTTTTTTTTTTTTTTTTTTTTGCGCCCGAAGCAAATATGGGCAACCCTCCGGAAAGCGGGGGAGGGAGGTGGTGAATGCTCATAGCATACCACGCAGCCGGCTGCGTGGTTATGTGGCGACTTTTACCCACTAAACACCACCTTTTAGGAAATGGCTTAACGATCTGACTGGAGATCTCTAAGCCGTATACGAACGCGACCCTCCTTGGCAGAAAGGAGGGCGCAAACGCTAATTTTAATAATACAGTGTAGACTCTATATAACGACACTCAAGGAACTGTGCATATTTTGACGTTATAGAGCGTTGTCGTTAAATGGGACGAGGAAAAATCTGTATTACAAAATAAAAAGTATACAAACTAAATTCAAAATGTCTACCAACATCATCTCATCTATCTCTCCAGCCTCTATTGCGCGTATAAGAAACACTCGTCAATGCATATTGATTTTCTCTTACTTTTGCCATGTTTACAGTTTCAAAGTCTGTGAGCAACTAAGAATATGATAACGTATAGATAATCCATGATTCCTACTCACAACAGTCTACACGTGCAAGCAATCCCAATTTGTAAACAAAACAACGGGCTTCTTAGAGAGTTTGGTATGTACGATGCCGACAGTAGTATTTATTACCGGCTAGGCTTTAATTATATACCTGATACCTGATTTGTCGGATATAAAACGACAAAAGAACGTACACAGCTGTGCAGTTTTTACTCATTTTTGCAACTTAAAAAGTACTCGTAAGTAAGTTATATAAAGTGTATCATTGTATGGATGACAACTTAAACCAACCTAAGTAGAATGATTTGACCGCTTTGGGGAGTTCGTCGTTAAATAGAGTGACGTTACATGGCATATTATACTGTATCTTGAAGTTGATCTAGAGATGATAAAAATTAGGTCGCACTCTCGTTAATTCGTAACAGTTTGTTCAATTTCAGCGTTTGTTAGAAACAGTCAAAACTTCGGCCTATTTTGGCCGTGGCCGAAGCTAAAGCCTGAGTGGAAGACGAAGCTTCGATCAGACACTATTCGTTGGTCAAAATTAAAGTTTCTGCTTACCGCGTAAATAATCATAAGCGTAACGATACTCCCAAAAAGCAATAAAGAACAACCAGCATATCTATACTTTATATATACTACTACTACCCTCGTCTAAACGAGAAAAAGCGGAAATTAAAAATTCTTATCTGTGACAACGGCAGATAAAAATAAACAACATGGAAAACTAATTTTAGGTGTCAACGGTACACAATAATGTGGCCGATATTATTTTAAAAAAAGTCTTATTTTTTTTGTAAATGTAAAAAAATGCCATTATTGTGAGAAGACTCACATAGTCCGGGACAGTTAAGTAGATTTCCGACTACGCTATAATACAAAGCGTATAGTATATAGCTCATGGCACAACAATATCGCGCACCATACAAAGTCAATAATATATTGGTAGTATTGTACAGTGTGAACGTGTCCATAATAATGTATGGCGGGTGATATTATATTATATGCTATTATATTATAGCATAGTCTGAAATCTACTTTAGCCGCCTTGCACAGTTATAAATTTATTAATCATTAATCATTTTCTTTTTGCATGTAGTCTTATTGACGTTATATATAGGGATAATTTTATTGATTTTATTGTATAGAAAACCTCCAAGGTGACAAAAGAAACGTTTAGATAGTTTGGTGGATAGAGTTATATGAGTGCGGTCCACGGGGTTAAAACGCCTTTTACCTCGGGAGAGTGAGGGGTTGTATTTTAATAGAGCATGTTGTTTCAGTAAGGTTCTTTGTATAAACAGTTGCCGCACAGTTCATATTTTCAACTGTTTATACAGGAGCTCTGTAGGATAGTGACAGTAGATAGATGTAGGTGATTAATTAATTGATTGACATTGCAGTGGCGGTGCAAGAGTATCCACTACCCCATATCATCCCCTGGCTGTCTTTTTTTTTTTTGGAGTTTATGGCCTGGTATCTAGACCTTTAGGCCAACCCCTGGGTGTCGTTAGAGAACCAGAGGGCATCTAATCAGAACATCGGCAGCAGCGTCAACACGCTTGCCAGACGTGGCGACATAACCACCTATGAGGCAATATAGGGGAGGCCTATGTTCAGCGGTGGATTTTATTTTCGACGGCTCCGTGGCGCAGTGGCTTATCAAAGAGTTGCTGCGCTGGGGGCGGCGGGTTCGAATCCCGCACGGAACAAGTATTTGTATGGTCTGCAAATAATTGTTCCGGGTCTGGATGTTTGTGCATGTGCAATTTATGTTTGGAAATTGCCTCAACGATACAGGAGAAAATCCTAGTGTGGGGTAACGTTAAAAAAATAGGCTGTAACGGTAGGTAGTTAATAGAATCTGGGTTTATGTTGCGGGCACATCCATTATATTATAGATATTTAGCAAAGATCTGCATAAAAATATGAATGATGTGTTATATAGGAAAAGTTTCAACAGGGGAACGTGTGCCTAGATATTAGGTCTTTAACTAGACTGCTCTCTTATTCTAAACTTCTAACTTGCTGCTGGAACTATCTTGACGGTGCTTACTGTACTACAATTTATTCAATTTTTCGTAAATTCACATGATGGAATATTTATTTGTACGTCTTCGTTATTTTCATTATATTTATTCTCAAAATTTTATCTTCGTAGTTCGTTAGGCCTTTTCTCATAATTTATACGCGGTAGAGCCATGCTGCGGCTATGTTATGGTTGATGCATGAATGGGTCGACTCGACCGGGGTAGGATCACGCTCTCACAGAATACCAGCGTAAAATAGCAGCTTCATGCTGCTGTGTTTTGTATGGTGTGTGTAGAGAACCGGAGACCCTTTTTACTGGATAGTTTTTCGGCATAGTTGCCACGCTTCACAAGCGGGTTGGCAACCGCAGACTTTTATTTTTAGTTGTAATCATGAGGACGCTGACGCCCATCATCTGGTTTAATTTCCTTTATCACCTCATACGACACCTACGAGACGAAACGGGCTAGTGGATATCCACAGTCCGATTTATGACCACGAGTTTTGAATAAGAACTCGAGTATATATTATTGATAATTGACTTTAATATATCTACCATGTGACTTTTATATGGTTAATAGAATATTATTTCTTTATATAGAACGCTATAAAATATTGATTTTGTCGTAGTAATGTAGTGCGTACCGATTTTAATTTGTTTTCCGTCTTCATCCAAAACGATTATAATTTTTTTCGATTTTTTTTTGGATTTCGATTTTATATCGTTCCCGTGTGTACTGTTTTGAGTTTGCTACAGTCGAAATGTTCTATAATATTCAAGAAAAAAATTGTACGTAGTGATGGGATTATGATTCTGACTCCTATCGATATCACTGTTCTTTACGCAAAAAAGGGAGTAGGTGCTTTCTGTTTTAAAATGATGCAAAAATTAAACTACACGGTCAACTATTATTGAGTGACAGGGTAATCGAAAAAAATATAATTAAAGGAAAAAGCTGATGTCATTTTTTAATTTTATTTTTCAATTTCTTTCATTTTAACGGTTTTTATTGTTTTCAACCAAAATCAATGCAGCACATTCTGAGTACAGTTCTTAAAATGTACATTGTTCCTTTGAGCAGATGAAATCAATTTTCTTTTAATTCATCTGCTCGAAGGACCAATGTTTCTAGATTTGTTCTACACAAAAAAAAACTATTTGTGTGACTTCATTAAATTATCGGACTATAGAGTAAGGGAATTGTGATTACACCTGTGCGTACGCTTACACTCGGGCACTATAATCCTGTCCTGCGCAGATGCCGTGAAGTTTTTTTTCTGATTTTTCCCAGGACAGTTTTTTTCCGAAACAGTGGGACTCTCAATAAGTATTTTTGTTATGTATATCACATAAAATATATTCTATTCTATATTGAAAATTATTTTATAGTCGTAGAGCCACTTTGCAGCTATATTATGATGGTTGTAGCGAATGGGTCGACTCGACCGGGGAATAAATGTGGATGTCTATGGGCCACAACATCCATTTACTATCAGTGGACTGTGGACAGTGGACGTGCTATTGTTTCCGGATAAAAGTACTCTTTATTTGATTGAACTGTATCATATAATAAAAAATAATTAAAAAAAATCTTAACAAAAATTTTTAAGATTAGTAAATTAATTTAAAGTATGGGGTTATTACTTTTCCAAATACGGAAGTTTCTGTGTCATCATCATCATCATTATAACCCTCACAAGTCCACTGCTAAACATTAGGCTTTTCCAAGGAATGCAACAAAAGCACGGTCCTGAGCCACCTGCGTCCATCGACTTCCTGCATATCTTAACAGATCGTCACTGTTTACCTGGTTTTTATTGTTATCCATATTTTTTTACAGGTGTAACAACCCTATGAAATTAAATTTGTATAAATTCGTAGACTTATAAACTTTTTAAATCAATGGTTGCCTGAAAGATTGTAGTAAAAGCGTAATTGACTTTTATGATGTATTCTTGTAGTCTATATGGAATTAAAAAATATTCCATTATACTCTATTCTATTCACGTCTGTTTTAAATGCTCCCTGCGATCCCTGTTACCTAAAAATACTCTGAAATCTATCTCTATGTACGAATGGAGAACTGAATCGCTCGTTTTTTTATGCTATTATTTCGGTCTCGTCTACCGTTATTTGAGATAATACGAAATTCTTTTTATTCATGTAGACTACATTGTAGAGCATTTTGCGCGTTTTGAAGAAAAGGTTTCAAGTATAATATTTCGGTGGAATATGGAAGCTTTTGTAAATAATTGTTTGTTAGAGTGGTAATAATTCAATGTGTACAATGTACATTGAACTAGAAAATATAACAAATTGAACTAGAAAACATATATTCATTTACTGTTACCAGTTAAAAAGCTAAAATTTTAATTAAGCATAAATAATTATTTTATAAGGGTTATTTTACTACTAAAATACATAATTGATAATAAACCCTGGGAATGAGGTGAACAGTACCATGCTGTTTCTTAATAGAAATTAATAATGTTTAAAAAAAAAGAGTCCCTATAGCTGAAGATCGTGTCCAAGTATGTATTTCAGTCTGGATATTCAATTTTAGATACTTAGTGTTTTCACACCTTATTGTACAAAATGTTATAATGTAAATTAATGTTTAAAAAAAGAGTCCCTATAACTGAAGATCGTGTCCACGTGTACGTATATCAGTCTGGATATTCAATTTCAGATATTTAGTGTTTTCACACTTAATTGTACAAAATGTTATAATGTAAATTAATGTTTAAAAAAGGAGTCCCTATATATACTGAAGATCGTGTCCACGTGTACGTATTTCAGTCTGGATATTCAATTTCAGATACTTAGTGTTTTCACACTTAATTGTACGAAATGTTATAATGTAAATTAATGTTTAAAAAAAGAGTCCCTATATATACTGAAGATCGTGTCCACGTGTACGTACTTCAGTCTATGGATATTCAATTTCAGATACTAACTTAGTGATCCCAACATTGAAGTGTCTGCTGTAATATCGAAATAGCTTTAAATTGAGCTTTACTTTGAGAATTACTTACATGTCATAAACACATAAATAACCTTTTTAAAAATGTATGCCTGTATGTCCGTTCGGGCTAATCTGCGGGATCGGCGCACTCATTGTAATGAAACTACACAAACAGATACAGAGCAATGTCAGAAATGATTTGCCTCCGACGGGCACCACAGAGGAAGGAATAAAAAGTTCCATACCCTGAAGTACCACATCAGCGACAGAATCCGCAACAACGTTGGGATCGTCCGGCGAGAAACAAACCCGCCCCCAAGGGTAGCATGTAGAGGATGCAGAACCGGCCCGTATCTAAGAACCGGGTTTTTCGGTTCCGGGTCCGTGCAGGACCGGGTACCCGGTTCTTTTCGGTTCTTATTAGTAAAGAATTCCTTAGGGCAAAATAAAATACATTAATTTGGTGCTAATAATGATAGTGATGTGTATTTTATCAATTAAATGTGTTCCAATTCTAATTATTATGAAATCGTCTATACACGAAATAACAAAAAAACCAGCTTGTCTTCTGAGCTTATACAAATAAAATTTATAAAAACAATTCAAAGAATTAACGAATGAAATAAAATCAAAGAAACAAAATCAACGAGATTTATTTTCTCACAGTCTCGGGATTCTCTGGTAATAATAAAAAAATCGACACTTTCTGTCTCTCTTTATTATAAAATCAAACAAACAAAAATAATTAAAGTTAGTGACAATCAACACTTCCTGTCTTTCTTATTATCGTAATAAGAGCGTAAAAAATTAGAGAACATTTAAGCTTTTATCGTTTAATGAGGACCGAAAACGATTGAAGATAAATCCTCACTGACTCGACACTTGTGGGTGGTATCGTCTATAAATTACCAAAAGCTGCTGAGAGATAGTGACCTCTTAATTTCCAAAAAGAGCCATTTCAAATTTAATAAAAAAAACCTTGAGACTGTCGTCTAAAACAATACTATCACTCCTGTCCCCGTCCCTGTCATAACTATCTCTAATTCTTTGTTCAGTTGCTCTTCATTGGTCAAATCTTATATTTCAATATTTTAGTGATGAACCGTAACATAAGAGAGTCAAATAAAAAAGTTGCTTAAATTTAACCCATTGAACAAGAACCGGGTAGAACCGGGTATCATAATTTTGGACCCGGTTCTTTAAGCTAACAAGGAACCAGGTATACCCGTTTTTTTGGAACCGGGTATAACCGGGTGCATGCTCTAGTAGGATGCAAAGAAAGACCGCATCCCATCCCAATCGGCTGACCTATAGTGCCAAACACGGCGGCAGCCTGCAGAATGCAACTGCGATTTCAGCGTGAGTGGCACCACACTCCAGACAAGTTACACCTGGGCTATATTTTGTCTAAAAAACTTAGAGATTTACGCATTTTCCATGGGGAGTGCTTTGAGGAATTGTTCGGATTAATTCCAGCTGCTAAATTTCACGACAGGACGTCTCGACAAAACTTACGATACAATCCACGTCATCTGGTTACTTGGCGGTCGATTAATATGCGATTTACTAGGAGTTATCGTCGTCGAAATTGTTTACAACCAGCAATTTTTCCGGACACGTACAGAAACAGAAACAGAAACTTTTTTATTCAATATAGATTATACTATTTAACCCTATATATGACTTAGGGACCTTCGAGAAACGAGCTCAGCTCGTTTAAAAAGGCCGACAACGCGCTTGCAATTCTGCTGTTGTACATGGGCGACGGTCAACACTTACCATTAGGAAACAAGAAGAGAGAAAACTGCAAAATTGATATAATAAATGGTCTTTCATGATCTTAAATCTAATTAACGCCATATTAATAGATTGTACCCAGGCGAAGCCGGTACAGATTGCCAGTACCGAAGGCTAAAATATGATTGAAAAATTATTTCAGCAGTGGACTTGTGAAGAGCTGTAATGATGATGATGAAGACGTTCCGAAGATTGGCGCGGACGGACAGATACACAAAATTAAAAAATATTTATTCATGTCTTAATGGCACGCAAATAATCCTCTCAGCCTAATATAATGTATTTTGATTATCATTGCCACTATAAATAATAACATTCATTGTACGTTGAAGTTACGAACTTATTTTTCATTAAATCGCATCTCGGTGTTTTATTGTACGGTGCTCCGCTCCGGTAAACACACCGCACATCTCAGTATAACAATAGATGGTTCATATTAACAGCAGTGTTATAAGTCAGCCGAACGTAAGAGGAAGTTATTTTAATAATTTATGCAATCCTGGTAGTTAAATGAAACTATTTTAACGGATTATATTGCGTATATTTAACTTATTTCATATTCCCGACGTCTCGAGCACTTTACAGTATCCAAGGTCACTGGGGGGGGGGGGGGGGGGGGCTGAAGTGTTCGATGTCCCCATGTCATAGTTAACCAAGGCTACCTCCAGATTAAGTTTATTAATTTTATTCCGATCTAGTTTCATTTAAATGTGTAGTTTTCGCGTAAACATAAGAAAAAGAAATCATTACAATCCTGGTAGTTTGTATATTGGGGGTAGTTTAGGGTTTTAAGTTTTTTTTTAAATAATAAGGGTGACAACCGAGCACACAACACCTGATAAGTAAGTGCACGTTTTGGCCTACAGCTGTATCCGTCTATCCTCGATTAAGAATCAAAATGCAGGTGCGTTGCCACCCCTGAAGGCAAAGATCGTATGCCTTGGTACTAGTGAAAAGGGTTTCCGGTTCTTTAATCACCATACGAAACATCAGCTTTAAGCAGTTATTTCACATGTGTATTCTATGAGAGCGTGTTACTTTTCCTATTCCTATTCCGACCTAAACCTATTCGTGCAACAACCATAATATAGCTACAGCGTGGTTCTACCACGTATAAAAAGGTTAACGTTACTTTCTTAAGCACTGAGTCCACCTCACGGCAAAATTTTACGTGATGGAGTCACACGGCAAGTTCACAAGAACATAAATGGATCTGCTCGATTGGGAAAGGATCTCACTCATACAAAATGTTTGTGAAAAATCAGTTTGGTTCGTATTTTTAGTGATAAGAATTCAAGACCTTTTTTAGAGGACTTCAATAAAAGACCTCTCCTTTTTAATCCTCTTTCTCTCTTTTTTTAAAACTACCCCCAATGGTAGAATTTTCCCACAAGGACAAACATACAGACCCGGAATAATTATTTGTAGGCCATGCAAATGCTTGTTCCGTGCGAGATCCCAGCGCAGGAACTCATTGTAAAGCCACTGTGTCGCGGAGCCGTCAAACCCTTGAACCATCAATCATCACCCAAATCTGTTCACAATTGACGAACATATCGTGTAACACAATATAAAAGAACATACAAAGTGAAAACTTCCTTCTTTTCTGAAGTCGGGTAAAAAGTTATCTCCGATAAGCGAATAATCCAGCTTAAATTTGAGTCCCGTGACGTATTTGTGTCAGGAATCTGTGTCATGTACTTATGAGCGATACAGTTTCGATTCGAACAACCACTTGTTCATATTTAAAGGTAGGATTTTCCTACGTTAAAGGTTTTTAGCGATCTCTTTTCAGCTGCATGCATATTTTGTCTAGCACGAAGTAAGCGTGTTTCTTTTGTTGGACAAAAAGTTGCTTGTATTTTGAAACTGTTTTGTTTATTATGAGGAAAAAAAATGATCTAAATAAAAATGTACCAGATTAAGAATATAATTCAATAACATGGCTTTTATATCGAAAAAGGGTTATTGATTAAAAAAAAACTGGCCAAGTGCGTGTCGGGCCACGCGCAAAATAGGGTTCCGTATTTCTGGTTTAGCATATTAGTAAGTGAGTTCGCGGTTTGATCGCTATAACGACTAAAAATGAGCCCAAATAGGACGATGCGATGGTAACTAAAGGACTTATTTTCCAATCAGACTTATAGGAAGAGATATTCAAAAGAGGTTTAAAATGGTTGTCTGTAAAGTACGGTTTACGGACGATAGTTTAACGTGACAACTTCATAACAAATCATTGATGTAATGATTGCATACTTATTCACAGCGTTGCCAACTCAACTACTTCAAAATATGCTAGACTGGTGTAAAAAATATGCCAAAAATATGCTTACCTTCTCTAAAAAATGCCAAAAAAAATGCCAACATAATTAAGAAGTATCAGTATTTATTGAGAAATTAAATCAAGGGAATAGAATATTAAGGTCTTCATCTTCATCAACATCAGCTGATGTGGAAGGCTGAGAGCCGGAGTCGTAATACTCTTTGGTTCCGATACTGCGTAGTACATTGTCTGGAACAGTGTAAGAGTAACAGCACTTTCCTGCTCTTTTTAGGCCGAACCTAACGTACAAAATGGCATTCAGGGTTCTCACCGCCAAACGGTTTCGGAGTTTTGTTTTTACCAGACTCATTTGGCTGAATACACGTTCAACGTCCGCATTTGAATGTGGCAATGATATAAGAGACATTGCAAACTCACATAACTCTGCAAAGGGGTTATTATCAGCTGCATCTTTATATTGCATGACTTCATTCCAGAACTTTACTGTGGAAGTCAAGGATTCCCATTTAATGTGAACTATATTTCTCCATTGAGATACCAGTTTTTCAATCATAGGTGCATTAACTCGGAACTCTTGGGCTATTTCGACAATGGATGGCTTAACTACTTTTAAAGTCTCTTGAACTGAAAACATGGATATCTTCTGAAGTATTTTAAAATTAACCGGTAATCTCGAACGTAGTTCTGTCACAAGTTTCAGTGTGAAATTATTACAACGTTGGCGTAAATAGTTTGCTGCATTAGGCTGAAGATTGTATTCAAGTAATTTGGTCTCAAAAGCATATCCCATGTATGGTTTCGGATCTAAATAGCTTTCTATGTCTTCTGTTAAAATATCTACCCTTGCCGTTGGGTTCAGAATACGCCGACCTATCGATTCCACTAAGCCAATCAAATCATTGTACAATCTTGTTGGGTCAACATCGTTACTTTCAAACAACTTGTTTACCACTTGAACTTCCTGTAAGATAGGTCTTATGTATAATAAGTACAAATGATTCTGTGGATCATTATACATGTTATATAGTATTTCTGCCGTATAGCAGTGTTCATCTCGCCTGGCAATTTCAAACAGGGTTTTTAATTCTATCCATTGATCAAGAATACGGCAGACCGCTGGTTCAATTGATATCCATCGGGTATTGCACATCTGTGGAATTGTCAATGGAACGGAGCCACCGTTGATCGTTTGAAACATGTTTTTGTAAAAGAGTCTTCGGTTTGATGAATGGCTAAACCAGTTATAGGTTTCTCTTATAAGAAATTCAACATTTCTTGGTAGGGTTTCTGCTGAAGCATGAGACATAGCCAACTGTAACGAATGACACACGCAGCGGACTAACACTAAATTGTCATTACCAGTTGCATTTTTCAACAATGCGTGCACTCCACTGTTAGTTCCTGTCATGACCGAAGCGTTATCCGTGCCGATACCGATCAATTTCTTTAAATTTATTTTTATTTCTGCCAACAATCCTTTAATGCCGTTCACTATGCTGACTGCAGTTCCGTCTTCAATCTCAACTAATCCCAAGAATGTGGAAATTATCTTTTTTAATGATCGGCTGAAATATCTTATCGAAACACCAAGCATTTTAAGTACCAATATATCTGTCGATTCATCGATTAAGAGACTGTACTCCTGATCTCCTAAATCTGTCACAATTTCTTGAATGAAGTGTGGTGCCAAAACATTTTTAATAATATTCGTGCATTTGGTTCGATGTAACTTGATGTCGCTGTATTTGCTGTCGAGAAATCGGTATTTGCATAGTTCCGATAAATGATCTACAGCCATAATTGCACAGTGCTCGCAAACAAACAAAGCCAGCGAAGATTCTGCTTTCTGGGTATTCAGATCTTTTTTTACTTTAGGGAAGTTAATTTTTTTTTGACTCTTCATTGGCTCTATTGCTTTTCTGTGCTTTGCTGATGAAATATGTAGCCTCAAAACAGACAATTTTGCAATCATTTCGCATTTACAATACTTACAGTACGCTTTCGAAGTATCGTTTTCAACGGGCTGCAACCACTCTTTAAAGTCTGCCATTTTCTCCCAGTCTGCCCGGTAATGTTGACTATACTTAGGCACCATAATAAAAATATCAAATTATAAAAAAGGAACACGAAAACACGGATAAGACGAGACGACGATATGAGTGAGTCCACATCCACAACAATAAACAATGTTTTTGACAGAAAGCGACGTAGGCGCTGGGGAATGGATAATAGTAAGGGAATTCTATCCCATAGACATCACCCTCACAAAACTGACCACTCTCTAGAAAGAGACAAAGTGAATACGCGGCCAATACATGTGTATTTTCTGCAAGGCGCAGGTAAGGCGTAGAAAGAGACAATAACTGGCGGCACATTCGCTTTGTCTCTCTTGTACTTCGTCCATATTTACTTTATACCTGAATAAGGGCTCAGTCCATTCTCTATGTCTAAGGGGAATCCCGTAGCACAGAGAATATTATATTCGCTTCAAAAAAGGGTTGCCATGCTAGTGAATCACTAGTAGTGAAGTGGGAAATTGATTGAGGTAGGTATCGATATCAAATTTTATTTCAAGAAAGATTGTAATTTACATTCTTTTCATGTTTTATAAGAATATGCTGAAATAATATGCTATATGCTAAAAGCAAAAAAAATATGCTAAACAAGAAGAAAATATGTCAAATTTAGCATATAATATGCTAAATTGGCAACACTACTTATTCATGCGGCGCAAGCCGAACGCTCAAGCCGATCGTGCCTTTCGCTCTTTCGTGCCGCGCTCTCGCTCGGACTCGAGCGTAACGGAGCAATGAGTCATCCTTTTTCGTGAATGCAGCCGGCGTTCATCGATTTATTAAACGTTGTCACGTCAAAAACACATTTCGCCATTTTGAAAATAATACAATCTACTAAAGATTAATATCTAATTCGCAACCATCCGCATTAATTAAATACAATGATGTGTTTTACCTGGATTGAAGAGCATCTCCCGCCCTCCCTCAATTGCGTGCACTAATCCCGCCACCACTAGTCCCAGCACCACCACTCCCGGCACCACTACTTCCAATACCACTGTTCCAGGAAAGACACACCATCGACGATAATACGACACGTGTTTCGCCTCTACACGAGGCATCTTCTGGAAATGTAGACTCTTAGGGCGAGAGGTGCTCTTCAATCCAGGTAAGACACATCATTGTATTTAATTAATGCGGATGGTTGCGAATTAGATATTAATCTTTATTATAATGAATTTCCGCAAAGTAATGCCTGACAAGTCTTTACATGTCAAGTCCATACAAAGATGGTCATAGTTGACTATTTATAATACAATACATTCCTGACTGTACAACCCTAAGATATATATGACCGTAACGAACCTTCCCGTAAACCACCACTGTCCTAAACTATCCTGAGGGTCGCCCGCGTAGACCAAGAGTACCACGAATGAAACTATTTGAAGCTATATGATTGTTTGATACTTTTGTTTTAATACTTTGAATGAGGCCTACAATAACTACCGAATAAAAAATAAGCGAAAGTAGTAAGTAAGAAAGATCCTCTATGCCCATCCAGCAAATAAAAAAGTAAAGCTATAGTAGTAATGTTTATAAGTCGTTTTCCTTATAAAATGCAGGAAGTCGATGGATGCAGGTGGCTCAGGATCGTGCTTTGTGGCATTCCTTGGGGGAGGCCTGTGTTCAGCAGTGGACTTGTTAAGGGCTGTAATGATGATGAATGATGTGTAGTGGCGATGTAAGAACATCCCCCCATAACCCCCGCGGGTGTCGTAAGAGGCGTCAGTGACAAAGACGAACCAAGAGATGGGCAGCATGAGGAATTTTATTAGACAATCTAAGAAGAGACAAAAAAAGTTCAGCAGGGGACTTTGCTATTAAGAACGAAGTTTATCTTCATAAAGTTGTCTTGATGATGAATTAACTTTTGTTCGTAAGGATAATAATACCATGGCTAATACTGTAGCAGTTGTTCATGGGCGGCGATAGTCAGTTATCATCAGGTGAACCGCATGCTCGTTTGCCCCCTATTCTATCTAAATATATAATATAATTTAAAAAAAAATGCTCATAAATCACTTTAATTCTCAATATTTTTTTATTGTCACAAAATACCTTATTGTGACTTATGTATAACAATTAGAAAATTGGTATCGCGGATTTTTTTTAGATGGAGTAGAGATCTATATTTTTTGTAGAACATTGTATTCACGTATCACTATCATTACGCCAGCGTACGCGGATAAAGCATTTCTTGCTCGACTTGCTAAAGATCAATATTTAAGACTAACCGAGAGGCTTAGCTTATTGTACATCTCATACATCATCATCAAAAAATTACCGACAGGTAGTACCAGAGATTAGCTGCAAAGCTGTAGCGTGGTTCTACCACATGAAAAATCATGAACTTTGATATTTTGGGCATTCAAGGACATTATTAATAACAAGTGTGTACGTGCGTTATGGGGGCTCTAAGGTTGGTTGAAAAGGATCGTGTAAATATTATGTACACCGCTAGTGCGTCGTGTCGCCCTTTCCTTTTCCGAACTTGGCTGATACACTGCCAGACACACGGCAGATATCAATGGTGCCGGCGAGATTCGAACCCGGGTTGCTCGTGTACGAAGTATACGGCGAGCGCTGCACGATGAACAATTATTATTATAGTTTAATTTACGCTCTGTAAAATCGGCGGATAACACCTAGTATTATCTATATAACAAAATACACCCCATGAAACTTGTTTTTAACCATTTCCCGAGCCAAGTGTTTACCGACAGAACTTCCGCGTTGGTAACCCAATTTTTTTTTAGTTATTATTAGGAAGTCCGTGCTTATTTCTTAGTTTGTTTCCCACAGGACCATATGGGGCGGTGGATATTCGTACACCGACACTACACGGTACCACAACTCCTAACAAATTTAATAAAATGCAGCCTCTTTCAGATACGCGGTTGTTATTTTATTGCTTTTAACTTTTTGACTTTCCTTGTTAACCCGTTAGTCATTTTACTGAAAGTTGGGATTTCGCCTGTGAGTTAATTTGACCCACTTTGTATCCGACCTGCTTTTGTTACATGTGCACAGTTACGTAGTTCCCATTCCAATACTTTTTTAAATTTGATTTTTATTAAGCAAATACAGTTCGACCAGCCTTAATATGTCCCCGCCACAATCAGACAATGGTGTAGCGTGAAGAACAAAGCATCATTACTAATTTAACCTAGGGAAGCCTCTCCGCAACAATGATGTCTTCTTTGCCAACACTAGTAGAATAGCCCAACGGGCATAGTAACGACAGTGAGACTCGTAGAATCACCGACTGATCCCTCTTAGTCGCCTGCGAGATACTTTATACCACCAGAACGAGTGGGAGATTATAGTTCGTTTTGTTTGTTTTCCTTTTTATTTTTTTACCCTCATTCTCAATACGGCCTCTCCTGGCAGTAGACCGCCCTCGGGCTCCCTTTGGCTTTTGAATATCCGTCTCCATCAACGGCATGGGGCAGCACCCTCGTGTGGAGGTGAAAGTAACGTTACTGGCTTAACGATACTAGTCGATAGCACTTCTTTTCCGGCTTGGAATCCGCCTGGGCAGGTTCTACTTTCTTGTCTATTTCTGCCACCAAAAAGCACTGTTTTCTAACCTGATATAGGAAGCCAGTATAATTACACGCTGTGAGGTATTCGATCTTAGTTATCAGGGGTGACAATACTGTATCTATAGCCTTATTTTTTGACCTTTATGAGGTTGAGGGGAGCCGTGGTAGCTCAGATGGTTAGCGCTTGCTGTAAATTTCACAGTACCCGAGCAAACCGGGTGTGATCCCCACCGGCACCAATGAAATTGTTGATTGCAATTTTAAGTACTGATTTACCACGTGCTCGGCGCTTAATGAAAACATCGTGAAGAAATTTGCATGTCTGAGAAATAAGAAAAAAATATTTCGAAGACATATGAAGTTGCTAACACGCATTGGAGCAGCGAATGCTCCATAAGGAGGGTAATGTTTTTGAGAATATATATATATTTATATATGTATGACTATATCTTTGGCACGCTATATCCTAAACGTCTTGATGAATTTTAACATATGGAGAATAATAGAATAGAATCATTTTTTTTTCTATATTGATACCATGTAATTCTTATTGAAAGTCATTTTTAATATTTCCACTGGTTCGGAAATAAACTTGTGTCCTGGGAAGAACCAATAAGAAACCCCACGGGAATCTATTTTTTAAAAGCGTAAGTTATAATATAATATTTATATAATTGTTATGGAGACATTGAGAAACAGCATGGTGGCGATCACCTCATTCCCAGGAGTTGTTATCAATCTGTACTCTTTATTAGTATCATAACCCTTACTAAAGAATATTTGCTTATTAAACATTTTAAACCTTTTGATAGATAAGGTCTGTTACATTTTCTGGGTCTTTGTTGTAGAAGCGTCTACATTGCGCCATAAAAGAATTACTGACTCTTTGGTATCGAGTAACTCGTATAACTAACTTGTGCTTGCTCCTAGTATTTACAGAATGTACATCATTATTTTTAATAAAACTATTTTTGTTTTTGTGTGCATACATTAAATTTTCTTAAATATATCGAGAGGCCATAGTTAATATATTTATTTCTTTAAATTTTTCTCTAAGGGATTCCTTCGTACCTAGGTTATAAATTGCTCTTATGGCTCTCTTTTGCAAAACAAACATAGTTTCAATGACAATGGAATCGTTAGATTCATCCGAATTGTGGATGTGACATAAATGTATAAAAGTTTTGTTTTTTCAGTAAACATTTTTACGTAGTCAGTTACCAAATTACTGTAAACATGTTAACCATTATTAAGCTGGTTATCAAAAATTTAATTTTTGTCAGAAACCTTCGCGCGTGTACAAATTTCTAAATCAAAGTTTAATCGTAATGGGTTTAAAGGTATTGGTATAAGAACGTATATAGGGACAAATAAACATTCACTTTTGTATTATCTATAGATTCGACATGAGCAAACAATGTGTTGCTCGTAGTAGCGTAGTCGACGAGACTCTTGAAAAATCTTATTCAAGCTTATCCGATCACGGCGGCCTTGTTACTTGATCAGACCATAGGAAAATCATAGTTCTCTCATTAGCTGTGTATAATATATTAACGTATAACGGTTGGTTTTTACTTTAATATATTTGTTTAAGGTACTGTCCGACCGAAGGTAGATTTCTGTCCCAAACCGATTAATCGGCAGTCGTCATAACTTTCGACCAAAACCAAAGCGAAATTCAGTTCAATATTGGCTATATTATAAATCATTTTCAAACTTTTAAATTAAAGGTTTATATTGACTGTATTGATATTATCAAAAGGCAATTTTAAGCAATTCTAAAAGTTGGTCTAGAGATGATAAAAATTGCGTCACCACGTCCATCGCACTCTCGCTGAATGAGCGTGAGAACGTCATTCGTAAAGTGCGTTCAATTTCGGCGTTTGCTAGTAAACTCAGCTTTGGCCAAAACTTCGGCCCATTTTTTGGCCGCAGCCGAAGGTGACCAGGCCGTAGCCGAAACTTCGGTTAGACACCAGTTTAAGGATATTTTTTTTTAATAATAGAACGGTGACAAACGAGCACACAGTCCACCTGATGGTAAGTGGTTGCTGCGGCCCATAGACATCTACATCTATCCTCGATTACGAATCAAAATGCAGATGCGCTGTCGCCCGTGAGGACTAAGATTGAACGCCTCTTTGTCATCCTATTCTATAAAAAATAATAAATGCGACAAAATCCGTAAAAATAGTTTTATCAATGTGTAGTGTTTGCGTAAATATAAAGATGGTAAGTGGATGCTGTGGTCCATAGACGTCTCTATGGACCACAGCATCCACTTACCATCAGGTGGACTGTGTGTTCGTTTGTCACCCTTACTCTATAAAAAAAGAACTATTGTCAGATGCTGCGAAATACTTGGTTTATTAACTTCCCAGTGGAAAGTTATTGTAATGGGTCCGATTTTGCAAATTGGAAATTTTAACATATCTCTACATTTCAAGGTCTTTAGAGTCGAATAGTATGGTTTTTAAGAGGATGTCCGTGTGTGCACATGTACGTATGTATGTATGTATGTTCGGATTCAATTTTCGCCTCGTGAATCTCGAAAACAAAGAGTGATATTGACATGGGACCAGTTTCATTTAACGCATAATTCAGTTAAGTCGTTTCTGTGTCGAATGAAAGATTGTATAAAACATTTAAACATGTGATATTTTTTATTCTTTCCACTGGGAAATTAGTCGTGAGGACCTTTCGGGTCGCACCTAGACCGCTTTTATGGTTATGGAACACCAATAATTCTAGTTTTACTCAACAAGGTTTTTTTTTTAACTATGTGTCATTAAGATTAGGGTATGGTTGGGCTGACAGGGATAGAAGCTCCTAAATAAGTAAAGTGATAAAAACACCGTTACTACATGATTTATGGTATGGTATGGTATGGTATCGTATGATATGGTATATAGTGATCTAATGTTGTCGTTTGTTCCAGCAAATCCAGCAACAATACAGAGGTCGAGTGGGATCTGCGGGACGTTGCTGGGGCAGTATGTCCGAAGGCGGGGGGGTCTCCGCAGCTGGAGACACGTGCAAGACCAACCTGATCGTTAACTACCTCCCTCAGACGATGACTGAGAAAGACCTGTACGCAATGTTCATGACCATAGGACCGATCGAGAGTTGCCGGGTCATGAAAGATTTCAAGGTAGCTCTGTCTTTTTTTTAAATAAAAATACGAGCTGTAACACCCTATTTCATATTATATATATATATATAATCTGATGGTAAGTGGATGCTGTTGCTCACATCTACATTTATCCCAATCAAAATGCAAATGCATTAGCACTAGTGAGGACAAAGATGAGCTGCATCGTTCCAAAAAAAGGTCTTATTGTTCATAGTTTTGTCTGAAGGATGCGAAGGCTTTCATGTTTTTTAATCATAAAAAATGTTTATACGCAGCTGTGGTTGCAGCATGAATGTGTAAACATGTCCGGTACCACGCTTTCACAAAACACCAGCGTAAAATGTTGATGAATCAATGGTCAAAGTAAAAAAATTACTCTCAATATTTTTTTTAATAATCTATATTAAATACAATTTATTCTATTCTATTCTATTCTCTTTCCTTTGGTTAATGATGAGAACCGGAGTCCCTTTTTTATTGACAACGAGGTTCTCCATCTTAACCCCCAAGGGAACGCATATAATCGAGGATAGATTTTGTTGTCACAGCATACACTTACCATCAGCTGAAATCTAAGGGTGAAGTGTGATATGTGCTTGTTTGTCATTATATTTTACATAAAAAAGCAAAGTTTAAGAATACATATATAGTGGAGGCCGAGAAGTTTTCAGTTTATTAAGAAGTCGACTGCTGAAAATAGCCCCTCCCCAAAATTCCTCCTAGGTGGGATCTTTTCCACAGTTGCCAGGTTTGCAATTGCAGTTTTGTATTTTTAGTTGTTGTCAGGCAGACGCTGCCGCCCATCTGCTGATTCGTTTCCCTCTGTCGCCTCTTACGACACCCACGGGATGATATGGGGCAGTAGGTATTCTTACAAATCTAACCCTACAGTTAAAGTTACAGCCTGTATACGTCCCACAGCTGGGCACAGGCCTCCTCTCATTTCTGAGAGGGTGTTAGGACAAGGAAATGTCCACCGCGCTGCACCAATGCGTGTTGGCGAACTGCACATGTCTCCAAAATATTTTTTTTAATTATTTTTTAGACATGCAGGTTTCAAATGACCCCCCCCTCCGATGTTTTCTTTTACCACCGAGTACGTGGTAACACTTAAAATTGCAATTAACAATTTCATTGGTGCCGGCGGGGATCGAACCCGAGTTGCCCGCGTACTGTGAAATATTCTACGAGCGGTTAGCCACTCAGCTACCACGGCTCTTCAAACCTACAGTAATACAAGAATTTATAAAACGTATATCTTCAGGTCAAGGTAAAAAGAAATGAATTTGGAACCTATCCATATCGCCATAGCGATCGAAGACAACCGGTTCCAAAGTTTTTAAATGGCTTTGACGTAAAGATAGAACTTGCTCGTTGTTTTTCTAAAACAGAAATCTGTTTCCATTTACTAAAATTGTTTATTTTATGTTTTAATGGATGAGTAACCTAATGGGATAGGAGATACTTAGGCTTGTTTTTTTGTACAAGTACACCCTTTCTTTTTTAAGTATAAAGGTGACTAGTGAGCACGCAGTCCACCTGATGGTAAGTGGATGCTGTTGCTCATAGACACATACATACACATACATTCATCTTCAGTGTAAGTATCAGAACGCAGATACTTTGTCACCTCTGAGGACTACGAGGTTGCCTCGTTTCCAGTATAAGGGTTTCTAGTTCTCTACACTCATACATACGAAACAGCAGCTTTAAGCTGTAATATTACGCTGGTATTCTGTGAGAGCGTGGTCGTTCCCCGGTCGAGCCGACTTATTCGTGCTACAACCATAATATAGCTGCAGTGTGGCTCTACCACGTATAAATAATCCACGCATACATTACATGCATTACATCAGATAACATTATTGGATGCTGTTTCGTATAGACACTTACATATATGTATAAGTCTCCGGTTCTCGTCGCTCAACATACAAAATACAGCAGCAATATAATTCTATTCAAATTTCAATTCAATTTTATTGTTTGCTAAAATGTAGTAACTACGCCACATAAATAGAGCCAAATCTATTAATGTAGCGTTATTTAGATTTAATATCATCATCATTACTATTATTTAAAAAAAAACTTGAAAAAAAAACAATCTCAAAGTTTTTCGGATAACGTATAGGTCAGATCAATTCTTGCGTTGTCTATCTGATCGTAGTTTCATTACATTCGGTTCAGTCATTCTGGAGATCAGAAGACAGACAGACAAAAAATTTTAAAATGGTTATTTATATCCTAAAGAACTCCTCAGCTCAATAAAAGTTAGTTCTTGCGATATTATAGACAGACACTTAAATTTTATTTATAGGTATAAATGTTTTATATGTGGAAGAGCCATCCACCAGCTATGTTATGGTTATAGTTCAAATAGGTCGGCTCCACCGGGGAAGGACCACGCTCTCACAGATTACCAGTGTAAAATAGAACCTTAATGATGCTGTATTTCGAGTGGTGACTGTAGAGAACTGAAGATCCTTTTTACTGAAAACGATCTATTCCATCTCAGTCCTCAGGGGTGTCAACGCATCCGCATTTTGATTCTTGGTTAAGGATACATGTAGATATCTATGGGCCACAGCATCTACTTACCATCAAGTGGACTGTGTGCTCGTTTGTCACCCCTATGCTGTAAAAATGTTGCTAATGTGGTAATTTGCTACTTTCAGACTGGTTACAGCTATGGCTTTGGGTTTGTGAACTTCACGAGGGAAGAGGACGCTGCGAGGGCCATCGAGACGTTCAATGGATACCGGCTTAGAAATAAACGGTTAAAGGTAACGTAATTATTACAAACTGTCCAACATCTCGATGACCGTGTAGTGGCGGTGCAAGAACATCCAATACCCCATATCGTCCCGTGGGGGTCGTAAGAAACGACAGGGGGAAATGTTACAGGAGACGGGCAGCAGCATCTTCCTGATATCAACTTAAAATAATAAAAAACTAGTTGCCAACCCGCTGGCCAAGCAAGGCTACTATCCCAACCCAATATCTCCCCTATGACGCTATCTCTGGGGGAGGCCTATGTTCAGCAGTGGAATTCTGGTAGGCTATAATGGTGATACCTGGATTTTCCCTTAGTGATTGGTAGAGCCAATCACTGAAAACGTCGGGAATATAAAATAAGCATTGAAAAAGTTTTTTTTTTCATAAAGATTAAGGTAAACGAGGAAACAGTCCACCTGATGGTAATTAGATGCTGTTGGCCGTAGACTCCTACATCTATTCACAATTAAGAATCAAAATGCAGATGCTTTGTCATCATGAGGACTACGATGAAATTTCTCGTTTCCAGTAAAGGGGATTTCGGTTCTCTACATACGAAGCTCTTATGCAATAGCCCTTTGATTAGAACATATTTGTAATTATGATAATTAAGGTGATGAATATTTACGTTTTTATTAATGGCGTTGTATATAGGCGCTCACTGTTACATATTGCCTCCTAGCCGAAACAGTATAGATTTTAAGTTTGTTATAACGAGATTGACACAAACAAAAAATCTAAAATAAATAACTTATGTTTATATAGCAATTTTACATAACATACATAATCATAAACACTCACGCCTGTCACCCAGAGGGGTAGGCAGAGACTATGGACTTAAATTTGGCACGATCCTGACATACCTCTTTCGCCTCCTTTACATCCATATATCTGCGCATACATGCTCGTTGGTTAAGGGTACTTTTAACGTGGCCCCTTTTCAAAATATCGCCAATTTGGTCGATAAACTTTTTTCTAGGGCGTCCCTTCCCGACTCGGCCGTTCACATCTGCCATATAAATTTGCTTTGTCACTCTTTCCTCATACATTCTTTCTACATGACCAAACCACCGAAGCATTCCTTTCTTAATCCTGGTCACAACATCATCTTGCATACCCCATTTATCTCTTATCACGCAATTTCTCACCCTGTCATTCAGATTCAACCCTAGCATACTCCTTAAAGACCGCATTTCTACAGCATTTATTCTACTTTCGTGCTTCTTCTGCCACACCCAGCTTTCACTACCATACATTAAAGTAGGGACTAACACAGCATTGTGAATTGCCATACGTGCCTTTTTCGACACATTTTGACTCTTCACAATAGAGTGCAAGGCCTCATTCACTCTATTCCCTGCATTTACTCGTCGTTCTATATCCCTATCATATCTACCATCCCTGCTAAATACACATCCCAAATACACAAACTCATCCACTTGCTCAATTAACTTCCCCTTCTATTCTTATTTCACATACCGTTTTGCTTTTTTCTCTTTCAAAAACCATCACTTTCGTCTTACTTGCGTTCACTTTCATTCCCCTTTCTTTTAATTAATTAAATTTAAAAGAAAGCAATTTTATTTTTGCAATTTATAGGATTTTTCTGTGGTTTACAGGATTATGCAAAGAAACTGCGTTGTTTACCCCAAAACGAAACCTATTATATTTATTCGCATTCCAGGTATCTTACGCCCGGCCGTCCGGTGACGACATCAAGGACACGAACCTGTACGTGAGCAATCTACCCAGGGCAATAACCGAGGAACAGTTGGAGACAATCTTCGGCAAGTACGGTCGCATCGTGCAAAAGCATATACTGCGCGACAAGAATAACGGCACGCCTAGAGGTGTCGCTTTTGTTAGGTGAGCATGTACTGACGTTTGGATGAATTAATGAATTAATGATTGTGTGACGGCGCTTTCGTCGCGCTATAAGCGAAACGCACCGTAGCCTCAATCGCGTTATAGTATCAGGTATAGAGTATTTTATTTATGTTATATAAAATTGTATTTACCAGGGTTGGCACTTGGCATGAATAAGTCATGTTGTAGTCGCTGTTAATATGTATTATCGTCGATGGTGTGTCTTACCTGGAATAGTGGTGTTGGAAGTAGTGGTGCTGGGACTAGTGGTGACGGAGTTAGTGCATGCAATTGAGGCAGGGCGGGAGGTGCTCTTCAATCCAGGTAAGACATATCATTGTATTTATTTAGCGGAAGGTTGCAAAGAAATTTATATTTTTATTTTTTATTATAATAGATTTCCGCAAAGTAACGCCTGATTCTATCAAAATCATAGTGATTTCGTGCTTTCTCCAACGCACTTTCTTCTGTTTGGGTTGGGTCTAATAAAAATCCCAAAAAATGACTGGGGACAAATGTTTTTTGCAAAAATATAGTTAAATAATAAAATCAAAAATATCGTGATTAATTAGGATTTTTTCCAATCCTGGTATTTGTTTTTTCCAATCCTGGTATTTACATGTATGGTATGTATGTTTTTATACTTATATTCACATATAAATATTCATATGTTTTAATGACACCTGTTTAAGATTTTCTGTTAGCTTGTGAATGACTGGTAGAGAAGGCCTAAAGGCATTAAGTATGTGAATTGTACACTTTATGTGCAATAAAATTTAATAAATAAAGTGTATATAGAATAGTTCCAATTTATCACATTTAGCATAGGCTGCTTCACCCATGTTCAGAAGTGGACTTTAACAGGCTGTAACGGGAAAAGCCAACTCCAAGATCTAAGAATTGAATTGTATTTGATTCTTTTACGTGCCAATCACGCGGTCTGACATGTGTTTTCACTATGTCATTTAAATCTTACAGATTCGACAAACGAGAAGAGGCGCAAGAAGCAATAGCGGCTTTGAATAATGTCATACCTGAGGGCGGCACGGAGCCGTTAAGTGTAAAGGTATTTGCCTTTTTTTACTGATATTCAGTGAATGATGTGCCCCATAGACGTCTACATTTATCTTCAATTAAGAATCAAAATGCAGATGCGTTGTCAGTCCTGTTCTAAGATGGAATGCCTCGTTTCCAGTAAAAAGGGTCACCGGTTCTCTATACTCGCCATTCGAAACACAGTAGTTACATAGCGTGCACGGCGGTGTGTGAGATTAGGAATATTTTAAGTTTATATGGAAAAGTGCAGAAAGCTAAAATTCACAATATATTAAAAATATTTTTTTAATGTAAATGTAGGTATTAATTAAAATAAATTAAATAAAACTTCCATTTTACTATGGAGTGTAGAAGTAAGGAGTACAGACTGTATTACAAAGTGTCCATAGAAAACCGTTAAACAAGGGTGGCGCCACTATAGCTACGGGCTAAATTTTAAAGAACGTGCCGAAAAATATTAGTGGGATAAACGACTTTTTAGGGGTTATGTTTACTAAATAAAATTATTTTTGATTTTAGAGCTACGGAGCAGTTTAGCAGCACACTTAAACCGTCGACAACTGCTAAGTTCATTTCATGCCAGTAGCTACTCCAGCGCTGTTGTGGAGAGTTTTTGAACTGTTATTTACTGCTTACAGATGGCCACTTTTTCAACTGTTCTACTATGGGAGTCGTACTCCTTACTTCAACACTCGATAATTTTTACGTTACTGTTAATATATTTCTTATTGTGCCAATGTCAAAGATAAAATAGTCTGTGGTTAAAACTTAGAGTAATATATACATACATAATAACAGTGGCTGCCTCGTTGGTCTAGTGGTTGTAGTAGTGCGACTGCTGATCATGAGGTCCTGGGTTCGAATCCCGGGTCGGGCCAAATATCAATTATTGAGTTTTTCTGTTAAGAAATTCTCAGTAGCTGCCCAGAGTCAGGAAGTTGGCGGTGTCTCACCCCGTGCCTCGGAAAGCACGTAAAGCCGTTGGTCCTGCGCCTAATCTCTCTCCCAGTCGTGTCAGTTTACAGTCCCATCGGATTATGAGAGTGAGGGAATAGAGAGCATAGATAAGATACGGAAATATATAAGAATCTCTAACGTAAAAATTTGCCGCGACAACAGCGCCGCCTGGAAGCTAGTTTATTAACTATTACTTCAACTATACATAACTATACATATCTGCTCTCCTCTCTTCTCTTTCTTTTTTCTATATTTTTTGTCTTTGCTGGCCTCTTGCATATATATATATATATATATATATATATATATATATATATATATATATATATATATATATCTAAATAAAATATATACCTCTATACTACTCCTTTCATATTGTTATTTTTATTAAGTATTATTCGATTTCTAAATACCAATAAAAACACTGTTTGTTACATAGAAATTGGCATAAATACTCTCGATAAATTGTTTAATTGATAATATTTATTTTACAATTTTAAACAAGATGATATTTTGAAAATAAAATAACACCAAAACGTGACATGTTTTAAAATTCCATGTTGTCTGCACATAATGTAGAAACTAACTTACTACAAACCATTGTTTAAATTACAGGGTTTAAATTAACATATTATTTTATAAGTCTTATTATATTTGTCACTGCACCAATTACAAAATCTACCTTAAAACACACTTGAGCCCTACGTTTTGTGCTATAGAAAAGCAATTACGATAAAACACTCTCAAACTACGAAATAACAAGAAATAAGCACATGCACAATTCATACATAACAAAACATAAACACTCACGCCTGTCACCCAGAGGGGTAGGCAGAGACTACAGACTTCCATTTGGCACGATCCTGCCACACCTCTCTTGCCTCCTTCACATCCATACACCTACGCATACATGCTCGTCGGTTAAGGGTACTCCTAATTTGGCCCGTTTTCAATAAATCGCCAATTTGGTCGATAAATTTTCGCCTAGGACGTCCCTTTCCGACTCTGCCAATCACTTCTGCACCATAAATTTTCTTTGTCACTCTTTCCTCATTCATTCTTTCCACATGACCAAACCACCGAAGCATTCCTTTCTTAATCCTGGTCACAACATCATCTTGCAAACCACACTCTTCTCTTATTACACAATTTCTTACCCTGTCATTCAGATTCAGCCCTAACATACTCCTTAACGACCGCATTTCTACTGCGTTTATTCTACTCTCGTGCTTCTTCTGCCACACCCAACTTTCACTACCATACGTTAAAGTAGGGACCAACACAGCATTGTGAATTGCCATACGTGCCTTTTTCGATACATTTTGACTCTTCACAATAGAGTGCAAGGCCCCATTTACTCTATTTCCCGCATTCACTCGTCGTTCTATATCCTTATCATATCTCCCATCCCTGCTAAATACGCAGCCCAAATATACAAACTCATCTACTTGCTCGATCAACTCCCCTTCTATTCTTATTTCACAAATCGTTTTACTTTCTTCTCTTTCAAAAATCATAACCTTCGTCTTACTTGCTTTCACTTTCATACCCCTTTCTTTTAATGATCCGTTCATTAATGTAACCATCTTTTGCAACTCGGCCGCCGACGACGCAAGAATAACTTGATCATCGGCGTACAAAAGGCATTTGACGGTTAACTCATCCATTCTTAATCCGCATTCTTCAACTTTCAAATTTTGCAAACACCTGTCCATAAATAGGTTGAACAGCCAAGGGGAAGCTACACAGCCCTGTCTGACACCTTTATGGATGTCAAACCAGTCCGAGTAGACCCCGTTGATCCTAACACAAGCACTAGAGTCCCTATAAAGAGATTCCAATGCCTGTATCAAGCCAGCGCTCAACCCAAATGAGTTCAGTGTTTGCCATAGCAAATCCCTATCCACTCTGTCATAGGCCTTTTTCCAAGTCCATGAACTCACAAAAAACCTTTTGGTTTTTGGCCAGAAACTTCTCCGCGATCATGCGCATGGAAAAGACTTGATCTGTACATCCCATTCCCTTTCTAAATCCCGCTTGCCCATCCCAAATTTTTTCATCAGTTTCTTTCATGACCCTTTCAATCAGTACCTTAGCATACAGTTTTCCCACAATGCTAAGAAGGCTGATGCCACGGTAGTTTTTACAGTCCTGCTGCGACCCTCTTCCCTTATATACTGGGACTATCACGGCTTTGCACCAGTCTACCGGTACCCGCTTCAGTTCCCAGCATAAATTAAACAAGGTGTGCAGCAGCCTGCCACCACTTCCTCTCCAACCCTTAGCATTTCGAGTGAAACTCTATCATATACTATGCTTTCATGCTTTTCATTGCTTTCATTATTTCACTATACTTATCTGTATTTTGGTTTTTTTCAAAATATTCCTTTCATCTCTAAACACAAAACTTCATCATTAAGAATATAGCCATTCTCGTCTCTTATAGCATTCATCATAGGCTGTTTTGAATGTCCCCTGGCAGTTCTTACAAGTTTCCAGAACATTTTTATATTTGACTGGAAGTTATCCGATATTATTCTATCATTCTTATCCGTTCTTTCTTGCTTTTTTCTTTCAACTACTTCTTTACTCTCTTATTAAGATGTCTAAAGACTGCCTTTTTTCTTTCAATATCATCATTCGTACCACTAGAATTAGCATGCTTTGTTGCTAGTAAATCTAGCCATGCTCTCTTCTTTGCTTCAACTTCCATATGTATCACATTATTATATTACACATATTTCAATTAAATATGTGTAATATAATATTAAAGGACATATTTCTTGAATAAAAATTATTCAAGAAATATGTCCGCCGAATTATGTACAATTCGGCGGACATATTTCTTGAATAATTTTTCACTTTTCTTTTGCCTAATTTTATACTTCCATTTTTTACTATTACTTTACTACCTTATAATATAAACCTCACGTATGAAGCAAATATAAACTAACTTGAATTTAGAACTATGAAGGGATTTTCCATTAGTTATTATTTTGGAAGACAAAATTAATTAATTTCGTAACACCGATATGACTTTTCTTCACCGCTGCATTGGAAGACGTTTTCAAGCTACTGGGCTGGAAAGGATACGGTAATAACATCAATGGCGAGTACATCACTCACCTTCGATTTGCCGACGATAGTATGATCCTTATGGCAGAATCACTGGCTCAATAACCTCAATAATGTCTCTCAACAGATAGGTCTTAAGATGAACATGGACAAAACGAAGATCATGTGTAACGTCCATGTCACATCTATGCCGGTAGTTGTTTGGGAGCACTAAGCTCGAAGTTGTTGACGAGTATGTTTACCTGGGACGAATAGTCTCACTAGGTAAGTCCAACTTCGGCCGAGAGGTCAATCGACGGATTTAAATCGGCTGGGTAGCGTTCGGGAAATTACGACATGTCTTCTCGTCAGGTATACCTCAAAACCTGACGACAATGTACAACCAGTGCGTTTTGCCAGTTTTGAACCTCGGAACTAAGACGTGGTCCTTCAGTGCTGACCGTATGAGGACGCTCAAAGTCACTCAGCGAGCCATGGAAAGAGCTATGCTCGGGGTTTCTCTGCGTGATAAACTTGGAAATTAGGATGTCCGCAGTAGAACCAGAGTGAACGACATAGAACAACGGATTAGTAGGCTGAAGTGGCAATGTGCCGGCCATATATCTCGAAGAACCGACAACTGATGGGGTAAATATGGTTCTCGAGTGGCAGCCTCGTACCTATAGGCAGAGTGTAGGGCGACCCCCCACTAGATGGAGTAACTACCTGGTAAGACATGCAGGAAGGTGATGTATGCAGGCGGCTCAGGACCGTGCTTTGTGGCATAGCTTGGGGAGGCCTATGTTCAGCAGTAGACTTGTGAAGGGCTGTAATGATGATGATGATGATGGTATTTTTTAATGTAGTTAATAAATACAATAACATATAACAATAACTTGCTTAATAGAATATGATTTACTTTTTAGTATTTCCTTTATACCTATCATTAGAATTATTATTAATAATGCTTAATTATTTGTGGTGGCCACACTATCTTCATTGATTTACATAAAGTAGCTAAAAATGCAAGATGCCAGAGCAGCTATAAATTAAAAAGTATTAAGTGTTTCATAAAGCAATTTCTAGATGGCGGTAGTTTAACTATCAATGAAATTTCTTAGAAGATACAATAGCATGATAGAGAGTGCACTTGGGCACTATAATCCTGTCCTGCGCCGATAGCTAGCCTCCGTTAAGACAGGTCGCTGTGGCCGAAATTCGGTCTGGAGGACATTACTATTATTATTAACAGTCGCACAAAATAAAGATTGTAGTCGAAGATTTTTAAATTGTTGCCAACGTATGATTACCCTTATTCTAAAAAAAACATTGGCAGAATTCGTTACTACGAGATTGCCGTAAATTAAAAAACCCTGTTTAAAAGCTGCTTTTTTGCAGGTGGCAGAAGAGCATGGGAAACAAAAGGCGGCGTACTATGCTGGCTGGGCGGCGGGCTTCCATCACAATAGAGGTTAGTTACAAATATACTTATGACATCACTATGTATATATAACTTAATCCATACCACACATTAACACAGTAAAGGCATATTGAATAATATATTTTTACATTATATATAGTTTGATTTAACGTGTAGTGTTCGCGTAAGTGTGAGAAATTATAACGAAATATCACAAGGCACTATTGTGGGGCAGTCAGGTAAATAAATAAACAATAAGGTAGACTTTTATTTTATTTGTATAATAACAGGTTACGACTAAAATCTTTGAAGCGACAGTAGCCTAATGGATAAGGGTCAGGACTGCAAGGTCGGGGTTCGAATCTGACAACCGACTATTCTCGTAAACCATTCAAACATGGACACTAGAAGACCCACCAATCCGAACACATCCGCAGTGTTCATCTAGGACCAAACAAGTGGGTTTCTCTTAGTTCACATTGAAACCCTCTCACGACAATGCGGGGAACCCTTTGGGCGGAGCTCCTAACACAAGTATTTTAAGTTTATTACGAGTATTTAGAAAAGTATATAAAAAGTACTATCATATCATATTTTCACATCTCTAACAGATCGTAGAGTATATTTAGCTTATGCTTTTCAATTTATGTTACTTAATATTAGGCTATATTTCTTTTTTTGGTATTCTCTATTGTTTTCAGCTCTAGATCCATTATTCATTTGAAACCACAAGATCCATTTTGTCAAGTTGCAAGACCGTACATTATATATAAACATATGTACTAAGTTTCAATACAATTTTCATAGAGTAACATGCTTACTCTATTTTCAAATTAAACAATACGACATTCTTTATTGTACACCAAGGAAAAAAATATAACAACAATATATAGGAACAAAAGGCGGTCTTATTGCGACATAGCAATCTCTCCCAGTCAAGCCAAAAAAGAATTAAATAAGAGAAAAATTAACGGATAATAAGTAAGGATACCAACTTATTCACTAAAGAGAAAACATACTTTAGGTAGATCAGTGACCATAAATTACAGAATGAAGAGAGAGGAGTTAAAGAGGTAAACGGTGTTCCTTAAAACCATAAATAAAAAGCTGACCAACCAAAAAATAGACAATTTTTAATATGAGATAGTTCATAATGTATAGTCCAAGCAATATATAAATAATATATAAATATGGCGGCTCATAGAGACCGTATCGTCAACATGTACAGTACCATCAACGAAAATCCGCTAATAACAATAGATCGTTATAACGTTATATTATTCAGCTAATTGGAAATTTTCTATAACTTAATGAGAAAATTTTTGAAAAAAAAAACTGTACACGCGCAAGTAGGTAGGTACATTAATTTAAAAATACATTTATAACTAGCAACCCGCTCTGGCTTTGCCTGGGTGGTTTCTAATAGTGTGGCGTTATTTAGACTTGAGATAATCATTAAAGTCCATTTAATTTATCTTTCAATAGTAATGTTAGGTGACATACCGTTGCAGGGATCAGGCCTCTAACAAAGAAAATATTGGGGCTTAGTCAACCATACTGCTCCACACAAGGTTCGTGGATATTTTGTACTTGGATATCCCCTTTACGCTTGAATGTCCCTACTATCACAAGTTTTTTTTATGTTGTTTTTAGTCTATGGGCATTTGGTGGCTATTTTTTCATCTGTGGACGTAACGTATCCCTTTGGGTAAAGCTTAACTCTATGGGATATTAACTTTTTAACAGCATAATAATAATTATGGAGTGTCGAAATAAGGAGAACAAACTCTGTATAAAAAAGTTTCCGTAGAAAAGCGCTAAATAAGAGTGGCGCCACTGTAGCTAGATTGTTAATTTTAAAGAACTTTTTATAATATTTTATTGCACAGACTTCCACCATAGTTCTTTGTATAATAATTATTTTCATATGGCCCCCGTGACCATGGGTGCTGGAAAGCACCCGAAACCTCTGGAAATAAAAAAAAACTAAAATTAAAATTAAACGCGATAAAACCCGTAAAAGTAGTTTTAATCAATAATTATTTAACTGTTTTCAAGATTTTATTTTCAAAATCACTCAACGTGTTTAACAGCGTCTATTTCTAGGTTATAATATTTACTAAATTATTTAAGACAAAGTAAGTAGTTGAGGTTTTAAATACTGCAGTTTCATCAACTACTCTAGTCACCACAAATATTAAATTTCTCAACTCAGTACACTTCACTCCGTCGACAACTGCTAAGTTCATTTCATACCCTCTAGCTACTCGAGCGCTGTTGTGGAGAGTTTTTGAACTGGTATTTACTGCTTACAGAAGGATACGTTTTCAACGATTCTCCTATGGGAGATTGTCCTCCTTACCTCTATACTCCATGAGTATAATATTTTGTCTGAATGTGCGACTAACAAAGCAACTAAAATAAAATTATACTGTAGCGACTGTCGGGCCAACTGAGCGCTTTATACTTTCCGCTCACCAGATGTCGCTACTTCGAACTGAGTTGAAGTTATTTGTTACACAGTGTTACCATAAGTGATTAGTTGCGTTTCAAATAAAAGTTTTTCGGTTTCGGGTGTATGTACCTGCGTACACAAAACAGTAGTTCAGTGTTTGTCCTTTAATTTTATGCACATTTTAACTCTCTTTTTAATTATTTTTAATATAATATAATATAATTTTTATACGTCTTAGAGTCACGCTGCAGCTATATTATGGTTGTAGCACGAATGGGTCGGCTCGACCGGGAATGGACCACGTTCTCACAGAATATCAGCGTAAAATAGCAGCTTAATGATGCTGTGTTTCGTGTGGTGAGTGTAGAGATTCGGAGACCCTTTTTATTGCAGACGAGGCATTCCATCTTAGTTCTCAGGGGAGACAACGCATTCGCATTTTGATTTGTAATCGAGGATAGATGTAGATTTCTATGGGCCACAGCAACCACGTACCATCTGGTGGACTGTGTGCTCGTTTGTCACCCTTATACTATGAAAAAAAAAATCTTTTACTTGTAAGAATGTGCAAGTTTTTAAACCATTTTTTCACTTCATTCCCCAATGGTGCCGCTGTTGTAGAAAAACAAGTTGTGGATTTGAACCATCATTGGATTCAAATCAATTTACCATAGTTAGTAAAAAAATCACACATTAATCATTCACTATTCTACTGAAATATCAGCTTATCACTTTATGCTATTATTTTATTTACTGTTTCTAAATAGAGGCTTGTGTCATATTTATATTGTCGTCTTACACCCATAAAGATATGCTTTAGCCATACATAAGTCTTATGATCACTTCTTTCCGCTTTAGCACCAGCTACCACTCAACTATTATGTTTATATTTTGCCGTTATAAAAACACTGTTATATTAAATATGTTAATAGTAAATGAGTCGTTTGATAGCGTAGCAGCAACAACACGGAGGCCTATAAAAGTCTATTGTCAAACTGCACGACTCAATTTACTTGCTGAATATTTAACTCGAGTATAGTGATTCGAGTAAGAACTCGACAAAAACAACTACTTGATCGTAGTCGATTTATATATATATATATATATATATATATATATATATATATATATATATATATATATATATATATATTACATTGCATCACTTTAAAGAATACCAATATAATGTTCATGTGTACTATCATTACCACATCTACTAACACTACATGGGGGGTTGTGTAATGAATCAGGTCAATTTTATTGTGGTCGACAGGTTGTAGGTGTTTAACCCTAACTTGGCAAACTTTATGATGTCATTATTTTTATATTTCTGTCATATTTTTGGGTTGATAGGTGCTAAAAGGACAACTAAAAAATAAATAAAAAAATCTGCCATATTTAGTTTTGTTTTTATACCATGTATCTATTAATGCACACTATCAAGTGGCCAGACATTCATCTTTGAATATACATGTGCACTATAGGATACATTACTGGGTAGGTAGTAAATAAAAATATATATTTTTATAGAAAAATTAACGTATTTACTGTTTTAAACATGTAATATCTATATAAATATATTTAAAAACACAGTCTTCGACTTACAGTAGAAACAAAACTTCAACTTCTTTATTATAATTATCACTACAGTGACAGTTATCACATACCTATAAATTAATACAAATTAAAAATTATAATAATATAACAACATTATTAAATAATGCGATATCATAATTTATGAGATCAATCAATATATTTAAAAACAAAAAGACGCATGAAAATAAAAAAAATGCTGGTGACAACTACTATTTGCTTAATCCAAAAGCAGATACTTTTCTTTCATTAGAAGTAATATGCGAAAAAGCTCCGCAGCCTCGTTTTTTCAAAATTTTATCATAAGGTAGCTTTTAGACTCCTCTATGAAAAAGATTTGGTCTCACTGTTCCCAAGGAAAATATCCCGTACTCATTTCTCAGGTGATAAACTAATTCTATAGAGGTAAAAAAAATATCAAAATAAATCACTTTACAAGCAGCCTCTTTGATTGTCTTGCAACGCTATGACAACTTTAGCTTCCAATCCCGTACTGTTTTCTTCTCATTAAATTGACGAAATTGAAATGTGTCCACTTCCCCATAAAGCAAAAAATCATACACCATTCCAGATATTTCTGCTCTAACGAATATTATAAATTACCATTTTCGAGATTTTTGATGTACTCTTTGCGGGTACCAGATCTCGTACCTTTATACGGCACCATCATTTCGTCCACACTGAACCAGTCTTCCTCTTCAGTATTTATTCAATTTTGGCGTTTTTTTTCTAACAGAGGTCTTAATTTGTAATTATGATCCCCATCGTTGCCTAAAGCGCCCACAAAATGCAAATTATGCCGGATCAGTTAAAATCTTTTCAGTATCATGATATCTGCCATTTTTCTGTATCTGAGACCAATAATCCGTATAAGCTGGAAAATGTACGACATCCATGAGAATATAAATAGCAATAAAATCATTTATTTCATCCCAAGACAAATTCATGGCCGTGCCCTTTATTTGCATATGATATAAATTACACAAATTACAATCACAAAGTTTGACATATTCTAACAATGATTTTGTGTCAGAACGTTCGTTAAATATTTTATCAGTGATTTCAGCAGTGTATCTTGCAGTTGTTCACTTAACTTCAAGTTTTTTTTTAACTACAGTCTTTTTGACTAGGTGAACTCTTTTGCTGGATCGAGTAGCATTTCATGGTGATGGTACGGGTAATATATGTGTAGAGCTATTAGCTATTGAAGAGATCGGTGCAGGTGTCGCTGGGACTATTACATTGTTTGGAGAAGCAGCAGCACTAGACGTGGACAAATTATTCAACAAACTCACGTGCCTCGTAATATCCTCCGCATTTTCGGCTGGGACTAATACCTCCCTGTAGTCGTCTTCATTTTGTAAGTTTTGTACCGGCCTAAAAAGTAAACAAACCATTCATACCTACATATACAGATAAATAAATACGATTTCCGTAACGTTTCGTACTTGGTAATGTGTCTGAAAATGCACACAGTCAAAAGTACTCTCTAGTGTTGTAAGTATGGCAATGTGTCCTATAGTGCACACTCCAAAAGTCAGGTCATAGTACCGGATCTTGGTGATGTGCATTTGTAGATACATGAACATTGACCGTAATATTTTAGATAGAAAATATCATTGTTCGATCAAAATCTTTTACATAACCAAAACAATATACAATCAATTACTGAATTATCACATATATATGTGTAGTAGCAACTATATTTTGATAGGATTTTAATCAATTATTACCTTATAACTCGTAGACGCATGTGCATACTCCACCGTTTTGCGATCTACTTACTTCAAATGTTGCCATACATAATAAATAATATTTTTATAGCCGAAAAGAAGGATTTCATAAACTAAATAGAATATAATTTTAGTCCCAGATTGCTAAAATATTTGCCAATAATTTTGTTTTAGAATATGTGCATTATTAGATACGGTATCAAGTTAAGGGTTAAAAGTAAAAGATTAAGTCGCGCTGCGATCCACCATTTGGTATACAATAAAAAATATTATTTCATTACCTACATGCAAACGGCTTCTTAATGAAAAGTACTTAAATAATTAAAAGAATAATAAAATTAAAATTAATATTTATAGAATGTCATTAATTTAGTCATATTTAATTAATTAATTGATGTCACTTAAATTGAAGAAATTCTTGAACTGAATAAAATGCATTGTCACTTAAAAAATTTAGTAAATTACTTTTAAAACAATCTAGTTCCTGGTGGCGTTGTATGTCCTTAGGCAATTTGTTGTAGAGCATTGGAGCCATAACAAAAAATCTCTGTCTAAACAGGGCTGTTCTATGATATATTTTTTTAGACGATCATTTCGCCGCTCACTAGAAAAATTGATAAAGAGGTCTTCGTGGTGTCTTACAAACATTACCGTTTCGTAAATGTATAGCGGCGATAGGTTAAAATTTTAAGTTCCTTGAAATGTGGCTTACAACTATTTTGTCGCATGATGTAACGCTTATTGTGAAACCTTAGCCTTAAGAGCGAAAACAGGACACCGTTTGGTGCGTCAGGGACCGGTATAACTTCGTTACAACTTCCTCTTTTTTTGAATTCCGTTAAAAAGCTATAAAAAGTGACAGTAGCCTAATGGCAGGATGCGGACCGCCGACTCAAATGGTTGTGGGTTCGAATCCCCCATCCCACTACTGACGTGAATCACTCCTAACACGAGCATTTATTCAGCTTACGAGTAGTGGTTAAAGCGAATAACAGTAATGATAATAGCATTGATAGTATTATTTTATATAAAAAAATTAATGGGCATGACATAATTGTCTCAACTTAACTTTCACGTGACTTGGTGATGTTGTTCATTGTTGAGGTGAGTCTACGCTATAGAAGCCGAGCACGAGCTGAGTGTTAATGAATATGGACGAGTCTTGGGATATACGAGACCGTACAACAATCTTCTTATTTTTACAGTAATTCTTAAATTTTGAGTACCATATTTTTGAATTATTGTGATATAATCCAATTAATTGCTTGTAAGTCGGTCCACACCATAGAATACTATAATACACAATAGAATGGCTGTCAACCTTATTTTGTACGAGATTCCGCGCCACCGGGAGCACACATACAAGCAATTGCGTTGTATTATCACTACTACAAACCCGATTCGCTGTTTTGACAGACTGAGTAAATTTACACATTTTAGACTTGATTAATGTTCAAAATCATCATTAAAAAAGTCGTTTAAATTTGTGTACATATTTATATGTAAAAAGTGTGCAATTTGGTATTTTCTAAATAATTTGCATGCGAAATTTAGAAACGATTGTTACGTCAAAAGACATCTCGTGTTGTTTATTACGTGTGAATTGACATGTTAGTGGCTACACGGGCTCCGCTCACTCCCCCGTTCTATTATGTATGTATTGTAGTATTCTACGGTCCACACTACACGAATTTGTGCTCGGTTCATGCTTTTGCACATTTGCACGACTCGAACGCGAAGAGAAGAGATTGGGCTGTACCGTTGACTTGACAAGGTCACACTACGTGCTCTCATTAAATCCGCATTAATAGTTATCGATTTGCTTTAACGATTGTAGAAAGCAAATTTGCCTAAGGCTGCAAGAGATTTTCTCGAATGGATTTACTTGAATGAGTCGATGTTGTTTGCACTCAATTATTAATATACTATTATCATACAATTATAAATATTAATAATTGCACGTGAACACAGCTTCAGGAATGTTAACAGTGATCCTAGTTGTTCTTTATACGTAATCGATTTGTATCGATATAAAAATTGATGATTGAAATCGGTTATCGATATTATTTTGCACAAAAAATTGACTTAATACAAATTGCGCACGCTGCCAAAACGGATAATCAGGACCCGTTCTACCTCAACGCCATCACAGCCTAGACCAGTTGGATATGTTGCACAGTCGCAACGATTATGCGACGAGCTACAGTTTGTACCCGGCGGCCACAAATCGACTATACCGACGCGACCTCTACAACCAGTCGTCTTATAACACCCATCATCGCCCGTTTTGAAAAGGGCTTTACTGCAAGAAGTTCCGCCTTTCCGACACTAGGATTTGAGGCGCTCGTGGACATTTTAATTTTTTTCGTGTAGTTTGAGAAGCGAGTTACAGTTAAGGTGCTTTTGGTGTTGCGGGATTTGTAGGGGAGTATTTTCAATTTGGTCTGGTTTTGTTTGCGTCATTTTATTTAACGTTATAATTATTATAATAATTACATAATAATAAGTTTTTATATGTAATCTGTGGTCTGACTTGAAATTTTTAAATTATTTATTACATATCCGCTTTTTGCTTGGAATATTTTGATTAATTTAATAGCACGGATCAGAGCGGCATCATCGCATTTAATGAGGGTTAATAATCTTCTACTTACCAGATGACGGTAGTTAGGACTAGGGTTGTCAGGTCTTAAAACCGAATAGCCCGACAGACCAGCGAGCTTAGCTGGTTTTGGTAAAAAGGTCGGACACCTTTAATTTTTTAGTCTTATTATAACATGACAATTTTTTTAAAGTAAAACAATGGTTTTTATTATTTACCATAAAATATTAAATTCTAATAAAATAACAATAAAATTGCATAAATAAGTCTTCTTTATTATCAATCATTCAATATTCATTACAATATTAATTTCAATGATTACCATATTATGTATGTAAATACATGAAAAATGTAAAGAAATGGTCAAATTTAAAAAGCCTAACAAAAGCCGGACGGGCCGGACACCGTCTAATTTGGCCGGACACGCAACCAATATGCCTGACTGTCCGGCTTTATCCGGACGCCTGGCAACGCTAGTTAGGACTGAGGTGAAGTTATTTGTTACAGAGTAACATCAGAATTGAGAAGTTGCGTTATAAATATAAGTTAATTTGTCTACAGAGTATGTAAATGCACATAACAGTGCCTTAGTGGCTTGCTATGGCCTATTTAACTTTTTGCACATGTTTTAATTATCTTTTTAATTTTTCTACTTTTAGGTATATTCGTAGTTTGGTTTATTTATTTCTTATCTAATTAATACAAAATACAATTAATATTTTAGAAAGAAGCATTAAATTTTTCTAACAAATTGACTCCCCCGCCATGAATTCTGTCAAATATTTCACCTCTTTCCTAACTGGTTTTATGTTCTTATTATTGAGATAACGAACTCTATCGCTTTTATAGTTTAGAAAATTTGCGATTGTTTTTTTTATTGTAACTGTTTACGGCCTGTGCTGTGTATTATTACACCTAGCAAAGGGCAGGTTAAAGTAGGGTTGGGAGATCATGAATAGGAAGTTTCACAACTACGTACGTAATTGTTTCAATACTTCTAAATGTATTTTGAGAAAACCTTTAAAAGGTATTTATTACTTTCTGGTAACAGAACCAAATGTAATGCTTCATTTTATGTAGCTACTTGTAAGAAATACAGTTTCAGGATTTAAATTAATTAAAATTCTCAATAATTCAATGTATTTTTTTATTAATTTTATTTTAAAAAGGAATTGATTGAATGCCAATAAAAGTAAAGCATAATTTTATTCCTTTTTAAAAAATGTTACATATTATGCAAATACCATTATTTTTTTAGACCTTAATATTATATAGTTCTTAATATTTAATCTTTTGTAATATTGATATAAAGAAACTGATATTTACAATTGCATTGTTAAAATGTAGTAATTTGTGACTAAAGAAAAGAGTTGGATATTTTTGTCGTATAAAAATGACAGATGGAAAGTGTAGGTATTTGTCTGATATTTTAAGTCCCGCGCGCCTTTAGCTGGCTTCTTGCAGTATTATAAAACACTTATCATTATTTAAATAGTTTAGTACTTGCTGTAATTATTACTTATTCGAATTACCACAGTTCTCATATTTTTATGTAAAACATGCGTGTCAATTAATACTGTATAAAGATTTTAGGTAATTATAGAATTTTATAAATTTAGTGGAGTGACGTTAGCTTCCGAATGTATTTTGTAGTTTCTACGGCCGTTTATATGGCAACATTGTTAACGTTCAACTAACATACTCCCTCAACACCGAAAGTGACATCATGTATATTTATTTGCGTATAGATACCCTGTCCACTGTTATCTTCCTTAATGCTTCGTCTAAATTATATATACATGCTATCGTAATACAGTTAAGAATGTTAAAATTAATATTTTATTATAAGTCTACATGGCCTGCCAATTTTGTGGACATTTTTGACAGTTACGAAAAACTACCTTTAACCTATCTCTTGTATAGATTATATGTTAGTAGTTTTATATAGTCAAACTTTTATTATACGCCGTGTAGCGACGTAATGAATTCTCTAAATTGCGGTTGCCAACCGGCTTACCAAGCGTGGCAACTATGGCAGATGTGGCTGCGTAAAAGATTTGACATGAACGAAAGTGAAATTTTTATGAAAAACGTTCATAAAAGTTTGCGGATAAGATCTAGACTGAAAAATCAAAAAGGTTTAAAATGTATTTATCATAATTTTGTGCTGAGTTTTACTGTAAAGAAGTGGGAATGATATTTTCACTTCTTTGAACACAGTATATTTTAATATTTTTGTTCCACGTTGATCTTGAAATCTAATCGTACAACTAAGGGATACATGTACATCGGATCGGGGATCATCTCAGCACAAACCCACTGTTATTGACTTCTTAGAAGTTTCTAGAATATACTTTGATATCTTGTAGTGTACTCTGTGTACTCCAATATCACACGTCAAAATATAAAATGAACAGGTGTTTTAGTTTATAATTATGCTAATGTACTTTGGAGATTTGATCACATACATATTTTTATAATGTGTTGATTTTGTTTAAGATCATGGACACTACGTAATTATGGGTTTATTTAAAAATATACAGTAATATTGAAAAAAACTAAATTTACGGATTTTATCGCGTTTATTTCATTACTTTTACTTATTTTTAATTCCCGACGTTTCGGATGCTTTACAGCACCCATGGTCACGGGGGGGGACTGAGATGTTTGACGTCCCAATGTCATAGTTAGTCCGGCTACCTTCAGTTTTTGAATATTAATTTTTGGTCCAATTTACGCAAAACGAGCTTATAGTATCATGAAGTCTTGCAGCGGTATGCTTAGGTTTGGGTTTAATTTTGTTAATTATAGGATCCCAAGCAGGTGGCAGCACCCATCCATCTTCTCTATTGAAATTTGGATGTTTTTTAATTTCAATAGCCTCGCGTATCATCCTTGGTAGGAACCGGTGTTCTTTTGCGAGAATTTGTGGTTTATCAAATCGAATGTAATGGTGGGGACGATCTTGAACATGTTCGCAGACTGCAGACTTCCCGGAGCGTCGGTGCTTCATGTCAGCTATATGTTCTTTCACGCGGGTTTTTATGGATCTTTTTGTTTGACCTATGTAAGAGAGACCACATTCACAATCTAACTTGTACACTCCTGCATCTTGTAGAGGGATATTACACGTGACGGATGGTAAAAAATTGACTAATCTTCTTCGGCGGCTTGTAGTATGTTTTAATGGAAGCTCGCTTCAATATCTAGCCCTACCTTATCTGTGACTCCTCTGACATATGGTAGTACAGCAGGTACACGCTCGACTGTGGCCGGCTTCACTCGGTCACTGTGACGTAGGCGCGGGACCCGTTGCTTGTTGTCTTGCAATACTTGCTTGACGTGCTGAAGTTCGGCGGTCAGATGTTTTCTGTTTCTCTGAAACAAAGATTTACCCACGGTAGCTAACTGTGAAGGATGATGGTGAGATGCACCATTTAAATATCGGTTGGTATGGGTCTTTTTTTTCCCTGTGTATACACTGTGTATAGGAAAAAGACCCATACCAACCGATATTTAAATGGTGAATCTCACCATCATCCTTCACAGTTAGATACCATGGGTAAATCTTTGTTTCAGAGAGCACGAGGGATCTGTGACAGAAAACATCTGACCGCCGAACTTCAGCACGTCAAGCAAGTATTGCAAGACAACAAGCTTCGGGTCCCGCGCCTCCGTCACAGTGACCGAGTGAAGCCCGCCACAGTCGAGCGTGTACCTGCTGTACCATAGCCATATGTCAGAGGAGTCACAGGCAAGGTTGGCTACATATTGAAGCGAGCTTCCATTAAAACATACTACAATCCGCCGAAGAAGATTAGTCAATTTTTTACCATCCGTCAAGTGTAATATCCCTCTACAAGATGCAGGAGTGTACAAGTTAGATTGTGAATGTGGTCTCTCTTACATAGGTCAAACAAAAAGATCCATAAAAACCCGCGTGAAAGAACATATAGCTGACGTGAAGCACCGACGCTCCGGGAAGTCTGCAGTCTGCGAACATGTTCAAGATCGTCCCCACCATTACATTCGATTTGATAAACCACAAATTCTCGCAAAAGAACACCGGTTCCTACCAAGGATGATACGCGAGGCTATTGAAATTAAAAAAACATCCAAATTTCAATAGAGAAGATGGATGGGTGCTGCCACCTGCTTGGGATCCTATAATTAACAAAATTAAACCCAAACCTAAGCATACCGCTGCAAGACTTCATGATACTATAAGCTCGTTTTGCGTAAATTGGACCAAAAATTAATATTCAAAAACTGAAGGTAGCCGGACTAACTATGACATTGGGACGTCAAACATCTCAGTCCCCCCCGTGACCATGGGTGCTGTAAAGCACCCGAAACGTCGGGAATTAAAAATAAGTAAAAGTAATGAAATAAACGCGATAAAATCCGTAAATTTAGTTTTATTCAATGTGAGGTGTTCGCCTAAATTTAAGAAATCATTATATACAGTAATATAAAAATATTATTCGCACCAACATAACGAAAAGCTTTTTGGGAATGTTTATATATTTTTATGTTAATACACTTGATAAAAGTTGTAACTTTTGTTACATATTTTAAAAATGCAAGTGAGCTAGGGGTTCTATAAAAAAGCTTGCAAACAAAATTTAAATTATAATTCTATATTTCATTACGTTTTTTTTTAAATTTAAGCTTAAAGTAAACACTTTAAAACAGTGTCTATTTTCTTCAACTGAATTATGCAAATATTTTCATGATTAAAGTGCATATTTTGTCGATTTGTTTTCTCCTAAAACTGTATTGTCAAAACTACATTCAGGAGTCACTTTTTTCTCTGTAGTTTAGGTGGCAATGATTCTACATAATACAGCTTATGAATAATGATGTGCTCAATAGAATAAAAATGTCTGTAAACAGCTTTATTAATAGGTGTGTATATATTTCGCTTCGACGTTTGTGGTTTATTATTATTGTTGTAAGCCATAGATTGTTTTGTAAGTATCAAAATTATATTCTATAAGTAAGAAATAATTGTTCACTACTTACAGATGTAATTTGTAAAGCGGAAAAATATATCTTATGTAACTTAAAAAATATGAAATCGTTAACTTTTGCAAAGTTTCACACACGTTATTTTTAGTTTTGTTATAAAATAACACTAAAAGTTAATTAATTTAAGTTTATCACAAATTTAAGTAATAAAGACGATATACTAACGCTTTTATAAGATAGACGAATTTACCTCAAATTTACCAAATATGAAGCCAGTTTATCGTCAACAATTTAATTCAATGGTTTAAGATAATTGATAGAATCAGGCGTTACTTTGCGACAATCCATTATAATAAATCATCAGGTAATGTAGACTCTACGGCGGCTGACCGCTAAGTCTTAGCGCTCAGCCGCCTAGCTTAGCGGTCAGCCGCCGTCGAGTCTACATCACCTGAGGATGCCTCGTGTAGAGGCGAAACACGTGTCGTATTGTCGTCGACGGTGTGTCTTAACTGGAATAATGGTGTTGGAAATAGTGGTGCCAGGAGTAGTGGTGCTGGGACTAGTGGTGACGGATTTAGTGCATGCAATTGTGGGAGGGCGGGAGATGCTCTTGAATCCAGGTAAGACACATCATTGTATTTAGTTAGCGGAAGGTTGCGAAGAAATTTATATTTTTATTTTTATTCAATAGTTTAAGTTTTTGTACAGTTATATTTTTAATTTATAATGTACCTAAGTAAAAATATTTGACAAAGTTTGTGTTAGGTTTGTCGCCTAAAAAAAATATATTTAATTAATTTCACAAGACTTTGCAGGAGATTCCGATTTCTATGTTAACGAATGTATGAGATTCTGTTGTATTCATAAATCGGTGTTAGTTTCGTGTGTATTTTGAAGTCTTGATTCACAGCGGACGCGACGTGTCACCAATATAGACCAATTTCATACTTGATCTAATATTTGTAATTGACCCAACTGCTGGTACGTTCTGATGTTTATTTCTCTAATACGTATAAAACATGTCTTACAAAATGAAATTGTTGATTATTGTTTTAGCATGAGGTCCTTTGCAATATTATCTCACAGAATACGAGCTTAATGCTGCTATATTTCTTATGGTAAGTGTAGAAAATCGAAGACCCTTTTTTCTGAAATGAGGCATTCCATCTTAGTCCTCAAGGGTGACAACGCATCTGCATTATGATTCTTAACGGAGGATAGATATAGGTAGGTGTCTATAGGCGAAAGTATCCACTTACCATCAGGTGGGCTGTGTTCGTTTGTCAACTTTATTCTACAAAAAATATGTATACTGTTAATAGATGTTAACCTTATTTCAACGGCGTAAAGTTCAAAATTGTACGTATGGTTGTACAGGATGGTGCGCGAACGCGTCCGCTGTGTCTCAGATCGTTACATTGACAATATCAACGGTGATTCGGGTGTTCAGTAGGTGTTACGGAGTCTATGAGTGTTGTTCCTGTTACAGTGTCTGTTCCTAACTGTAGCCAGCGTTGCACGGGTGTCAGATCGAGATAACTGAGTGTAAGAAAGAGAAACGAAACAACTCAAGAAAAATATTCGTAATTCAAGATAATGTACTAGAAACTTGTGTTTATTAAATGAAAAGGATTTCAGCAAAGAAGAGGCATTGTAGATACACAACATGTAATTAATGGGAAAATATTTGAAAATAATTGTATACACAAGTAGGTATATTTATTTTAAAATACCATTTATAACTAGCGACGCGCAATTAATATTTCAATTTTAACTAAATCTCAAGATTTTTCGAATAAAATTTAGTCTAAAACACTCCTGTTAATATTTTATACAAAAATATTAACAAACAAAAACAACAATATAGAGAAAACTCTCAAAACGCGTCGTAGCTCACAAATTATCGAAACCGGACTGATTTTTTTGTAGTTTAAGGGAATTTGTTGTCATTGATTCCTAAGACAAGTTGGACTGAAATTATAGAACGTACGAAAAACACATATCACAACTTAATTTTTTTTGCAGTCTTTACCGGCGTGTGTGAGTATAGATAGTAACAGTGTGCGAGCGAGAAGAGAAAAGGGGCGACGTTATTTTTTCAATCCCATTCTTTAACCGTATTAAAAAAATATGGACGAGTTTCGTGAAGTAAAGGTATTATAGAAATAAAATTTACGCACGGAACATTTGAATACCGATTTTTATTACGCATTTAACGGGAACGACAGCGTTTTTGTTACATGTTGTGTATAATGACGTGCGTTACCAAAACCGAAGTCATTCTGTCGGTGCTTTTTATTTATTAAAATTTTAAGGCCAGATAATTTTGATTTTTAATTTAATAAAGTTACTAAATTAAACTACTGAAAGCTAAACAAGATATAAATTAAATTTAAATTCCTGAATGTGGTAAATATAAAATTTGTTTCTTGAATAGAAAAAAATTGGCAACACTGCTTTCTGACACCCGTCAGAATAATATGACCCTTCTTAGGGTAGTCAAATATTTAATTTTATGTATATTAATGTGTTATATATAATTAATAATCAAAATGGTAACAACTTCTAAAGACGTTCGGTGGGGATTTCTGCTGTTCTGTATTATTACTTAAAGTTGTATTATTATGGTATCTATTCGTAGGATGTTATAGTTGAAATTTAAGTGGAATTTCTCACTGAACTCGAACTGTAGGCCTAGAATGCTAGATCTAGTTTCAATATTTGAATTGTGCCTAAATAAAGAGTTATACCTAAGTAAATGTACTATCTGTCGGTTCTATATAAGCTTTAAGTAACTTTGCTTTATTTAGTGTTAACAAAATTTAATTTAAAATACATCTGAAAACGATATACAATTGTGATTCACAATAATTTTATGGCAATAAGGCGTTAATGATTACTAATTTGAAAATTCTTTGTATAACGTTAAGTTGGTAAAAATGACAAAATGTTAAACTTTATGGCCATTTGACGACCAACATTTGCAGGTTCATCCAGGATATTGGTATTGGTTGTACGTTTATCTGCTAATAAGAATGACTAATATCAGCCGCATAATTTTACCATCGCACATCGCGACAAAACTCGCGACACCATCCATACCATCCGAATGACTGGCGGTCCACCGCTGTGCGAATTAAAAGAAGTTTACTTCCTCGCACAACTTCCTTGTGGAATCGTTTAACACCGGAGATTTTTCCGGACCGATACGACATGGGACCTTCAAGAAAAGAGCCTACTCCTTTTTAAAAGGCCGACAACGTATCTGCAATCCCCCTCGTGTTGCAGTTGTTCGTGGGCGGCGGTAATCACTTACCACCAGGTGAGCCGTATACTCGTTTGCCCCCTCTCCTATAAAAAAGACTACTGACTAAAGAGACGCAGTCACCTAATGGTCAGTGGATGCTGGATTCATAGATTGAAAATCAAAATGCAGTTGCGTTGGTTAAGACTGAAAAGGAATGCCTCTTTATTAGTAAAGAGGATTTCCTGTCCTTGTCACACACCATTTTTCCATAATACTGGATTATTCATTGAATAATATTAACAAAATAAATATTAATAATGTCCTCTCGACTGAATTTCGGTCACGGCGGCCTGTCTCAACGGAAACTAGCCATCGGCACAGGACAGGATTATAGTTGCAAAGTGTATACGCAAGTATAGGTGCACTATCTATTCCCTCACTCTCATAATCTGATGGAACGGTAAACCGACAAGACCGGAGAGAGATCAGCCGCAGGACCACCGGCTTTACGTGCTTTCCGAGGCACGGGGCTGAGACACCGTCAACTTCCTGGCTCCGAACTGATCAACAATCGCACTACTACAATTACTAGACCAACAAGGCAGTTAACAAATTATTAAAATGTGTGGCGGAACGGTACGAATACTAAACTATTCCTAATGGCTATATTCTTAAAGTTTTACATTTTGTGAGGAATTTTAACATTATGTTAGCTGATATGTTAATAACAATGATGAATAATTAAGTATGTTGTTATATTTATAGAGTTATAATTAAAAAGGTTAAGTTTTAAAATACTTTCACATATTAAATAACGATCGAAAAATTATTTTTTAGACAAAATGCCTTACACTTTGTCGATGGAATATTGAAATATGTGCTTTAAACTTTCATCGTGGATAGTTAGTTGTTCTTTAATACGGATTTGAGTACGCGGTTTTAGTTGAGGTATATGAAAGATGTGAAAAAATTACGAAATCTAGATTAGTTTGGAAAAAAGTCCGTGGATTAAATAATAAATAATACTCTGAATTTGTTATCAAGAAAGAAATAATTATGTCAAAATAAAATGGATTAATGTTTCATGGCAAATACATTTGATAAAACTTAGGAATGTATAACAAAAATCAATAAAATAGTACATAGTAATTATATGTATATTGTGTTGTTATACATATATATTAGCGAGATATACCTATAAGTGTATTAACAAATTGTATAGTTTGCAGAATGTAATTAGAAATAATTTCTTCCTCAAAATCTCATGAACGTGATATGAATTTCATTACATTTTACATGAAGGATATAATATATGTATATGATTATTTAATTTTTAACAATTTGATTGTACCTAAACTGTGTTAAAATTTTAGAATGTAAGCCCAGCTCACTATTCTTAGACATGTACGTTTATAATAATTTCGACCGTTATGTGGGTGGTAGAAACATTCTCAGATCTCATGCAGCACTGAGCAAGTGACAGTTTCTTAAGTTTGTTATTTTTACTATGATTTCTTTTTTTTATGCACTTGGACTTACCGCAGTGTTGCAAGTTGTCAGACATTAATAATGTGATTCCCATAAAGTGTAATTGTACTTGTCGATGGATCGAAAAATGTAAAAGATATTCTTCCAAAAGCTGGCCAAACGGTAGACGTATGAAAATAAATATATTATTAAAACATTTTCGTATTTTATTAGTGTCTATGATCACTTTAATTTTTCTATATACGACTTCATATAAATTGACCTATCGATTCAACGAATGAATCGACTGTGCATGAATAAATCGATTGAATGAAATCGATTTTGATGTAATTAATGTTTTTTTGTTGTAATCAACGATGGTATTTCAGTAATAATTATGTTCTTATGATGTGTATCATGAACCTGTAATTTATAGATTTTTATTTTTTAAATTTGAAATAATGTATGTATGCTGTCTGTACATTTTTTAATATTTCATATATTATTTCGGTTTCACAGGTGATTATTCATGGAGCTGTGGGAACTGCATGATGCCGGATCCCTGGGACAAATTCCCGAATCCCCCTCTAGGCGGAAGTCATCCCAACACACCACGCAACGGTTGCCGACCTGGAATCTGTGTGAACGCGAGGGTTACCTACCCAAATTATATGCCAAATAAAGGCAACCCTAGGCCTCCGAGGGTGGCAAGGAACCTCCCTTGGGCTCCAGCTTTCCCAGATGAACGATTAAAAGGGCAGAGATGTCGGAATGGTACAGCGCCATATTGGTAGTGGTATTGGATGGTTAATTGGTTTCAGTTATTGTAAATAGCGTGGTTGTAAAAATGTTTAACTGTGTAACAAACGGCTGTTGCGTAAAGAGAGAGAGAGAGATAATAGAGGAGCCCGCCATCTTTGAATGATAAAAGATTGTTTGGAGGACTGATAAATGATGAAATATGGAAAGCTTAATACATTTTTGTGTATTTTAAAGAACTGAATCGGTTTCTGGAGTGACTCGTTCCTTTCTTGTTTGTTGCATCACTATGGAATGTAGATTAAATTAATTTTTATCAGATTCTTTTCTACGTCTGAAAGCGAACGTCACTATGTTAGAATTATTGACAGTTGTAAAATTAATTATTGGTTTAAAAATATCGATTCATCGTGGAACCTACGATTTATTCTATCTGTTCAATATTTCCCACGAATCGATTAAGTTAAAATGACTTTTATTATGAATTATATTTTACATCTGTGAGTATAGGTACGTATATATCTACGTTCCTCTCGATGTTTCCAGTGAAATAGAAGGCTGTCTTTGATCACGAGGTCCTGGGTTAGAAACTCGGGTTGGGCCATAAAACTAGTTAATGGGGTTTTCTGTCAAGAAGTTCTCAGTAGTAGCCCGTGTCTTGGAAAGCAACGTAAAGCTGTTGGACTTGCGCCTGATCTCTTCGATCGTGTCGGATTTCCGTTCCATCGGACTATTAGTGTCGACGAATAGAGAGTGCTCCTACGCAAGCATGCGTACTAGGGAAATATAATTGCTAGTCTCCGTTGAAATTGGTCGTTATGACTGACATTCGGTTTCGAGGACATTATTATAATGTATAAGTTATCTCTTTGGATGCATTATGTATTCATGTAGCTTCCAACAGTATTCGGAAATCTTCTTGGTCGCAATCTTCCATAAGTCATAACAACATCCGGCCAAAAACGGACACCCTCTTAACCGTGCTTTCTTTTTTGATATAATGTTCTAATAAGATAGTTTGAGAAGAGAACATGGAAATGCCTATGCGGACCCGCCTCGCAGGGACAAGTACGGGTTACGCCATACCGATACTCCTCTTCCCCCGATATTTCACCTCGGTTGGGAGGGTGGAGAGGAAACCCCTTCCGCTATAGTTCACCAACACGCGTCCGAAGTGGGCTAGGCAAGCTCATACGAAGCGCCCACCTTCGGTCGGCCCTTTACCTCGGGCCAGTCCTTTACTTCGGGCCAGCCAAGTGAGTTCCACTTTGTTCACAGTGGGTGACCAGGTCACAGCAACTATTTCCCCCCTCTACAACAAGGCGGGAACCTAGAGGGTGGGGGGTGGTAGAGTTTGAGAAGCCTTAGCGTAACTAACGACAAACTGTGATGTACAAATATTGGTTTCCGTCGTGCTTTGAACTCTGAACCAAGGCGATCAGACGGAGCGCTTTCCATGTGGTCGTGGATACTTAACGAGACTGGTTAAACGACATTGTAAATTATTGTGAACTTATATTTCCAAAACTACAACATTTTTTTTAAATTTGTTTATCAAAATGAATTTGTAGAAATGTGTCAATTAGGGGTAATAGCAACCTTATCATCTGTTACGTAACGTCTCTTTTAAATTACATTTATTTTGTCTATCACATTAATATTTACTGAAATCTATGGTTAAGAATAGTTTTATGTTTATTGTGTCCAGGTATTTTTCATGTTTCAAGAGCGGTTTTAGTTATTTTTATTTGTGGCGAAACGGTTATATGTTAGCTGTCAATTTGTTATAGAAATTAATACTTGCAAATAAGAGTTATTATTGTGTATACTTTACTGACCTTTTCATGTAATCAAAGCGCCATCCCGAGCTATCTGTATACATTGACTCCGCCCAAGTTAAAGTAAATTAATAAATCAAGTTGATTGTCGGCCAGCGCACTCTTTCAGCCCATCCACTATTCTTCAGCAGTTATTATCTATACGTATTCTGGATAAAACTTGCGAGCATGTGATGAATAACGATGCACCTCAAATTTGAAAAAATTAAGTCTCTAGGCTGAGCATCGTATTGCTGTCGTGTTTCGTCCTATAATAAGGAAGTTTGGGGTTTTATGGGTTAATAAAGATATAAACGCGACATGGGCTTGCTATGCCGAGTGTAGGTTGCATTGATCTCGTACTGAACGTGACGTTAGTCACGTGTCACGTCGACAACAAGGAGTTCCTTGTCAAAAAGTTAGGTGTCTACGGCCTACTGCATTAATCAATTCGCTTTTTATGGGCAATTATGAAAAATTATTTCTTAAATTTACGCGAACATTGAATGAAACTATATTTACGGATTTTATCGCGTTTAATTAACTATTTTAACTTTTTTCTTTATATTCCCGAGGTTTCGGGTGTTTTACAGCACCCATGGTTACGGGGGGACTGAGATGTTTGATATCCCAATGTCATAGTTAGCCCAGCTACCTTCAGTTTTTGAATATAAATTTTGACATTGAGACGTCAAACATCTCAGTCCCCCCGTGTCCATGGGTGTTGTAAAGCATCTAAAACAGCGGGAATTAAAAAAAAGTTAATAAAACGCGATTAAATCCGTAGGTATATATAGTTTTATTCAATTACGAAAAATCCAATATCTAAAATGGGTGCGTCGATCAATGGACTCGTTCGTGTGTTAGCAAGACAGCTACATATAAAAGTATCGCCCTTTATTGCATTTTACGCGGCCGTGTTCAATTTGTAATGTTGGCGGGAAATGAGGGCTATAATCTTATGGTCACCAGATGTCGCTAGTTGGCACTGAGCTGAACGTATTTGTTACGTAGATTGTTGAAAAACTATGTTTTAAATAGAAGTTCTTCGGTTTGTTGTGTGTGTATACACAAAACAATGCCTTAGTACTGTATTATTCAATTTATTCGCAAATTTGTTTGGTTTATTCATTTTTATTCTAATGAGTATAAAATAAAAGTAATAGTTCACAGAAAGAAACATTAACCTCTACACTTTTCTGACTAATTAACTTCTCCCGATATGAAAACTGTCAGATATTTCGCTTCATTGCTAAGTGGCCGCCCTGGTGGCTGAAAGACTCGTGGAGGCACTTCATTGTACACGTAATAATCTGACGTGTAATGCAATTAGGTTTTCAGGCTTTGTTCGAAGTTAGTTCATTATGGCCCATTATCAATGGTAGTATGAGTTACCTACAAGAGTTCCTCCCAATAGTGACATAATAGTGCTTAACATGATCAAAGATTCTACGTAAAATGTTTAGTGTAAATTTTTTATAGAATTTTACGTAATGAATTTGAAATTTTATTGTCAATATGTAGTAATCAACTTTTAGAGTTTTATATTCGACAAATGAAATAGAGTACATAATCTGTAGTAAATAGTTTTTTTTAATAGAATAAGGGTGACAAACGAGTCCACTTGATATACAAAATGCAGATGCGTAGTCAACCCTGAGGACCAAGATGGAATGTCTCGTTTCCATAAAAAGGATAGCGTCATAAAAAGGGGAGTACCTTAATATGTTTTTTTTTAATTGTAAATTATTGAAACACTGTCAAATGTTTTGTTTAAAGATTTCCTTTGTGCCTCTACTTGCTTCACGGCCCTGGTTGCATTACATTTCTTTTGATTATCCCAAGTTGTTCATAGCCGTAAAATGAAATTTCCATCTAAGTATGTGTATTTATAGTTTTTTATGTCTCCAAAGCTCTGAAATGTCATTTGAAACAAATTGTTTTTTGTTGTTTTAAGTTTCTTTATTATAGATGTGAGAACCTGTATGATTTTTTTATTTTTCGCCATTCTTTAATTATATATTAGCTGTAGGCAAACACGCGTTGTTGGAGCTCAGGTTTTTGCAAAGATTATTCTATGTTGCCTGAACTATAACACTCTAACACTAATATAATTTATGTACACCTCCTACCCTATTTGCAATTCGCTGTGAACAACAGTTCTCTAAACTAGGGTTGTCTGGGAGAACTCGCTTCCAGAGCGATAACACCGCCTGTTGTACTTTCTTTAAAAGTATATACAGTGTGTCTGGTCACGACCTAGCGATAATTTAAGGTTACAAAATATACCTAATTTCATCGACGAAAACACCCATATATGGGGGTCTACCTCTACTTACTTCTACTTGTCGGAATTCTCCTGTCGGAATGGCCGCCATTTAATTTTTTTTTGCAAGAAAGATGCAGATTTCTCTGGACAGAAAGGTCCTACAGATGTAAAAAAATGTTATTTAAAAGGTAAAAGGTAAAAGGCTATCAAATAAAAATAAACATCATGGAAAGTTTTCCCTACAAAATATCTTAAAACATTTGCAATGCTAATTTAAGTGAAAAAAATTGTCAATTTTTTTATTTTTCTTAACATACTTCAAAAACTAGCACATTGATACAAATTTTTTTAATACAATCCTAATACTTAAGGATATTACTTACAATTTGACATTAAAATTATTGTTCTTAATTGCATAACTCGAGAGTGAGGGCTGTTTGAATATGACCCTTTTGCGACGGTCCCAAACCCATGTACACTGTACAGCTACCTGCTACATTGAATAGGGTTTATGTGACAAGGACGGAAAATGATTTGTATTATTGTTAGGGCGGTGAATAAGTAGGACAAAAATCATGTTTGACCAGCGCAGGTATCGAAGATAAATGTTTGTTAGATCAGTTGCAGTGTTGCCGTTTTAGAAAGAAAGAAAGAAAGAAAGAAAAACTTTATTTGAAATCACAAAGATAAACAAAAAACTGAAATATTAAATAAAAATAAAATGGATTTTGAGGTATTAGCTAACTTAAGACAGAAGCGCTTAATAAGTTTATTTACTGACTTTCTCGCTAGATCTAGCGGATTTTAACAATGTTTAGCGGATAAAAAAAAAATCGTTTTAGCGAGAAATAATTATTTAGCGACTTCTAGCGACATTTGCACTTTTTAGATGGCGACTTTTTTTATAAAGTAATATTTACTTCAAATAAGTCACTTACCTTATGTCCAATTTTGTAATCTACCGTTGGTAACACTGTATTTATAATATAAATTCACGGAAATTCCCGAACATCAACTAACAATTCCATGTCGTACATTCACTTTCACCTGTTTCGACATATAAAAATGCAGAAGGAATAAACATTATCGAAGATTTATGTAATTTTGCAATAATAATATTATCACTACCGCACTCAAATGCAGAATTTGAACGCGTATTTAGTGCAATGAATATAGTTAAAAGCAAACTGCGAAACAAGCTATCGGAAAAAGTCTTTGAAATTCTTCTAATAAGAAATCAGTTAAGGATTAAAAAAAGAATTGCGCAACGTATGATATTCCTAAAGATGTTGTCAACCAAGTCGGTAAGGGCATACAAAAGGGGTGCAGTTCAACTTCCGCTCAAGTTCTTTTTGAAGATCTGGATCCATACTTCGCTATCAATTTTGAAATTTAGGTACAAGAACGTACTGAGCTAATTGTTTTATTTTTAGTAAGATGACTAATGTTTAAACGTACTAGTTTAAAATTAAAGATTTATAATTTTACATTTTTTTTGTTGTGTACATGTATAATAATTTTTGTTTTGGTTGTCATGTCATTAACCTACACTATAAATAACTGATTTATGTGAAATAGAGTCCGCTCTTTTTAAGGTTTTTCTAAATTTATACATTTAGATTTTCGATATTCATTGTATTTTTTTTTTTTTTTTTTATATATATACATACCATTTGGCAAGATTTTTCAGTTAGCCCAATGGTAGTACGAAAATGTACCTAGGGATATCTAGCGGATTTTAAGAAAGAGAAAAATCCTGTTTCTGGCGGATTTTTTCTGTTAGTCTAGGGACTTTAAAATTTGTAGAACGGCAACCCTGATCAGTTGTCCTCCGCTCTGCGTTGCGATCGCTACTATTCCGTTCCGTTTTGTGAGCTATTCCTTCACCGAGATATTCTGCTGAGTTTGTTGTAGTTTGCAGTGACTACGTACTTTTCGGATAAAAACATGTCTAACTATTCGTCTCATCACATAGCTGACATGCATTTCGTGTACGGCAGATGTAATGGAGGCCCTACTGCCGCCGTACGAATGAATCGCACCCAGTCGACAAACTTTTATTGACATTCACTTAAGATTGTCGCAATATGGCATCCAAAGGCCGACAATGAACGCTCTCGCATAGTGTCAGTGCAAGCAGAAGAAGAAGTTCTTCAACTTATTTACCGAGATCCCAGGCTCAGTGTAAGGCGAATAGCAATGATGCTGCATTTGTCAAAATGGGTTGTGTGGAAAATTTTAAAACGCGAAGGCATGCATCCGTACCATTTTCGTCGCCTGCAAGATATTCGAGAGCCAGACTATGCTGTGCGAGACAATTTATGCTCGTGGCTCAACGGTTGTGTGCGACATCAACCGACATTTTGTAAAAAAATCATGTGGACCGATGAGGCGACTTTTACAAGAGCTGGTATTATAAACCATAGAAACAAGCATTTATGAATGCAAGAAAATCCAAATGCAGTATGGCCCAGTAAATTTCAACATGAATTTTCAGTAAATGTGTGGGCGGCTATGATTGACGACAAATTAATTGGACCAATTGAATTACCAAATACAATTAATGGCCCAAGATTTTTAGATTTTCTAAGGAACACATTTAGAGAAATCATGGAGGAATTACCAGTGATCAACCGACGGCGCATGTGGCTACAGTTGGACGGTGGACCAGCTCACTACGCACGTGCTGTGAAAGCTTTTCTTAATGAAAATTATTCACCATGGATAGGACGTGGTCGAACGGTAGCTTGGACACCTCGCTTTCCGGATTTAACACCTCTAGATTATTTTTTATGGGGATGGATGAAGCAGAGGGTTTATGCTACAGTCCCAAATAGCAGACAAGAACTGCTCGACAAAATAGTGACGATTGCGGATGACATAAGATTCGACATAGTCTTAGGGTATGTTCCGAAATACAACGCAGTGTACTGTCCAATGCAAATGACGTCATAAATCACCGCGATACTGGTGATTCGTTCCAAAACATTGGACAGTATATGACGTCATACTTTTGCGCCATTTAGAAAAGTGTTGGCGATTATTTTGTCATTTTGTGATCCAAAAACCATTATATCCTCCTAATGGATATACCAGCAATTATTCTATAATTCTTTGTATTTGAATAAATAGAAAAAAATTCTGGCATGCTTTATTCAGCGCACACACAATTAAAATTTTTTTTATTGTGGCCGGATATCCGACGCAATATGGCGGCGGCACGCCAGTACAATATAGTGTCAATTGATGACGTCATTAGCATTTAACAGTGTACTGTGTTGTATTTCGGAACATACCCTTAATATCAAGGGCCACACGACAAATGGCTGTAAGGGCAGTGGCCTGTCTACAGAATAGAGGTGGACATTTTGAACAATTATTAAATTAATAATAATATTTAAAGCCATTAAAAGTTTCTTAAAAGTTATAGTGTATTTTTATTTAATCAATTATCGAAAATTAATAGCGCTTATATGAGGCTCTACATACATGGCAAAAGGGTCATATTCAAACAGCCCTAACTCTCGAGTTATGCAATTAAGAACAATAATTTTAATGTCAATTTGTAAGTAATATCCTTAAGTATTAGGATAGTATTAAAAATTTTGTATCAATGTGCTAGTTTTTGAAGTATGTTAAGAAAAAAAAATAGTCAATTTTTTTTACTTAAATTAGCATTGCAAATGTTTTAAGATATTTTGTAGGGAAAACTTTCCATGATGTTTATTTTTATTTGATAGCCTTTTACCTTTTACCTTTTAAATAATATTTTTTTACATCTGTAGGACCTTTCTGTTCTACAGAGAAATCTGCATCTTTTGGCAGAGGTATCTACAAGAATAAAAAAATGGCGGCCATTCTGACAGGAGGGGGGTGGGTGGGTAGACCCCCATATATGGGTGTTTTCGTCGATGAAATTAGGTATATTGTAACCCCAAATTATCGCTAGGTCGTGACCAGACACACTGTGTATTTCATTTTGTTTCTTTATGTGTATTAGTGTACATTAAGAATTTATTGATTGAATAATTTTATAACGTGAGCTTATCGACACATACGGATTTTAAATTTTTTAAACAGTAAGGGTGACAAACGAATTCACAGTATCCGCCTGATGGTGACTGGATGTTGTAGCCCATAAACATCTACACTCATCCTCGAAAAAAAATCAAGATGCAGATGCGTTGTCACTCACGAGGACTAAGATGGAATGCCTCCTTTCCAGTAAAAAAGGTATCCAGTTCTCTACACTCACCATACGAAGCACTAGCATTAAGCCACTATTTTATGCTGGTATTCTGTGAGAACGTGGTACTTTCCCGATCGAGCCGACCCACGTGCTACAACCATAATATAGCTGCAGGTGGTATCTTTCTGTTATAAAATTTAAGTGACTAAGGAACTTTCAGTTCACATGGTGGTGAGTGGTTACTGCAATCCGTAGACGTCTACTTCTATCCTCGATTACGAACCAAAGTGCCATCTCCATAAGTGGCTCTTTCAAAATACATTTCACTCGGTAAATGAGTTTTTAAATCACTGATGACAACTTTTTATAGGACTATAGCTCATAATTGACATTTTTATTATTATTAGGGAAGGCCCGGTGGTGAGTTTGGACATAGCGAAGACCGTCAATCGGGTACTACTTTACACAAGGTGCTACTTTAGAAGCTTTCATCTTATGGGCTTCCCGAGAAATTGTGCGGATGACAGCACTACACACCAGTCGTGCCAATATTTCTTGGGAAAACGTCGCCGAGTACCGCACCAAACTTGTGTCTGAAGTGGAGTCTTTGCTGAACAAAGTCTCGCATTGGGGTCTACTAAATCTAGTCCAGTTCAATGCTCAGAAGACACAAGTTTGCGCGTTTATCGCTAAAATTAATTCATTTGGCGTATTTCCTCAGTTTTAAGGCACTCCCCTTATTGCCTCATCCAGTATCAGAATCCTTGGCGTCGACATATCGAGTGATGTGCGTTTCGTGGCCACTTGGAAGAGAAGGCCAAATTGGCTTCTAAAAAACTTGGCGTACGCAACAGAGCGGGACAGTATTTCATGCCGGCACAACGTCTGCAACTTTACAAGGCGCAGGTTCGGCCTCACATGCAATACTGTTCCCATCCCTGGACCGGGGCACCTCAGTGCCAGCTCCTTCCACTTGACCGTCGAGACAAAGCTCACGATACTATCTACACCATCTGGATGCTTGGCGGTCCACCACTGTACGTTCTACTAGGAGTTTTCTTCCTTGTACGAGCCCTCTATGGAATCGTTTACCACCGGCGATTTTTCCTGACGGATACGAGTGAGGGACCTTCAAGAAAAGAGCTTACAATTTTCTAAAAGGCCGGCAACGCACCTGCGATTCCGTTGGTGTTAAAGATGTTGATGGGCGGCGGTAGTCATTTACCATCAGGCGAGCCGCTAGCTCGTTTGCCCCCTCTTCTATTAAACAAAAATCTGACGTGGTGGTATAATAATTTTTTTTATTTGTTAATTATTATTATTACTTTTAGTTACACTTTTGTTATCTTTATGTAATTGGATGGATTGTTTGTTGTTGCTGATTAATGATTTGATAATGATTGATTTTGATATCATAATTATTGTAAAACTAAAATTTCCAAAAATAAACAAATTTTGATGTCTCCATTAGGGACTTAGTATGTAATACATAGTGTCTTATGGAACATACATACTTAAAAGCAAATAAAAAAAATATAGCGGTATAGCCTGGTAGGAGCTTTGTATGTGGACTTCTAGATTTGCAATCGCTAATCCGCTTGCCTTGCGTGGCGATAACATAACATAAATCCTTCCTTCAATCTTAGTCAACGGTAGGAGCCCACGCCCAGCTGTGATCTTTGAAGGGCTGCTGAAGAAGATGAATCTTTCGTATATGAAGTAAGCATACCATTCTTTTTACTACATACCGTTTTTTATAGAATAAGCGTGACAAAAAACACAGGGTACCTGATGGTAAGTGGATGCTGTGGCCCATAGACAACTATACCTATCCTCGATTAAGTATCAAAAAGCAGATGCGTAATCAGCTCTGACGGATGGTAATTTTAGATAAAATTACCGTGCCTCTGAGGACTGAGATGGAATACCACCATACATTTCCACTAAAAGTGTTTCCGGTTCTATTCACTTATAATACGAAACACAGCAGCATCAAGCAGCTGTTTTAAGCTGGTATTCTGTAAGAGTGACTTTATAAGATTTAAATAATGCATTAGTACCAATAAAACTGCAAAATATATAACTTCTTTTATTACGTCCTCGATCGAAAATTTGTTGCCGCTGTGAAAGAAATCACTCGATTGCAATATAACTTGTTGATATTTATTTGAAATTAATAATACATCTTACACAATTTCAAAAAAGGATAAAGAATTTAAAATTATCAACATAGCAATTCTGACTCGCTACGGCTAAGTTTACGTATATAAAAAGAATACAATGTTAAGAAATTGCCAAAATGTAAACAATAAAATAATGCAGTTAATTAACTAATGCACTAACTTAAAGAGGATTTAAATAATTAGATGCGCCTTTACCATAGTATGACCACTCCGAAATGTGTCTGTCCATTCAGTTTATACAAAGGTACTCTGTGCGTCCATTCTCAATTAAGTAAGCTCACTCATTCGCAATCAGTGCTCATTTGTGCGACAGAGAAGGTAGTATACACAATTTCTGTAAGATAATGAGAGATGACGCTACTGCATTAGTGTGCGCGCGTCAGCGTCTTGCAAACGAACACATCCAAAAATAATGCCACAGTTTTCAAGGTGAAGGCGCATCTAACTATTTAAACCTTTGGATTTAACACCCTCGTTATTACCCCCAAGTACACTTCAAATCTTATAAATATATGTACCTATTATAATTCATTGAAAAATAGAGAATTATAATTTAAGTACATAAAATTCCTATATATATATATATATTAGAGATTAAGTAATAACAATTCACATAGATCGAAATGGTCGTATAACAATTCTCTTCAGTTTCATAAGAGCTGATAATTCAATCGTCAGATAAAAGTTTGTTCTTGGGCGACCGACCTTTGCCCGGCGTTAGGCAAAATAATCTGATGGATGGAACCTATCTAGATGAACTTGGAAAATAAAACATTATCTAAATACTAAATTTTATTTAAAAAAAAGTTTAAGAAGGCCGTTTTCGAACATTGAAGTTTATGTGACATACAATATCTTAATGTTTCTGAGAAACCAATTACATAATATAATGTATGTAAACAAATATACAAGAATATTTAGTATTACAACCATTCATAGGATAAAAACTAAAAAAAACTAGCGAGCCTTACAGTAGTCGTATACTCGCATATGATGTGTAACATCTGACTTCTCACCGTGGTAATAGGCAACATTAACATTATATCCTAAAAAGGTATTTGTTTTTTATCAATTGAGCAGCGATAGTAATTAACGTCAAAATTTAAAAAAGCTAAATACTCAAATATTTATTCGAAATCATTATTACTCACTTGAATTTATTATCAATGATCTGCACTTTTTTAGACACTTATCAACAGTAAATATATTTATTAATTTAGTTTACACATATAAATTAGTTTATATAGCACACATAGTTTATAGTTTATATAGCACACTTTACTACCACTGGGCGCGCTCATTGGTCAAATAAAATAGCGCGCGCTTGCCCGGCTTCCTGTTATGCACTTCCGTCCGTTTTCACGAAATCACTCACAGATGTCAGGAAAGCGAGAGGAAAGATGTTACTCTTCAAAACCAAATTAAAAATTACAAATGTAGGTAGTAGGTTTCGTTCATATTCCTTCAGTTTATACCTATTTCATAAATAACTGAAGATCGAAAAATCAGCCCGAAAACTACTAAAATAGAGAGCAATATGATGCGACAGTAGGTACATAGTTATCACATTACAATAATTACGGTAGGGAGTAGGGACAAACTCGCCCCACGTACGCAACGTATTCGATGCAACGCTCCCACGTTAGTCTACATTAGACATGGGCGCCGCCCCCAAATATTACGGCGGCGGCGTGCTGATGAAACTCACTCGGCGGCGGCGTGGCGCCGGCGGCGTGGCTGATTTATGTGCAGTATGAAAATTCAGTGTAAAAAATCTTTAAAAAAAAAGCAACAATGCAAAGACTCACTTTATTTACCAAAACACAAAACAAAACTGTTCAAGCAAGGCAACAAAATTAGTTTTCTTTATAATTTTTGCATTCCCTATAGTTATCGTGAATAAAAATTATTTTATTCACCCTTTGTGGACTCAACCGAGATCTTTTTGCAGAAAGTACCATTCCAGCTACAGAAAATACCCTCTCACTTGGGGTACTTGTAGCGGGTACACATAGCAAAGCTCTGGCAAAAGTAGACAGCCAAGGAAATTGTTTCTTTTTTTCGTTCCAAAAAGATAAAAGATCCTCATTATTGATATCCGTAGATCCAACAGCAGAAGCGAGATATCGCCAACATTCTTGGTCTAATGGATCAATATCTTCAAGTCCATGACCATGACCAGCACTATGTTTCTTAGAGAGTTTACTCAAAATTGATGAGGAACTGCTGGTATTTAAGGAAACTGAAGTGTATGTTTCGTTTCTTTCACAATTTCCGGGCAAATCATGCGATTTTATAACTTCTTTTATATAAGATGCAAGGAAGGAAGCCTTTGTCATATTTTTTGACTCTAAATATAAATCTAACTCTTTAAGACCCATGAACCGCTTGTCCAAAAGAGCTGCAGCTACTACAGGTTTAGTAACAGGAAATCTTTTATCAATATTCGCCAACATGTTGCGTTTTAAACGAAACAGAACCAATGATTCATCATCATCAAGTGATTTTAGAACGTCAATTATTTCAGAGCGAAATACAAGTGCAACATTCATAGTGCAGGTCTTTTGGGATGACATAATTTCGACTGCTTCACGGAATCGATTTAAAAACTTTACTAAATCTTCTAAAAGAATCCACTCATTTTGAGTAATTTTCAGCTCATCTTTTCCTACTTTTCTTAACATGTTGTTTATTGGATCACGGTTGCAAACATGAATTAAACTCTCCAGCATCTCTAAAATGCTGTGCCAACGTGTAGGCGTAGTAGTCTTAATTGACGGAATATTTCTACAATTATCAGCTGTCATAAGTGACATGTCTTCTGCAAACCATTCGATGCTTGCTTCTGTAGCTGTCTGCGAATTGCTCTGTAAAATGGGGTTACTCTCATCAATTTCTAGTGTTTCTACTACTCGTTCAACGCTATCCAAAAATTCTTTCTGCACCTTTTCTGCTTCTAACTCCACCTCTGGTAACCGGTAGCGCACAGTCTTGACAATTTTTTTACATTTATTAACCAGTTCTTTTACTTCTGGGACACTATCTATACCATCCACGGTCACAAGGTTATGAAGTGCATGTCCGAGACACAAATGGTGCTCCATGTTTCCCAACGAAACTGCCCGTTTCACGTTGCTGCCAGCATCCGTTACAGCGTAGATATTTTTCGCATCCAGTCCAAATTTTTTCTTTACGCCCTGGATCATTTCAATTATCTTTTCTCCTGTTTTTTTTTCCAGTCACAGTATGAGTACTCAGAGTCAATGACTTCAGTTCAAAATCTGCAATCAGGGATATAATTAGAATACATAAGAAATAGAATAACATAATTCCGTTTTAATATCATGCAAGAAGATTGCTCAGAAAAAAGTCAAAAGCTAAATTAGTTGCTTGGCTGAGGAAAGAAGCAGCATGAACATCTTGATATTTACATTAAGTTTTTTTTTTCTGTGAATTCGTCTCTTTATATTTTATATGAAAATTGCCTACCAGCTGTCAAATAATGTAGAGTAAACGTAATATAATTCAGTTTCCTGTGTTGATCTGTCCATAAATCAAAGGTCATAGCACAGTGTCGAGGCGCGTCCATGTGTATTCTTTCTTTTACGTTGCTCAGCATGCACTCGTATACATCGGACTCACAGTATGTCGTGACGGAAGGTCGTCTTCATTCAAGATGATGTCGTATTTCTAAAATTAAAGAAATGCTTGAGTTCGGTGAACATAATAAATGTTGTGTGCTGTGATATTAGAAAAAGAGAGGCATTAAAAGTAAATTATTGAATGAAATAGATAGGTAGGTAGGTACCTTAAAAAAATCCACCATCCCTTCATCAGAAATTGAGTCAAACGGAAGCAAAGATTTGGAAAACCAAAGAGCGACATCTCTAGCCAGTAGCCATTTGTCATGTTTCGGCGTGACTTTTGCAGTTTTTGAACCAGAAGCAGTATAAGTTTTAGCAGGACGCTTAGCAGTGAAAAAGTCTTTGATGTTAGTTTTGGCTTTATTAGCAGAAGCAGGTTCATCTCGAATGTCATGATCATCTCGTAGGTGACGAGTTAAATTCCCAGTACTGACTGTTTTACTATAACACTTTATTTTAACACTGTAACAAATTAAGCAAAAAGCCCATCACCTTCATGCCTGCTTATAAAATGTTAAATCTAAACTCAAATAAACTATTCTCAGATGTCAATGTTTTAAATTAGAAATCAGATAATAAAGTAGGTATGCTAATAATAAAATTGCCAATAAGTGTTTTACGACTACGAAATTTGTTTTGTTTGGTTCAAATGATACGTTTGCTTCAGCGATAAAACTAGGCGTTAGAAAGCATTGTAATGTAAACCATCATGAGCAACATAAACTTTGATAATTGATAATATTTATTCATTTAAGCTAGGTATGTAAAAATACAGAACAAATATGTAAAGATACAAACATACAGAGTAAGAACAAAGCTTACTTTTGCAGAAACAGGCAAGCATAAACGAATTTTAAGAAATTATTGTAAATTTGAGGTTAGAAAAAATTATGAAACCTAAGAAAAGCATTTTTGTTTAAAGAAGTAAAGTACTTACGATCTAAATGTCACGCCATCACCATCACTTTCAGCTTGAACTGCTGTGAGACAAGCTGAGCAATATACTTGATCAGGATTCAAAATTCTCTTTTTGTTATTTTCTTCAGTAATAACAATGTTTCCGAAGTACTTCCAACAAAAACTGCTACGAGTTTTAGCATCAAAAAGCACGGTTATAGAAAGCTTATTTATACTTATATTTAATAAACTGGTCATTTTAAAATGAAACAAAAAAATCCTGAAACAAAATGGCCCGGGCTAGCCTCGCTCACGCCGCGCAGCAAGTGGCGGCGGCGGCGGCGGCGCGCTGGGGTGACGCGGCGCGGCGGCGCCGGCGCGGCGCCCATGTCTAGTCTACACACACTTGACCTACGTATGCGTACGCAACGTACGTTTGTTGTTAGACACCTTGTCACTTCTTAACGGACGCACGAGTACAAATTTATACCATGTTTTCTTATTCTGAGAGTAAGTTTGAGACTGATGAATGATGATACTTAGTCTGGTGGTCATATGCGAATATATCGTCACAAGGAAAAAGATTTTTCCTCTACGAATTTAAAATCTTCGCATCTAAACATTTTAGTAAAAAGCAAAGATATTGTGTGCACGAAATAAACAGAGAGGAGATTGGAGAATATCATACATTAGTTAGGGATCTAATAGGAATATTCTGTGATTGATTTTTTCTGTCCTTTCGTATATAAAATTCGCTACTTTGTATGAGTAACACATTATATTATATTTATGGATTCGTTTTCCTTTTGAATCATAACGCCTAACAGTATTACTATCAAACTTTCTAAAGTCGAAGTTTTGGACGTTTAGGCGGTAATTCTGTTAAAATGTATGATTTATAATGCAAACAAATACATTAATATGTAGAACATACATTTTTCTGCAATATATTAGTTCACATCCCATATCTAATCGTAACTGGGATAAAAATAAAAAATCAACTTTTTACTTTTAACGATATTCAACATATTTAATATAATAAAATTATTAGTATCACTTTACTAAATCGATGAACATCTCCCATTTTGACAATAAAACGCACCGTGTACGCGTTTTGTTTATTGCAAACCTCAATTTTTTTGTTGGTTGAATACTCAAAGTTGCAAACATCCCTTCTCACCTTCCCACGTCGATCTGAATATCACACGCTTGCGACATTGCGTCGCAAGCGTGTGATCGCGTTGCATACGATAAGTTTAGTGTGTTTCTAATTTCTAGTTTTTTTTTAAGTACAAAATCAAGAGTCCAGGCATAATACGTTGCATACGTTGCGTATGTGGGACCAGTTTGTCTCTCCTCTTGTAACAGATACGTTTACGCATAATGCAGTGACAGAACGGAACGTCACACTTAAATTTTTTATTCTGGTACTGTCAGCACAGAGTAATTCCTGAAATTTGACAGATTAATTAGCGGTTACAACGTAGAGAGTTACAAGTTACAAAATGGAATTTTCTTGAGTTTATTCTTTAAAAAGATGTCACTTAGGTTTTAAAGTGGTTCCTTTTTATTTCAGTGTAATAATAATACGCTTTATGGACTATACCTATATATTTTGAGTTTGAAGATTACTTCATGGAAGCTTATAATGTGATCTCATCAAGTGTCACAAAATTCATTCTGTATATAATGTAAATAAGTTGCATTGCATATTTCAAATATAATAGATTAATAATCGCTAATATTCTCTCGTATCCAAGGCAAGAACTTGGCTAAATCGGTGAATACGACGTAATGCGAGGGATCGCATCGGTATTCATTTTGCCTGGCAACAGAGAGCGAGACAAGGCCTCTGAGGTACCAACTGTCGTTAATTTCAAAAACCATGCCACCGCCGCTGTCACCGTTGCATACTGAAGTGCCTGTAATATAAAATTTTATTGTAAATGTAAAGGAAAAATAAAATAAAAATAAAGCTATTATAATATTTTTATAATATTAGATAAATAATTCATAAAGTCGAAGAGATCATTCGACAGGAGCTTAGCAACTTAATTAATCTTATTTTAATATTTTATTATAAAAAGCAAGCAATGACATATAAGAATTACAGCTATTGTAGGTCAATTGATTACAGCCATATTTATTGAGGTATAAAGTGTGCGTCACAATTAATTATTTTCGTTCAAACTGATAAACATGAACTTCCAAAAAATTGTGGTAAATTAAAAAATTGACTTTCAATAAGTATCCATACTAATATTATAAATGCGAAAGTGTGTTTGTTTGTTTGTCCTTCTTTCACGTCGCAACAGAGCGTCGGCATGGCATGAATTTTGGTATGGGGATAGTTCGGTGGCTGTAGAGTGACATAGGCTACTTTTTTCCGCAGAAAAACATCTCATTCCCGTAGGAAAATCGAATATGTTGCACAAGTTTGTCCTTCTTTCACGGCGCAACAGAACGTCGACATGGCATGATTTTTTGTATGGGGATAGTTCGGTGGCTGTAGAGTGACATAGGCTACTTTTTCAGCGGAAAAACATATCATTCCCGTGGGAAAATCGAATATGTTGCAAAATTAAATTCAGCTAGGTGGCGCCACCGTGATTCTACAAGACGGACGACGGTACGATGGACGAACACAGAAGGTCAGAATATGTGGATTATTATGTATTTTTACCAAAATTAAGATAAAAAATGTATGGATCTGTATTTTTCCACGCAGGACCGGGAAGAGAGCGATAAAAAACATAAAATTCACCACCTGATTTTCTTCAAACGTTTTGGTGCATTTTAATTCACAGAATAGGCGATAACCTCGCAGACGATATTAAGTAATCCCACCCCGCAAGGGTTACAGGCGTGATTATAAGTATGGATCAGAAATACTATCACCACCTGTCACGCTTTCACCTTTAACTATTACTTAACACATTCATCACCCCTACGATTTTCATGATGTCTTCTCGGATTCCGCCTACATTTTACGGTTGACTCGCCAGGCGAGTCGCCGGCACTGCAATATAAATTGATCGACTCGCCACGCGAGTTCACTGGCACTACGTAAGGGTAAATTCTATGTTTTGTAATTTTTGTGGCCGTCACAGTGTACTTAACGTGTTTACGCAATTAAAAAGTGTTTCCGGACTATTCGGCTTGTAAAAATGGCAAAAAACTCTTTGGATAAAATAAAAGGTAAGTTTGTTTCGTAATTTGAGCAGTGGTTGTCAACCTTTTAAATTGTGGTTATTGTTAAGGTTATATTTTGAATTTCTAATACTTGTGAATAGACAATTTTACCCTGAAATAATTTAATACGGGCTTTCAGTTTTAAGAATATAGTATCAGATTAAAATGTATTATTTTGGGTCAGCTTTAGTAATCTGCTGCACGATTTAAGTGACTATTTTAGCTTTAGTTGACAGACAATGATGCTATTGATTACCATTTAGCTGCTTTTTATGCCGGAAATCTTTATTTTTCGAGATATCAATAGTTAAAGTTTTGAGGTTATATCGAGTTGGTTAGACATCCGGTACTTGATTTTGATTAATTAAATTACATATAACGAAACGCAAATATTATGTCAGTTTGTTTTTTTAACATAGATACACTCATAAAATAGTTAATCACTCAGACCCAAACAATCCATTTGTGGCTGGAGATGGGACTTATATACATATTAATGTATAACAAAAGAGCGCCATTATCGCCAACAAACTGTTGCACAGTTTGGCGATGTTTATTATTATTTTAAATCTGTGTATTTTATGTTAATAAAGATTTAAAAAAAAACAACAAATTGAGTTGCAGTGGAGACCCTTTTTTTATTTATTTTCAACCCTATTGCAAAGATACAAGATTTATAATATGGCTGCTAGATAATTATGTTATCTCAAATATTACGATAACTTTGTATTTCTAAAGCTTGTTTTAAAAAAAAAAAATAATGTCTTGATAGTTCTTCCTAGGACAGAGGCTTTATTCCAAACTGGTGGTATATCAATACGTAATCAAACAACAGTGACTTTCGATAAGTAACACATAAACACTCACGCCTGTCACCCAGAGAGGTAGGTAGAGACTACGGACTTCCATTTGGCACGATCCTAATTATTCTAATGAAACTAGTTTGTTGTATATTAGTTCCATATCACAAGTATGTAGGTAGTCCATGCTACTATGTTCACGTCGTTGTCTAACATGTCAAAGGTTGAGGATCTATGTCAAGGAACTCGCCTAGCGAGTTCAAGGCATTGCAGAATAGTTTTTTCCTTTCAAATTTAAACGGGGTCTCCACACCCGGCCCACCACGTAAATCTTTAGTTTAGCATATATTTAGTCTAAACTATAATTTTAAGCAGAAAATACGGATGCATTTTGGAAATATTAGTGAAAAACACTGAACTCGCCAGACGAGTCGTCGGCACTGGAATAAGATTTACGTGAACTCTCCGGGCGAGTCGGTGGCACTGAATGCGTTAACTGTGGTAGAAACAGTTCTTAGTAAGCCTTATTAATAAGCCTTAGTAATATTTACTGAACGGAAATGAATACAGTTCTTATATGTGGTTATGAATGAATCGGTATTACAATAAAAAAAATTGTGCAAAATAATAAGAAAAATATTTTTTGAAAGTTCTTATTAACTGACGTATACATAGTTTAAATTGATTCCGCTAGATGTCGTTACTAAGTTTTTAAAACGCGGTAACGAAATGTTTCCTGACATGTACTTAACTCCCGCCTTTGAGCCGCGATTCAACTTATAGTGCGTACGGTACCTATACGCTTAAATTGTTTCTATTTCGTAGCTTATTCGACTACCTGCTTTCGATTTCGGTTGTTTGTTATTTGCTTTGTGATTTGGTTAAGGTTGAATGGATTTATATTGGCTTTCATTTTCGGATTTGTGTATTTTCTTGGATCGGTTTTGTTGATTTGGTTGGTATTCCTTTATACATATTTAGACTCTGGCTTTGATTTTGGATTTTGTTTATTTAGAATCGTGAATTGGTTTTCGTTGTTTTAGGTTGTTTAACAATATTTCAAAGGAATATTAATAGTATAGATAGTGTATACGGTACCTATACACTTACTTCTTTTTTCGTTGGTTATATTTATATTGACTACTGATTTCGATTTCGGTTTTCTGCGATTTGTTTTGTGATTTGGTTTAAGTTGATTCGATTTTTTTTTGGTTATCGTTTTCGGATTCGTGTTGTGTCTTGAATTGGTTTTGTTGTTTTGATTTAAAAAAATATTTAAAAAGAATATTTATTCCTTTTAGATATTTTGGATTTGCTTTTAAAAAAATATTTAAAAGGAAATTTAATTCCTTTTAGGTATTTTAACGTTTTTTTTATAAATAGGTTTTTTGTTACTTCATAATGCCTCGCAAACGTAAGTCCAGCCTTTCAAGAGTATCTTCTCAAAGACAAGCGAAAAGATTAGCTCGATCGCTAGAATCTTTAGAAGATGCTGAACTGAGAAGGCAAGAACAAGCAGAGCGTCAGGCTGCTTTTAGAGCATCTGAGAAACCTTCTCAACGTCAGCAAAGGCGTTTTGAACAGACAGAGCGTCAGGCTGCTTTAAGAGCTTCCGAAACACCTTCTCAAAGTCAGGAAAGGCGTCTTGAACAGGCAGAGCGTCAAGCTACTTTAAGAGCTACTGAAACACCTGCTCAAAGTCAGCGAAGGCGTCTTGAACAGGCAGAGCGTCAAGCTACTTTAAGAGCTACTGAAACACCTTGATCAAAGTCAGCAAAGGCGTCTTGAACAGGCAGAGCGTCAATCTACTTTAAGAGCTACTGAAACACCTGCTCAAAGTCAGCAAAGGCTATTCGAACAAGCGGAACGTCAGGCCGCCTTAAGAGCCGCGGAAACACCTGATGAAACTCAACACAGACTCATTGAGCAAGCTGAACGTCAATCTACTATAAGGGCATCTGAAACACCAGAACAGACACAGGCGCGAAGAGATGCAAATGCACAGCTCCAAGCTGAACGTCGACAAAATTTTCAAAGAAACAATTGGTCGGTTTTTAATGACGCAGCATTCATTTATGATCCATTGATTGATTATGAAAAACGCAGGTTAGTTGTTATGGGACTGATGGAAAAGGCGTGTCGATTTTGCTTTAAAATGGAAAGATGAGTCCGCAGGCATGTGCTGTTCCAATGGCAAAGTGTCTCTTCCGTTACTTGGAGAACCAGAAGAACCTTTGAAAACTCTCTTTTTATATGATGCTAATGAGTCACGGCGCTTTTTAAACAGGATCCGGAAATATAACTCATGCTTTCAAATGAAGTCCTTCGGAGTTGACCGGGAAATAATAATGCCGGGATTTTCGCCTACATTTACGGTGCAAGGGCAAATTTATCATAGAATAGGTTCACTTTTTCCAGCTGAAAACGAACAGCATAAATTTTTACAAGTATATTTTATGGGTGACGAAGAAATTGAGGTAGACCGTCGCTGCCAATTTATCCAGGGAGTTGAGAGAGACACAGTGTTCAAAATTCAAAGATTCTTGCATGAACGTAACATGTTAGTCAAAACATTTAAAACTGCTTTAGAAAACCTACCTGAAGAGGATTATAAAGTCGTCATTCACGCAGATCGGACCCCTCGAGGAGAGCATGAAAGGCGCTACAATGCACCTTTGATAAACGAAATAGCAGCCGTAATTAGTGGTGATCAATTTTCTTCACGAGACATTGTCTTGCGAGCACGTGATGATACGTTGCAACGGGTAGCCGATACACACAAGTTTTATGACGCTCTGCAATTCCCATTGATTTATTGCAAAGGACAAGAGGGTTATCATTTTCAAATTCCACTCATTAACCCGGTCACAAAGGAGCCTACTCCGAACAAAAAAGTATCATGTATGGATTTTTATGCGTATCATATGATGTTGCGAGAAAATGATTTTTAACCTCTTAGCCCGGTGTAGACAATTATTTCATCAATTTTTGGTAGACATGTATGTGAAGGTAGAAAGTGAACGTCTCCGTTATATATCTTTAAATCAAAAAAAGCTGCGCGTTGAGAATTATATACATTTACAAGATGCAGTTTCTAGCGACGCCAATGTAAACCCCAGAGATTTAGGTAAAATGGTAATTCTGCCCTCATCATTCGTTAACAGTCCCCGCTACCTACATGAGTACACACAAGACGCATTCGCCTATGTACGAACTTACGGAAGACCTGATCTTTTTGTTACTTTTACTTGCAATCCCACATGGAAAGAAATAACCGAGGAGCTAATGCCGGGCCAAAAAAGTACTGACAGACACGATTTAGTTGCTAGAGTATTTAGATTAAAAGTACAAAAATTAATGTATGTAATTAACAAAGGGAAAATTTTCGGAGAGGTGCAGTGCTTCATGTATTCAATTGAATGGCAAAAAAGAGGATTACCGCATGCCCACATTCTAATATGGCTTAAAGAGAAGTTGCGGCCCAGCCAAATAAACGACATAATAAGCGCCGAGATTCCGGATCCTGAGCAAGATAAAGAATTGTATGATACCATCGTCCGAAATATGATTCACGGTCCATGTGGAGCACGAAATTCAATATCGCCATGTATGAAAGAAGGAAAATGTACAAAGAAATTCCCTAAACAGCTATTAAAAGAAACAGTGCACAATGACAATGGCTACCCTTTATACAGACGCAGAGCTCCCGAAGATGGTGGCAGGAAAGTTACAATCAAATCTCGCTCTGGAGCGTTCGAAACCTTAGATAACAGCTGGATTGTCCCGTATTCGCCCATTCTATGTAAAATGTTTAATGCCCACATTAATGTAGAAGCATGTAGCTCTGTCCGCGCAATCAAGTATATCTGTAAGTACATAAATAAAGAAAGCGACCAAGCAATATTTAATCTCAGGAGTGAAGGTAAGGCAAATCCCGTTAATGAAGTACAGACCTTTCAAGCAGGGCGTTATGTCAGCAGTAACGAGGCAGCGTGGCGTCTCCTTGGCTTCCCTTTACACGAAAGGCACCCAACAGTTACTCACCTTGCTGTGCACTTAGAAAATGGAGAGCGTGTATATTTCACCGAAAGAAATTTCCAAGAAAGAATTGCATCACCGCCAAAAACTACACTAACAGCCTTCTTTCAAATTTGTCAAACCGACCCCTTTGCAAAAACGTTGTTATATTCTGAAGTCCCCCGCTATTATACTTGGAACACATCTAGGAAGGAGTGGAAACGCCGTATTCAAGGCGCGCCTGTTGCAAATTGGCCCGGTGTAAAGTCAACAGATGCCCTTGGTCGTGTGTATACCGTCCATGTAACTAATTTTGAATGTTTCTGTTTACGATTGCTGCTGCACCATGTTCGGGGTCCTACAGGATATAAAGACCTTAAAACTGTCAACGGTCAGGAATGCGCAACTTATAGAGAAGCATGTGAAGCTCTGCATCTTTTAGAAAACGATAATCACTGGGATGAAACCATGGAGGAAGCTGTGCAGTGCCAGTCACCAGCCAAAATTAGGGATCTTTATGCAACTCTCATATCATCTTGCGGGCTATCTAATGCACATGAATTGTGGGACAAATATAAAGAGTACATGGCGGAAGATATTTTGCGAAGGTTACAGCAGACACACGCGAACATGACATACAATGAACACATTTATAATGAAGCACTTGGAAAAATTGAAGATAAAGTAATGGCAATGGTAGGCAAAAAATTAAGCGACTTTGGAATGATAAGCCCTCAGCGAACAACCGAAAATGAACTAAGTGATGAAATTATACGTGAAACAAACTACGATATACCAGCTTTGCAGCAGCAAGTAGCCGAATTTGTACCCCGCTTGCTTCCCGAACAAAAACGAGTTTTTGACAAAGTATTAGGACAAATTGAATCTGGAAATGGTGCACTTTTCTTTTTAGATGCCCCTGGAGGAACTGGGAAGACATTTTTGTTAAATTTATTATTAGCGCAAGTACGGAAAGATAAAAACATTGCTGTGGCCGTAGCTTCCTCCGGTATAGCCGCCACGCTGCTAAGCGGGGGCCGCACTGCACATTCTGTTTTAAAACTCCCTCTAAATCTAGCCCAGGAAGAATCGCCGATCTGCAACTTTAGCAAAAATAGTGCACGAGGTATAATGCTACGACAATGCAAACTTTTAGTGTGGGACGAAAGTACAATGTCGCATAAAAAAGCTGTAGAAGCACTAAATCGAACTCTCCAGGATTTGCGCAGCAATACCGATGTAATGGGAGGAATGGTGGTTTTACTGGCTGGTGACTTTCGCCAAACTTTACCTGTCATTCAAAGGTGCACACCTGCAGATGAAATTAAAGCATGCCTCAAGTCGTCTATTTTATGGAACAAGGTGACAAAATTCAGTTTAACTACGAATATGAGAGTGCATTTGTATAATGATATCAATGCTGGAAACTATGCTGACACACTATTAAAAATTGGCGATGGGCGGTTGGAAACGGATGCTGAGGGCTGCGTTAAATTGACGAGAGATTTTTGTAATTTAGTACAGAGTCATTCCGAATTAATTGCGAGCGTTTATTCAGATTTAACGAACAACATGCATGAAGACAAATGGTTATGTGAAAGGGCGATTCTTGTACCAAAAAATGAGAGCGTTAACAAAATAAATTCAGATATATTAAGCGAAGTAGCGGGAGAAATAACAGAGTATTTGTCAGTAGACACAGTTATGGACACAGAACAGAGCACTTCATATCCCGTAGAGTTTCTAAATTCTCTAGAGTTGTCAGGTGTGCCCTCACATAAGCTTCAATTAAAATTAGGCGTCCCAGTCATGCTAGTGCGAAATTTAGATGCTCCTCGGTTATGTAACGGGACAAGGCTGCGTGTGACACATCTTGGACGGAACATAATCGGTGCTACAATTTTGACAGGCGTAGGAAAAGGTGAAAATGTTATTATACCACGGATCCCTATAATTCCCACAGATCTTCCTTTTCAATTCAAAAGGTTGCAGTTCCCTATTAAGCTCAGTTTTGCAATGACAATTAATAAAGCGCAAGGGCAAACGTTACAGGTAGCGGGGGTCAACTTAGAAAAACCGTGCTTCTCTCATGGTCAGCTGTATGTAGCATGTTCGCGTGTGTCAAATGCCCAGAATCTCCACATTCTTTCCCCGAGTGGAAAAACATATAACATTGTGTACAGTAGCGTCTTAAAATAGTGTTCAGTTAGTTTTTTTTTCTAAAATTCCCACAGTCAATTAATCAGAATTCCCACAGATCTTCCCTTTCAATTCAAAATTTCCTATTTAGCTCAGTTTCTTTTCAATTCCAAATGCTGCACCTCTGACGGACCTATTAAGCTCAGTTTCCTTTCAACTCAAAAGGCTGCATCTCTGACGGATCTTTTATTTGGCTCAGTTTCCTTTCAATTCAGAAAACTGCATCTCTGACGAATCAATTTAGCTCAGTTTCTTTTCAAAAGTCTGCATCCCTGACGGATAATTATGCTCAGTTTCCTTTAATTAAAAAAAATATCCCATTTCCATTTGGAATAAACAGGCTATTTTCATGCTTTCCTATACGCTGCGTTTCAAAACATTTAAATAGGCTGACGAATCAATTTTGCTCAGTTTCCTTTTAATGGCTGCATCTCTGACAAATCTATAAAACTCAGTTTTCTTTCAATTCAAAAAGTAATGGATAGTTCATTTCCCAGTGACCATGCGGGCGAAGCCGCGGGTAACAGCTAGTTGTTTATAATCTACATTGAATAAAAAAGTTTCTGTTTCTGTTTCTGTTTCTTTTTTTTTTTGCGCCCGAAGCAAATATGGGCAACCCTCCGGAAAGCGGGGGAGGGAGGTTGAGAATGCTCATAGCATACCACGCAGCCGGCTGCGTGGTTATGTGGTGACTTTTTCCCACTAAACTCAACCTTTTCCGAAAAAGGTTGAGTTTAGTGGGTAAAAGTCACCACATAACAACTAGTACTATTGCTGGAGTCCTGGACGTACCTACCTATATAAGTATTTCTAATAAATTGAAGGTTTGACAGGCGATCGTCATACAAACTTTTGTACATTCGTACACTTGGCTACACGTAACCCTACTCTGTGTATTTTAATTAATAACAAGGTACTAAGTCCCGTAATATATGAACGTTATTCCGTCATCAGAAACATCTTTATTTTAATACTTTTTGCAGATGCGGGTTTGTAGTATGTAGGCCTTTTGGGCTGCAGCCTAGACCCCCGTGGATATGAAGGGTCCCCAGCCCCCAGTGAATACAATAGCTGTCAAAGCTTCAAAAATAATTACTTATGATGATATGAACATTTCATGAGTTGGATGTTCATGGGATGAGAGTTCATTTTCGAAAAGAGGCACGAAATATATTTATATAAAGTGGCTAAACTTGATACTTACTCGATTTTAGAGTGGATATTTTTGAAGGCAACAAGTAAGTTGTGTTGTTCGTGAATAACATAACATACGACACCAATCGCATCAAAAAATAAAGATATATGAGGAGAAAGCTAAAAACCTAAATATTAGAGAGCAGAATACACTGACATAAACAAGAGACGAATTACTGCAAAATTTTTAAAGAGACGCGCTAAACGTTGCGTTGAATAAGCATGAATTAGTTTGCTTAGTTTTGAATTTTGTATTTAAATAGAAGTAGAAAATGCCAAGTCTATGAAGCATATAATAAGACATTTAAAGTTTTAAAGGATTTGCAAGGCAACAATAACGAAAACAGATCTGGAAAATGTACCTACGTAATATTATTGACTAATATCCAGATGACGTAGACGAACATTTGATGAACGAGTGAATTCGTTCATAAGCTTACAAAAGTCTAAGCTAGAGTCTTACACCTCGTGCCCTTGTGAAATGTTGATGTAAATTAAGGAAAAGAAACTTGTTGTTGTTGTTTACTCAAATTGCTTTACTATCTTATAGGTGTTTTTAACGTTGTCAATACTAGCTATGAAGCTGAGTGCTCTACCTCCAAGATGTATCATCATCATCATCATTACAGCCCTTCACAAGTCCACTGCTGAACATAGGCCTCCCCCAAGGTATGCCACAAAGCACTGTCTGAGCAACCTGCATCCATCGACTTCCTGCATGTCTTACAAGGTCGTCAATTCATCCAGTGGGGGGGGGGGGTCGCCCTACACTTCGCCTACCGGTATGAGGCTGCGACTCGAGCACTTTTTTCCCCCATCCTATGGCCGGCCCATTGCCGCTTCAGCTTACTAATCCGTTGGGCTATGTCGGTCACTCAGGTTCTACTGCGGATATCCTCATTTCATAGTTTATCACGCAGAGAAACCCCGAGCATAGCCCTCGGCTGGACAGCGTTCGGAACATTACGACACATCTCGTCAGGTACAACCGGTGCGTGTTGCCAGTGATGACCTATGGAACCGTGACGTGGTCCTTCACTGCTGGCCGTATGAGGACGCACAAAGATGTTGTATAAAGAAAACAAATGTATGTTAACGATGTCGAACAATCTCCTCAATAATTTCTCTTTTTTTATAAATTCATTCAGCTCTTTTCATAAATTGTGATTTAACAAAGGACTGACAATGTGATAAGCAAATAAAGGAATTTGCAGCGCAAAAATCTAGAAAATGTCTTCATAATTTATTTTCGTATGCAATAATGTCTTACAGTTGCTGTTTGGTTATAATCTAAGACATATAATTTTAACTACATTAGCTTGATTAATTTGGTAGGCCCCCAAGTAGTGTTAGCCAAACAACAACAAATTCAAAATTCACGGTCCGCCCCTGACCTGATATAAGTGTTTAGTGCAGCACTTGAACACCAAATAAAAAAAGACGACTGATTTGTTTTCATCCACGATTATTAAAATTGAATGTCTTACAACCTGTAATTATGTTGGCACTCAACCTTTTAAACTCAAACACAACAGTATAACTCTAATAACAAGCAAGATAATGTAACAGTACGTGGGCGGAATTCTAAACAATAGGAACTTTACAGGAGAAGATCAATATTTGTACTCTAACAACCTGTGATTACACTAACCTTTCAAACAGAAACATCACTGTACAAAATTAATAACGGGCAAGATAATGGTACAGTACGTAGACAGAATTCTAGACAATAGGGGCTTTACTAGGAGGTGAATATTTGTACTTTAACAGCCTATAATAGCCAGAAATACAGCTAAAAGTGATTTTTTTAGGAGATCTTTCTATTCGACACTTTTGCCAATAAGGCATAGAACAAGAAATTGATAACAAGAATTGCTTTTGATCTGGATGTTTGTCAATGTGCATGCAGTTTATGTACGAAACACGCCTCTAAGATACAGGAAAATTCCTAGTGGGTAATGATTTATCAAAAAATTGTCTCGTGGAGTAGTAATCGCATTTCGTCGTTCGTAATCGTTATTCCGTCAGGTTTATTGCTCTGTTGTAAATTTTATTAGATTGATAATTTAATCATTCAATTTTTAGGTTAGCTCTAAACCTACTTTAATGCTGCGGCTGCACTAACGAGAAATGCCGTTAACTATCGCGTTGATGGACGTTGAATGTAGGTGTGGCCACGAATTAACGCGATAATTCAATGCCGTTTCCCGTTTGGCGATAACTCGAGTGGCGGTACATCAAAAGATTAACGCGCGAATTATCGCGTTGAAGCGGCCACACTACCTTTGTCTCATTGTGCACGGTAAGTGCATAAGATGGAGTGGAGTAATGTTTTTTTATTTAAATATTTGGTTTTTTTTTATTTGTCTTATTATTTAGCTTAAACCATTGGATGTCTTTCTAGTGCAATTTGGTTGCGAAAAAACAAAATAGAATTTAAATTTATAAACATAAATAGATTTACAATGTACGTTTCCTGTGCATTTGTAGCATCCACCATCCTCTTTTTCTTTGTATTCTTTTTTCTTCGTTTGGCAATGATAAAATATATTCATATAATAAAAATTTACACTCATCAAATATAGAGTAGCTGCGTCAACATCCATCTTGCTTGAAGTTCAAGGAACATTTAATAAAAAAATTTAACGCAGTTTAACGACGTTGAAATTGAAACGACGTCGACCGTTCAAGTGTATCCACGCAGTTCATCGCGTTAAATTCCAGGCAATAATTGTTGCGTTTATGGGCATTGACGTTTCTCGTTAGTGTAGCCGCAGCATTAGGTAGTGCTTTTCGTCAGTCCAAGGCATCGTAAAATTCTGCGCGCATAATATTCTTTAAATTGAAAATATTCAAGTAATTTAATTTATTAAGAAAAAAAAAACAAATAAATACCACATATTAATATAAATACATTACGTACATACCTACGTATCCATACATAGGTATAAATACAATTGAAATGTTTGCTTATAATGTCGAAATAGCTGCTTTATGGTAACCACGTTACTTGCATGCCATTAAAAATTAATAGCCATTTAAAAAAACTGTCTGTACGGGTTAATCTTCGGTATGGCTAAACCGATTAAAAGGAGCAATGCCAGGAGTGATCTAGGTTGTATTTTACCCAAAAACATTGGAGATTATTTGGCTCTGAATACCTTAAAAGTTTAAATTAATAGGTTCTGCCTCTCTAATATAATAAATATATAAATAAAATAAAATAAAGGGTGTATATATGCCATCTATTTACCTTGCGATAGTGGTGACAAAGAAACGTGTTGGATGATTGTTTTATTTTTATTTTACATTTATTGATATGAAAGTCGTTCTAGTGCCGAGTAACCTAAGTAGCCTGCATACGATAAGATAACTTGAATCCAGTAATATCCTAGGAAATACTAAGTTAGATTATCTTAAAACTGTGCTAAGAGCTATAACCTTAGATGTGTTGACCCCTTTTCACGATTTTAGATGCCGAGTGGCGCATTGTTACTCCTAATTCTAATGTTAAATTAAAGCTGAGATTTTAAGAGAAGAATTGAAGCCAATCAGATTTAAAATTAGGCTAGTTTGTTAAGACAATAGAGAACTTAATAATTAATTATTATTTAATTGAAACTTGCATTAATATATATATTATATGTATATATTAATATTTATACATTTATTTTATTTCAGACATAACAAGACCTAAACTTGCACATATATAAATATAATATTATATTTATATATGTGCAAGTTTAGGTCTTGTTATGCCTGAAATGGAAAGCACGAGTTAGCTTGTTAGTATCTTGCTTATCATTAATAAAGACCTACTTTTCCTGTATCCGGTGCGTTTATCGATGGTCCCTGTAATGAATAAGCATATATAATGAAAGCATTCGAAAAGTTAGACCTCAAACCACATATAAAATACATAGTGCTACTCTTCTATTGAGGATAATATACATATGATTAAGTTTTACTTATTTACATTCATATAATAATATATTTATATTAAACAATTATTCAGTGATGTCCTTTTGCTGTACTACGACATTTCTAAACACCATGAAATCATCGTCTCTGTTTGATTTTAATGAGGTCTACCTCCACGCTAACACGGATAATAATTAAACCTTATGACTGCTCTGTAATGTTGCCACCTTTCTCCATAAATATTGCACAGTTGTTTTTAAAATATAATTCTTTAATGGCATCGGAAAGATATTTTGTCTTTGTTTTATAACAATTAATAAGCGATTTTTTTAAAATAAATCATTAAAATTAATATAAATACAAATAAATTATTTTGACGAACATTACGTGTCATGTAAAATAAAAACTATGGTTACCTATACTAATCACTAAATAGACTGTCACTTTATTTTGGAGACAGTTGGCAACCCTAAGAAAAAAAGAAAACCTACTAATGAAAACAAGTACACACTATGCGTGAACATCATTTTAAAAGCCGTAGACAGAGAAACCTATAGACAAATTGACGCCTTTTTCGCATTTGCACACGAAAAAGATAGATTTATGCATACGTCTACAACTAACTACATAACTTCTATGCAAGAGAAGTGATACAGAGCGGTGTGATTGTTTGTCCCTTTCTCCGTGCCGGTTTTTTTGTTTAGCAAATTACACTTTGCTAAACAACTTTGACAGTTCGTAGAGATCTAAGGAGTTTACAAGTTGTGAGCTTAAGATTGGTGAATCTTGTTCAGTTCAGTTCTTAGAACAATTAAAAATGTTATCTAAATATGTTTAAAAGTCATAAAGATTATTGTATAACCTAAAACTACGTTATCGTCTTTTCTCATTCGAGGCCACGCTAATCATTAGTCTATAGGTTTCTCTGTCTACGTTAAAAGCAGTTATCAAAGACTTCTATTTATATTACTAGATGGGTTCTGCGGCCTTAAGACTTTTGGCACTATGTTATCATGTTACGATTAATTCTCTATTACTCGAGTAGATTAATTCTTTGTTTTGTAAACAACGTTCGCTGTTTTCGACTATTTAACATTGAATTTGTTTAATGTGACTTTATTTTTTTTATAGAATCAGTGTGACAAACGAGCACACACTCCACCTGATAGTAAGTGGATGCTGTGGCCTATAGACATCTACATATATCCTCGATTACGAATTAAAATGCAGAATGTGCTGTCCACCGTGAGGAATAAGAGGAAATGCCTCGTTTTCAGTGAAATGGGTCCCTGGTTCTCTACACTCACCATACGTTTATTTTAGCGTGTGGTGCAGTGTAGAGACGACCAGGTCGAGCCGTACCTATTCACAAAAGCTATAGCGTGGCTCTACCACGTAAATGAATTATGACTAAGAAAACGCCGTCATTATTTAACGCGCACATGTGCGCGTTTTGTCAACGTGATTTAATCTAATTAATTTTTTATAGAATAAAGGTGACAAACGAGCACACAGTCCACCTGATGGTAAGTGGATGCTGTGACCCAAAGTGATCTACATTTGCCCTCGATTAAGAATCAATCAGTTGTCATCCCTGAGAATTAAAATGGAATGCCTAGTTTCCAGTAAAAAAGGGTCTACACTCATCATACGAAACACAGCAGTACTCAGATGCTATTTACGCTGGTATACTGTGAGAGCGTGGTCCTTCCCCGGTCGAGCCGACTCATTCGTGCTACAACCATAATATAGCTGCAGCGTGGCTCTACCACGTATGAATATACGAATGAAACATTATAATTTTATTTGCCGAAAACAGTAATTGTCATTTATAAACATGCAACGGCATATATACTGTACTAGCTACCCTCCCGCGTACACGCTATCCACAGCTGTCATACAGTTTGTTATGAATTGCGAGCCTTGTAGTACAGATTAATAAATAGTTTACCAACTTGTAGTATAAATAAAAGCCTTTGGCAGTTATGTTGTTGAGCAAGAACTGACCGTCTCTGTAGCCGGCGCAGTAGGTGTACTGCGACGTGAACCTTGCGAAGAAGTCGCTGTACGATCTGATGCATGTCTCCTGGTCGACGATTGGCATTTCTACGAGCGTCAGTTCCTCGGTCGCAACGCCGGTTTCGTCGAAGCCCCAACCTACCACCTAATGGCAACCACCTTTTATATTAATATTATATTATTTTATTTATTTAAAGATTTTGTATATAAGTACCTATTCATATATTTATTCTTTATTGTAGGTAGATAATAATTAAGTACTTATATATATTTTTACTGACTATTTTCTATTTATTTGCATTTCATTGTATCTTATATATTTATTACTTATTTATAAAATTTATGAAGTGATTGAGTACAGTTGCCAGGCGTGTAAAAACGATAAAATAAATCAATAATTTGGAATATCGAAAAGTGCACACCTGACCCGTTTGATTCTTCTTTATAAAAACTTAAAAAAGCTCTCCAAATGTACATCGACTTTGGTTGATATCTCGCAAAGTAATAATATTTTAAAAATTTCATTAATGCATTGAGGTTATCCAAATGGAAAGTGTTTTAAAAGCTTTTGGTAAGAAAGCATAGTTGATTAATCACTTCAGTTATTTGTAATCATGTTAACACGTATGCCCCCAGATCAACTGACGTAACAGTAAGTATTATACTTAGGTAAGTATAATTATATCACTTTTTTCTTCACATACATAAGAGGCACTCAATCTAAGAACAAATGAAAAATAACAAAAACAAATTGACGTAGGTTTAGCTGTGGAAAGAAAAAAAAAAAAGAAACTTAAAAAAAGAACGAAACGGATTACAGAAGTGATTATCGAAAGAAACTAGCTCTATATGATTCTGAAGATAGCAACAAACATTAGGTCGTTTCGTTAAGTAGTTCTCGAGATATCTTGCACACAGAGAATTTATGAACCTCAAGACAGGACATCCACAATATAATTTGTAGAATACGTGTAGAATTAAAAAAAGCATCAGGCTTGTTCATTAATGTTTCCTCTTTCCATAACATATTAGTGCGATGTAAAATAAACGTAAATAAACTTAATGTAAGTAAAAGGAGTGATTTAAAAATTCGACAGCATGTAGAACCCAACCTCTCCGCTTTTCGTTCGAGGTGTGCAATGAATAAAATAAATAATAATAATGTACAGTTATTTTTAAATGAACAGATTTATGATGACAGGAGATTGTAAAATTATAACATTTTCTCGCCGGTTCTTCACTGAGAAGTTCTTGTTTCCGAACCTGAGTAGATTTTGATTTCATAAAAGAGCATAAGCAAGCCTAGATTGAATAAAAAGCTATGTATTTGAAATTGGGTTTAAAATGTGCTCAATGCTGAAAATATATGGGAAAATGTTCAGTAAATTATAGTACTCGTAGTTATAAACAAAACTTTGAAAATAAAACCATCTGACAACCATACAATAATAAATAATTTAAATTATATTATATTTGACAGCCGTCGTAGCTCAAATGGTTAGCGCTTGCTGTAAATTTCACAGTACGAGAGTGACTCGGGTTTGATCCCTGCCGGCACTAATGAAATTGTTAAATGCAAATTTAAATGCTGATTTACCAAGTTTCCGGCAGTGAAGGAAAACATCGTGAGGAAACCTGCATGTCTGAGGAATAAGAGAAAAATATTTCGAAGACATGTGAAGTTCACCAACACGTATTGGGCCTTGCCCTAAACCCCTCTCAGAAATGAGGGGAGGCCTGTGCCCAGCAGTGGGACGTACATAAGCTGTAACTTTAATATTAACTTTATTATATTTATATGTTATATTTTCTAAGTACCTAAGTTTCAGGCACAGTATATACTACATACAATGTTTTATTATATATAGTATTTGATTTAAATCTTATATTAGCTCTTCACATACAACACCCACTTAATGTTTTTAATATCTTTGTATTGTAATAAAGCCATGAGGGGTAGCCAGCCTGGAGGCCCATTGCACAGGGTAGGTTATAGTTTGAGGGCACAAACTATGTTATAGTTTGAGCTGCTGTCTCCCGCAACGACTGAAAATAATTTAGCTATCTAAAATAAATGTAACAAGAGTATGTAAGAGGAAATAAATGTTTATTATAATTAAAATTGCCTTTGCCTTTATTTCCCGCTAAATTTTAGTAAACGATCTGATATTGAAACTTTTGCTTAATTCCCAAATCCCAACACAAACAGCGAGTCCACTCCAATCGTCCGCAAAATAAACCTATCGCGTCCGCAATATCCGCTCAGCCAATTAATTAAGCCACTAATTAATAGCTAACAATTTCCCGCCAATATTTTTACAAATGGCCGACCTATTTTTCTAAAGATTTTGCATCTTCCGTATTTATTTAAAATAAATCCTTCTGTTCGAATATCTTTTTCAATTAATGTTATTTTTCCCTAAAGGGGCGTTATATTAGTATGACCTATGTTTGCTGATTTTTTTTGTTTGACTGCAGAATGTAATGCCTGTAATAATTAATGATGACTTACGGAACCCTTCTTCCCGATAACGTTGTTCAGATCAACTTGGTTGTCTGGCCAGATGCAGATCGGGCGCACGTAGTCAGTGTACTGCACTGGCTCGATCAGTTTCAAGATTGCGACATCGCGGCTGAACGACGACGCGTTGTATTGCGGGTGTACAATTATTTCTTCTACCTAAAAAAAGAGAAAGAAAATTGAAATTAATTTTTAATATAAGATTATAATTTTTTTAAATCTACTCCTTTTTTGTTTTTTATAATAGAAATACGTCCGATAACTGTTCGGTATTATGAGGCACCTCCAGAAAAACTGCGGCATTTGCAACCTGACATCATGCAGAGTCGAATGTCTTTCCGGTGCTGCAACCCAATATATTTGTATATATTGATATTTTTTGTTTGCTTTTTTATGTCTACGCTGCTGTATCATGCTGAATGAAATGTCTATTACACGAATTTTATCTTTTTTTTTAATGGAATAAGGATGACTAACGATCCCACAATCCACCTGATGGTAAGTGGATTCTGTGGCTAATGGACACTTACATTGGGTGCGTTTGGCAGAAAAAAGCGCTAGCAAGCGCTTGTAAGCAAAATGGCGATCGTAAGCGGTAAGCGCTGTCAAATCGTAAGTAGCTATTTTCCTCCAGGACACGATGTTAGTTTTAACCGGAGAACCTAACCTAATTTAAATATATGTTTGTAAAGTATTCATATTAAAAACTTACCAATCATGAATTTTTAATAACATGTATATGTCTATTCATAACATTATATTACTTAAAACTAATATTGCACAAAACAAATTATAAACTCTACTTCAAAACAAACAAATTAAATAAGCAAAATGGCGGATTGTGTCAGCGCTACCGAAGTAGCAATCGTGTCCTGGCCGAAAACTATTTTAGCGCTTATAAGCGCTTGCTAGCGCTTTTTTCTGCCAAACGCACCCATTTATCATCAATTAAGAGTCTACCCTAAGGACTAAGAACTGAAGACTAAGTTTCCAGTCAAAAGGGTCTCCGGTTCTCTACACTCACCATACGAAACACAGCAGCATTAAGCTGCTATTGACAGGCCTGTTGGTCTAGTGGTTAGTGACCCTGACTGCTATGCCGGAGGTCGTGGGTTCGATTCCCACCCAGGACAAATGTTTGTGTGATGAGCACGATCATTTGTTCTGTGTCTGGGTGTAATTTATCTATAATATTTATGTATTTAGAAATATATAAGTATGTTTATCAGTTGTCTAGTAACCATAACACAAGCTCTGCTTAGCTTGGGACTAGATGGCGTTGTGTGATAGTTGTGGAATATTATTATTATTATTATTATTTTACGCTGGTATTCTGTGAGAGCGTGGTTCTTCTCCGGTCGAGACGACCCATTCGTGCTATAACTATAATATAGGGTAAAACTTGAGGTTTATATCAACATTCAAGTACTTGTTTGGTCGTTTCCACCATAAGTTCACATGTGACAATTAAAACACAAAATCTCATCACTAACTACGTATCACCATATATTTCAAACCATTATTTAAATGATAAAACATGAGCAACGTTGCGACGACTCTCCAGTTTCCGTCAAAACCCCCAGTTAAGACTTACCAGCCGAATCTGAACGCCTTTGACAGAAGTCCTCAAGTTATGTTTGCCCAGGTAGACCGTGAGAGTGTTCTTGTTAACAACCCTGCTGGAGCCCTTGCGCGTGACGCAGTGGGCGGCCGTGATAATGTGCAGGTGCGTCACCAGCGTCCCCCGCAGATGTACTTGCTGTCCACCGTCTGAAATGATATACATCATTGATCCATTATCTATTGTATGTACTCGTATATAAGGTAAGACATGCAAGAAGTCAAAGAACACAGTGTCCTTTGTGGAATACCTTGGGGGAGCCTGAGTTCAGCAGTAGACTTGTGAAGGTCTGAATAATGATGATGATGATAATGATGGTAATGATGATACAGGCGGAATATCACTGACTCATAAAGAAATCTCCAAACTATACGCCTGATTGACTTGAAACTAAGCATATATTCACTAAAAAAGTATTTAAGAAAATCAACCCATGAGGGGGTGAAATAGCATGTTACAGCTTGTAAGCAAATAATGTAAAGTCCTCCAGACCGAATTTCACGGCGAAAAGCCTCAACGGAGGCTAGCCATCTGCGCTGGACAAAACTATAGTGCATAGAGTGTACGCAAGCACCCGCATTCTATTCCCTCACTCTCATAGCGCGATTGGACGGTAAACCGACACGACCGGACTGAGATCAGGCGCAACGCCAACAGCTGTACGTCCTTTCCAGGGCACAGGGGACGAAACACCAGCTACTGAGAATTTTTTGACAGAAAAGCTCAAAACCTACCTAACTATTTTTTTTCTGACGGGACCTCATTACCAGCACTCGCGTTTGCAACCACTAGACCAACGAGACAAAAAAAAATTACTAAAAAAAATTAAAAATGGGATTGCAACATGTATGCTGTATGAGCTGACACATAATCATGAGATATATGATACAGTAACAGAATTACTGATATTCTGTCGGAACCACATAATCGTCATCTCTAAGTTAACCCCGCGTATTACAAGTATTTAATTACAAGTTTACCTGAGTTTGATAAAGTGCTATTTGCCAAGGCCACTGTCCCTCCAAAGTCGGCTTCCCGTTCACAATTAGAGGGTTGGGCTTGTTTATTGTCACCTTTCCACATTGACTCTGAAAATAACATAGAATTTCTTTAGTCGGATAAAGCTGCAGCACCAACATCACAAAAATTAAAGAGAATTTCATTTATTCGCGGTACAGCCTCGCTGCAGCTATATTATGGTTGTAGTACGAATGGGTCGGCTCGACCGGGAAGGACCACGCTCTCACAGAATATCAGCGTAAAATAGTAACTTAATACTGCTGTGTTTCGTATGGTGAGTGTAGTGATCCGGAGACCCTTTTTTACTGGAAACGATCCATCTTGGTCCTCCTTATTCTATGGTTATTAAGCCTGTGGTAAACATCGCTGTTTCCGATCATTGATTGTTGACTGAAAGATGTGAAGATTAATAAACTAAGCTCTGCGTGATGTCGTGTTTATCAGTCGCTGTCTTAATACATTGTGCACCAAGATACGGTCATTTTTTTCTGAATTATAGTTACTACGAGGCCAATTTATTATTACTTTTTTAAAAACCATTGATACAATGCAATAATAAAGCTAAATAAAATAAGGAATACGCATTGATCATGCGTTGTAATGATCATGAGGTCATAGTATATATATATATATATATATATATATATATATATATATATATATATATATTGATGTGTTGTAATTGTATTGTCATTAGTTCTTAATAATCATCATCGTCATCATTAAATCCCTTCACTAGTCCACTGCTGAGCAGAGACCTTCATATGTATGCCAAATTTCGGATAATTTAGACGGAAGTGGCTGAAGACTAAATTAATTCTATTAAATTCATATATATTTAAGGCTAATTAAAGAGTGTCAATTAAAATAATAATAAAACCTATAGTCTCTAAATTAAAATTTAAATAAATGAATACATTAACTCCTCTCAATACATATACGCAAAAAATATATTTTGTAGACAAAAATATTAAAAGAACAACTTCAAACTAGTAGTAGTAGTAGTGCCAGTTACTCGAGAGAGAGAGTTAGTAATTAATTCTTGTGGCGGTGTATGACGTATTTACAACAGAATCCCAGAAATTATATTTACAAAATTTGACCTCCGCCAAGTACGAAATCTTTACTAAACAAAGATTGTATGAAATGGTTATTAAAATATTGAGGAATGTATGATGATAATAACACCTGGGACTAAAGTGATCGTTACCAAGCTATATCTAATTTTTTCCGTGTAGTTACTAGTTATTTGCGTAACGTAATATATGATTATAAACTTTTTCCCGCTAGGTTTCTTACTGGTTCTTACCAGGACAGAGGTATTTACGGAAACAGTCGTAAATAAAACACAAAATACGACTTTTTCAATTCTATATTGAATAAAAAAGGTTTCTATTTATATTTCTATAAGAGTTAAAAGAAGTATAAACAACTATGAGCTGTAATCATCAGTACAAGCAACATTTATGATAAATATTTTATTTTTTGTATTTAAAAATCTAAGAATAGTTTCAAAGTAACCGGAAAATCGAGTCATTAGTGATTCTGCCCGTGACATAGGTTGCCTGTTTGAGCCTCGCTGGGGTAAACATTTGCGTAATATAATCATTAAGTAAATTAGATAATAAACATTAGGAAATTTAGATCATTAGGTGATGAGAATCAGTAAGCTGAACTGAGAACGAACAGTCCTTATTACACATAGCACAAGTCTTTTGGGTGTATGTATGACAAACGAGCACACCGTCCCCCTGATGTATTTTTAAAATATAGAATAAGAGTATCAAACGAGTACACAGTGCACCTGATAGTAAATGGATGCTGTGGCCTAGACATGTGTCAGTCGTGAATGATTCTTTCGTTTGACCCGGGTCGCAGCAAAGTATTGATGATAGTAATCAATTTTTTGGTCAAACGATTGACTGGACCTTCGACCAAAGAGTATAGTAATGTCCGACGACCGATATTATCGAGCGTATCTCACAGAGAATTTAATCTCGAAATGTTCTGAAATTCAAATGGATTGAATGATCGACTTGAATCATCTAGTCACTAGAAATGAACGACTGACGCATGTCTAGATGTATCATATCTGACTGGTACATATCTACTCGTACATCTATCGTCGACTAAGAATCGAGATGCAGATACGTTGTCACCCCCTAGCACTAAGATAAAATGGTCCCTGGTTCCCTACACTCACCATACGAAACACAGCAGCATCAACTATAATATAGCTGCAACATAGTACACAACAGTACAGTACAGTACAGTATAAAATTGTAAGTGGATATGACTCATGTAATCTATATCTACATCTATCTTCGATTATGAATCAATAAGCATAAACAGGATACAGGAGTAAGATGGGATGATTCATTACGGTTTTCTTCAATAATCACCATAGATTACTAAATACCCCCTTATTTTGCCACAGTTGCCACGCTTGGAAACTTTTTTATTGTAGTTATTACCAGAAGACGCCTGTATTTTGGCTTGTTTCTCTTAGTAGTCTTTTATGACACCGACGGGACACTCACCATACGAAAAACAGCAGCATTAAGTTACTATTTTACGCTGGTATTCTGTGAGAGCGTGGTGCTTCCCCGGTCGAGCCGACCCATTCGTGCTACAACCGTAATGCAGCTGCTCTACCACGTAAAAAAATATTTTATTATTTCTAGTTTTTATCATATTGCCCACTGTTATTGAGCACTACTGTTTTCTAACTGTATGGACTGTTAATCACTTGGTTTATAACACATCCAAACCTGACGTCGCAATTCGCCGAACGCAGACCGGATTTCAGTAATAAATTGATCGGAGTGCTTTGCACTGCAGTCGGTGACGGTGACGGGACTTTACCGACGCGTGTTTTCAAAAGCGCTCTTACTTTTTTAAGATCGGAATAATATATGGTTATTGAGAAATAAATGATGTCTACTAACCATAGTTTTATTTATACTAGTATATATAGTGTTACCACCACCTTTACGGGAAACTACGAATCTCTAAACGGTTTTAAAGCTTAACTAAAAAAAACACCTTTTAGTATTTCAAAAATCATGATTTCACGTGTAGTGGCAGGTTATTTCATAAGTACGATTTAACAAATATACAATATGTAACGTAATTAACGCACAGCCTCAGACACCCCAATTAGTATATTATGTTATAATCATAATACATACACTGAATTTTTAGTTCAACATTTTTATTTTTATCAAATTAGTTATACTAATTCCGGAAGAATGTTGTGGTCACAGTAAAAATCCACGAACGCAAAGACTTTAACGTGCTTGAAATAAAGTTCATTTTTCTTTATTTTTATTGAATGACAGAATTAGTAATAATACAGATAAAACTGCACTCCTAAAAGTCTTATTGCCTTAAGTTACGGTCCATTTCAGTTTGTTTTGACTGTACAGATTTAGTATGACTGTAATTTACGTAGTTTTAATTATTTTTGGGATAAAAAATTACATATATTAAAAAGATAGGAATCGATTCAGTAAACTATTCTGAACAAACTACTTTCTCAAAGTGCGTTAGTTATGTTACGTGTTGTATATGGATAATTAATGTGTATATAGTACAATGTAAAATGTAATATATCTTTATGTGCGAGTGTGTATATGCACGTGTATGTATATGTATTTTTTTTTCATGTTTATTCTTAAAAATGTAAACTTTGAGTGAATGGTTGATTCATTATATTTTTTTCAAAATGGAATGTTAGCGCCGATAACGACGCGGGCGCAATATGGAATTAATACTATTCAGGACTCCGCTGAAAATCAACGCTGCTGCAGTACCTGTGGTAGCATATGCTGAGACGGAATCATTTTTGGCATCACATCACTCACTCTTGCCGAGACTTATTTTTACCATCTTGTACCTTGTGTGTTTTATGTTCTTATTTACTTCTAAATATATATTTTGGGAGTGTATTGATGCTAATAAAACCTATGTTTATGTCTATTACTATTTCTATGTCTATATCAGTCTGTATCAACATGAATAAAGCTATAAGTAATAATGGTTTTGATTTTATTAAAATTCGCAGATTTTTTGGTCATTATAAAGGTTATTCAAAGGTTGAGGCCACAATAAATGTCACAATAGTAATATTGACAAAATATTTAATTATAAGTAATCAAAAGTTTTAGTTTAGCAGCAAGCCGTCTCTCTATAATCTAACCTCTAAATCTATACAAATAAATAAGATTGAACTGTCTGTTTGTAATGTAAAAATAATAGCTTTTTACTAAATGCATACGAAAGTATATACGGTACTTATTTAAAACAATCATAAAAATTTTGTCTGTCTGTCCGTCCGTCTGTACGTCTTTTTGTTCCGGGTAATCCCCGAAACGGGTCGACCGATTTGGACGGGATTTTCACTGACATATAGCTGATGTTATAAAAATTTAAACCCATGAAATTCATCGTATAAAATTCCACGCGGACGAAGTCGCGGGGAACAGCTAGTCATTTAATATTAAAGAGGTTTCGCGCGGGAAGGCGAGCAAACACTATTGTACTAGTTACAATAATGGTTGCTCGTACAATAATGGTATGACATCCTTGCCGCCTTATGTAGTCCGTGTAGTGGTGTTGGGATTAGTGGTGACGGGGACAATGTATACAGTTGGGAGAGGGCGGGAGGTGTTCCCTAAAATAGTTATGATACATGATTCTTATTTTACGCGGATATTAGCTAAATAATTTTAACATCTGTAGTAAAAAAAAGCTTTTTTTACACACAGAACGCTTTTGCAATGAAAAATATTTAAATTAAAGATACATTGAAAACTATGAAAATTAAAATAAATGTTAATAATCCTTGATAAAGGTCAAGCGATTAGAGACCCTACTTTATTTAATTTGATTATAAAATTTGTGTAACATATTCCGCGACCGGATTTGTATAAAAACGAAATGGATACTCGAATGTACGTCATTAATATTCTATTCTACATTTGCATTATGATATTACCCAGAAAACAATTTTCATGCAAATTATAACTTAAAATAAAATCGTTATCAAACAGTTAAGACAATACCAGCGCAGCGGACCGGGTTGAACAATTGTCTATCTTAAAATTAGGTAGGTATAATTTAATTTGAAAATCTGAAAATGGTATAGGTACGTACCACATTTTTGTTCCATTTTTATGAGATTTTAAAATAAATGGATTAAGTATATGCATATCGTGTTGCGCAAATTTGATTTCACAAGTGGTAAAATAAAAACAACGTACAACCGACGTCAATATAAATAAAATGAGAACATCATCAATTTATGAAGTCAATTAAATACACAATAGAAAAGACAACTCAAGAACTATTGGTCAGATGTTGTTCAAATTTATTTTTGAATTTTTTGATAGGTAACACATCAAAAAATACATGCAGTGGAATTCAGTACCTCCTCCTTTTTAAAGTCGGTTAAAAAGGGTTACTGTGAGTTGTTCTTAGAAGATAAGCATAATATGCTCATGCAGACATTTTTTTAGAACTTTGCATGTCGAACAATTCAGCCACGCATTATTTTTGTGCAACTTTAACTATTGGCTCAGAGCACGGTGGTTCTTGAGAGCTTCTCTCAGGAATCACGACTTTTTCCGACTTAGTCGACGAATATCATCAGAAATGAGCATATCCGCAGTAGAACCAGAGTGACCGACATAGCCCAACGGATTAGTAAGCTGAAGTGGCAATGGGCCGGCCATATAGCTCGAAGAACCGATAACCGATGTGGAAGAAAGGTTCTCGAGTGGCAGCCTCGTACCGGTAGGCGTAGTGTATGGCGACCCCCCACTAGATGGAGTGACGACCTGGTAAGACATGCAGGAAATCGATGGATGCAGGGGGTTCAGGACCGTGCTTTGTGGCAATTTTTTGGGGAGGCCTGTGTTCAGCAGTGGACTTGTGAAGGGTGAATGAACAATGTATTGATATGTACTTTCAACTGTGAAAGAGTTTCTCAAATAGGTACAGTGCACAGAAATAGTAATAATAAGACAATAGAAATGATAATTAGCGCTCGATTACTTCCAAAACCGATGTCACCACCTGCAGCCGTATTATAAACATACGCAATGCACAATGATATCTAATCTTACACATTACATTGCTTGGCGAGTTTGTCAACGTTGCGTACGTCGCGTATTACGGTGGAACAAAATCAGCAATGGTAGTTGTCAATACAAAAAGTAATAAATGAAGGTTCACAAAGGTAAATATCATAGTAAAGTATTCATCTAATGTAAATTAGTTAAATCAATGATATTTTAGTAAATAATCATCTTACCGATGAAATTTTATGCCTTTATTAGTTAAATTACACGTCATTGATGAGTTTTTACTACTTTTTTATTTTACTATTGTGTTACGATTTCTGTGGAACAGTGGTTCTTTTTGGTGGTTTAATATTAGTATAGATTTGTTAATTCATATTTATCTAATCTTCAGTAAGGTTGCCTACTTGGTGTAGCACTAGCAGTTGTATTTTCTCAATAAACTTGTCGGAAGTCAGCTTTTGTATATTTTCTAGGATTTTGTTCTAAAAGCTTTCATCAGCAGGAATTTAGTAACTGGTACTACTAGCTTTTGTCTGTTCTAGTATTTATGTAATGAATATCACTTATTTTATTAAAACTACAAATGTTCGTGTACATTCGCGTAAATTGACAGTTCAAAGATAATATTTTAATTTCCTTATAGTTATGTCTTAGAGATTCTTTTTAAGACAATTTTAAATCCAAATTGAATATCCGGTACCTGAACGGCAGTACGCAGGGAGCTAACCTAAAAGGGCGCAAATATAAATGATGACTTAATTTTTTTTTATAAAACCGAATTGGCAAACGTAGGCACTTCAGATCGTCCTCACCTGTCACCTGATGGTAAATGCAATGGCTACTGAAACCCATGGACACCTGCAGCAACCTTCAAACAAAGACGCCTACAGATGCGTTGTCACTTTTGAGGAATAAGGTTGAGTACCACGACAGTTTGTAATGAGGGCTAATAAACTTCCGCTCACCAGATGTCGCAATTGGGACTTCGGTGAAGTTTTTGTTACACAATATTATTTATTTGAGAACTTTTAGATAAGTTTTTGATTTTTGTACGTGGTAGAGTTACGATGCAGCTATTCTATGGTTGCAGCACGAATGGGTCGGCTCGACCGGGAAAGGACCACGCTCTCACAGAATACTAGCGTAAAATAGCAGCTTAATGCTGCTGTGTTTCGTGTGGTGAGTGTAGTGTAGTTTTTTTACTGAAAACGATCCATCTTGGTCCTCGGAGGTGACAACGTATCTGCGTTTTGGTTCTCAGTCGAGGATAAATGTTTTTTTTTTATAGAAAAGGATGACAAACGAGCACACAGTCCACCTGATGGTAAGTGAATGTGAGAGAGATTAGAGAACAGGAGACCCTTTTTACTGGAAACAAGGCATTCCATTTCAGTCCTCAGGGCTGGCAAAGCATTTGCGTTTTGATTCTTAATCATTGATAAATGTAGATGTCTATGGGCCACAGCATCACTTACCATCAGCTAGTACGAGAGCGTGGTCCTACCTCAGTAGAGCCGACCCATTCGTGCTGCAACCACAATATAGCTGCAGCGTGGCTCTGCCACGTAATAATTCTTCGTTCTTAAGAAGCTTTGTCTCCGTTACGTTTATCTACTCATGTATTACAACAACAGTGTTGTAACGTTTTTTTTTAAAACTTTGCTTGGTAATTGCAAGTACATTAGCCACTTACCATCAACAAGGTATTCTACGTTCTCGTACTCTCACCTCGGATATTGCAAGTGTGTGCAGATTAATGGTAAATGTATTGTTAGTTATACTGGGATCGAATGTTCAATAACAAAAATCCAAGAAAAAAAATTTTTTTTACAACAACCCAAGTAAGTAATATTATAAATCGTACACTTTTGTTGTTTGTTACTTAAAACAAATTGCATAGTAACTTACCCTTGGTTTACGGTTGTTGTTGTTGCTGTTGCTATTGTAGTTGTTGTTGTTTTTGGAACCATTCTCGTCCGGCACTATAATGGTCTGTAGACCTCCAGTGAAATACACGCTGGGATCTGGTTTACTGCGGAAAATAATTTTAATGTAGTGTTATTATTTCGCTATTTATTATTATAAAGTCTTTTATTACTATTATTTATTACTAGGTAGAGTTCCTATTGTGGCTATGAGTTGGTGATATGAGTTGTGTCTATTTTCGACATCGTTTCCAAAATCGAGGCACTTAAAAAAATATGTTTTATTATTTAATAGATTATATAGTTATTAATTTGCTATCGCTTGAATCGGCTACATTTACACACATAGAAATAGTAAAAAATTGCAGTGAAATGCCGACATCAGGTGCATACATATTATGTACGTTACTCTATGGAACAAGCGACAGTAGTTGAAGGCGTCGAAGCAGTGTTGCTAGTAAGTCACTAACCTTACGGAATCGAAATCATCAATTTCGCTGCTATCACTGTCCGTGGTGGTACCGTACGATGATGTGGTCAGGCCGTATCCATTGTTTGGCCTGTTGCTAGACTGTGGCCGGCTATCACTGTTGTATAGAAGGAATGTTAGTGTCTACCTGAATCAGTTAATACAATGCTGGTAGATAATGGTAATTCTAATTTTGTAAACTATGTTTTAATGATGTAACAGAAAAAAAGATGAAGATGTGAGAAAGTGCGCTTAGTTCATGCAATGTTTAATACAATGACTGCAATGAGTAGTTGGCAACGCCTACTTTATAGGCAACATTGTATTATTTTATTATGACCTAAGACAAAGAGTATGTATAGTAGAGTACAGCTCTGTACATTATTTTTGTCTTCTTAGTAGGTCCCTTTGTATCTGTTGTGACGAAGTAGTAATGTGTTGTAAAGTAAAGCCTATTTACGTCCAACTACTGGGTACGGGCCTCCTCTCATTTCTGAGAGGGTTTTAGGGCAAGGAAATTCCCTAATGGGTGTTGTTCACATGTCAAAAAAAGTTCCGCTGGGTTTCCTGCTGGTTCTTCCCAGGACAGTTCTTTTCCGAACCAGTGGTAAATAAAAATGATTCTATATTTAATAAATTCATCCATTCATTCATTTAGTCATTCATTCATACGATCATTCATTCATTCATTCACATGATGGTTTCCTCACCGCCGAACACGTGGTAAATCAGCACTTAAGTTGCAACCAAAAATTTCATTGTTGCATTGAACCCGGGTTGCCCCTGTATACTGCGTTTACAGCGAGTGCTTGGCCCTCGAGCTACCACGGCTCAACGACGAAGTAAACTTACATAAATTTATCTGCAATCTAACATTCTTGTAGTGGTGGGTTAAGAACATCTACTACCCCATATCACCCCCTGGGTGTCGTAGGAGGCGTTAGATAGAAATTGTAACAGAAGTCGGGCAGCAGCATCTTCCTGATAACAGCTGAATAATAATGGAAAAAACTGTAGTAGCCAACCCGTTTGCTAAGCGTGGCAACTGTGGCAAATACCCTCCTGCGAGGCATCAATGGGAGTGGCCTAGGTTAATCAGTGGACTTTAATAGGCTGTAACAGCATCTGCGATTGAACATGGTCTTCCGACGATACAAGAATCCGTGAGTGAATTAAAAACAGTTAGGTATATCTTGCTGTATTATGTTGTTGTTTCTCGAGATAAATCGACAAGTCATTTTGCATGACGAAACAAGACTATTAAGCCGCCGATCAGTGTTACCAGTCTCGAAAAAAGGGCAGATGAAGTAATTTAACAACTCATAAGCAAGATAGAAACAAGTCTACCGTAATATTAAAAATTTTCCCCACATAAATTACATGAATTTTATTAAAAAGAATATTTGTTTATGCGTTTGTTCTTTTATTCGTATTCCTATTCCATCCCTTCGATTACAATGAAGGTATTATTTCTCGACCGACTTAAAAAAGGAGGAGGTACTTAATTCGACTATATGTTTTTTTGTGCGTGTTCTAGTTTTTTTTTTTTTTTTTTAAATAAATATTAGTAATCCTATTAATTAACATTACTAATTTTCCTTTAACCACTCCTGGTGAAGTTACAACGCTTGTGTTAGGAGTGGTTCACGACAGTAGTCGAATGGCGGATTCGAACCCACGACGTTTTGAGTTCGCGGTCTGAGCCCTGCCATTAGGCTACTGTTACCTCAGCATTTTTTATGATTCTTTTTCTATTTGAAAGTTGGTGCTTTTCGTGTTATCCTTAACAGTTTTTGAGTTATCCTTAACAATACGTAATTACGTATTTAATTGACTCATTTTCTCATTTTATTTATGTTGAAGTAGATACCACTTGTTTTATGAGTTGTTGGGTGCGTTCACACGAAGGTTTTAAAAAAAATTGTGTGTGGTTTTGTTCTTACGCATAAGGATGCTCGTAATTACGTAATTTACGCATAAGCGTAAATTACGCTTGTATCCACTGAATGGATTCTACAATTCGCATTTTAATGTAACTTTTTATGATATATTTCCTTTCAGTATTATTACTGAGTTAATAAAACAGGTGGTTAAAAGTGTAACCTGTCCGCGAGGGTCTACTCTATAAAACCTGTACCTAATAGGCAAAAATCTCTCTTAACGTTAGGTCCTCACTACATTGTTATTGTAAACTAGCCAGTACTTAAGTTGTGAAGAGGTAAATAAATTGAATTAAGTAAACTATATATAGACAATAAACATACCGAAGAAATTAACAAGTAAGCAAAACGCGGAGGCAAATCTTACATATTATTTCACGTACGATGGTAATTTGAAAGTCAAGTCTCAAGGCAATGACCCTTAAATTTTCCATCTCGCTCTCAAGAGATCGCGGCAATATAAACATATTAACTTTATTATTGGTTGATTTGGTTTTTATGTGTCCCAGAATTGATTTAGCATTTTGTAAAATTGGGTAGATATAGTTTTTGAATTAAAATCCATTAAAAAAGGAAAAGGTATACATAAATATTGTAACCCTTCTAACGCTCGGCTTCGCACGGGTGATTTCTGGATCTCGACAAGATCGCCATCTAGTCAGTGTGAATCTAAACCATTCAAGGACCCACTCAAACGCTGAAAAATAATTTTATCAAAATCTGTCAGCTGTTTTTGAGTTTTAGCAAGGTTGACGGACAGCAATTGATTTTTTATATGAAATATCATGATGATGTGTTTAGATAAACTAGATCGGTTCCGGAATAGAATAGAATATCTTTAATTTATTAACTGCTACTGCTTAATCTACTGATTGCCGCGAGGTACGGTCTTGACACATCGGCTGCCTGCACCCATCGATTGCCTTCGTGTATCATCAGGTCGTCACTTCATCTTACGCGCGCGAAGCGTGAAGGACCGCTTCAATGCTTTCACTCGCTTTATTTCTCACATATAAATGTTGGTGCAACAATAAGTATCTGGGTGTGACCACTATATAGATAAACTTCGAAGTACAAGTGGTAAAATTAAAATTTTTATACAAACGACTTGTAAATGAAATGAGAACATCATCAATGTAGTCGAAGTAAATTAAATACGCATTTTTAAGGATAACCAAAAACTGCTGGTCAGATCTTGATCAATATGGGAACCACATGAAAAGCACATGCTTTCAAATTCAGTTGCTTTCAAAAAGATTCATCAAAATCAGTTCACCTGAAAAAAAGTTCTGAGGTAACACATAAAAAATACAGTCGAATTAAGAACCCCTTCCTTTTTTTGAAGTCGGTTGAAATAATATTTTTCACACTTTTTATAGAATAAAGGTGACAAACGAGCACACAGTTCACCTGAGGCAAGTGGATGTTGTAGCCCATAGACGTCTACATTTATCCTTGATTAAGAATCAAAATGCAGATGCTAATATTTCCGAGTCTGGTTGTTTGCCCTTATAAAATTTATATAAACTGGCCCTACGATACAAGAGAAAATTCTAGTGTGGAGGTAGCGCTTTGTAAGAAAAAAAAATTTCAAGCAATCTACGAAAAGCTCTCTTAAACCTTTTAAATCAGTGCTGGAAAGATCACGAAATGAAATCACTCACATTCCATACGGGTTGACATTGATCTGATCTATAGGTGGATTTGACGTTGGAATGTACACAGGCCCAGCGTTGGACGGGGTTCCGTGCACAGGTCTTGTTATTGGCGTGTCCTCAGGTCTGATTGACGGCCTTTGTGGTCTACTCTCGACTGGTCTTGTGGCAACCGGTCTTATTGTTTCCTGGCTGGACTCCGGTCTGCCAGTTTGCGGTCGATTCAGCGTCGAGTCCGGCCTCGATATAGGTCTGGACGAGCTTGTATCTGGTCTATCGGCTGCTGGTTGAGGGTTGTTTGCGTTGCAAATCTCTCGCCCGTTAAGTCTTATTGCTTGGAGACGAGGGATTGGCGTCTTCAATTGATTGTATTGGACGAAAAAGCGCACCGCTACGGCGGGGCCTGGGTGGATTTTCATCTTTGTATTCTCGACCTTGAAGTCTATGTTGTCAGTCGTTGTAACGTCTCCCACCCAATTCTGAAAAATAAAGGCATATTAGTAAACATTTCAGGCAAACGTCTGAGAGTTTATTTTCAGCCGCTAGTCCGTCTGGGTCAGTCCTACCTATCTATTATATATAACCTATAAAAGTCTACTCTCACACAGTAGTTCCTACGATATTAGAGTGTCGTTAGTGCAGCGAATGAAAGATACTTTCTCGCTGAGGTCCGTTTATTGAATGCCAGAATTAAAACCAAATATAATAATATTAAAATACTAAGGTAAGTGACCTAATTACACTTCCGTTAGGTATATGCGTATAATTTTAACTCATATACTATAGCCTCCCTCACAGGGGGGGGGGGATTTTGCCATATTTGCCACGCTTGGAGGGAGGATTGGAATCTGTAGTTTTTATTATTTTGAGTTGTTGTTAGGAAGAGCTGGTTAGGAAGCTGCTGCCCATCTCCTTCTTCATTTCCTTTGTCGTCTTTTACGACACCCATGGCGCAAAATGGGTTAGCAGATATTCTTACACCACCACTACACCACCAACTTATTTATTTTATGCTCCTGTGTTCTCACAGTTGGAATCTGGATTGAAAAGTAAAAAAAAGGTTGGCAACCCATCCGTAGTATCCTTTGGTTCATATGACCATAAGCAAAATCGGGCACTTTGCATAGAATTGCCCTGTGGCGATGGAGAGGAGACTATATGTAGTATAGAAAAATTGTATGGCTTTCGATAAAAAATGGTATAAACATCTCGTTTACACCAAACGTAAAATACCAGATCGGCGATGGCAGCAGTGCCAAGGGTGTGGCCGTGGAAGGAAAAGGGGAGATCTCCTGCCGGGCAAGGTGTTGTGCCCGGGGAGCGGCCAACACTCCGTGTGATAGTTCGGAGATGTTCCATAAATACTGTTTATGCTTCGGAATTTTGATAGCGTGATTGTGAGGCTTCGGTTTGTTTCGCTTGCGGCGCGACGACAGCGCCGCCACATCACCCCCCTGCTCAGACCGGAGGTCGATAGTGCAGCCTCGTTGCCGACGAATGTGCAAGTGCCAGGAGATTGCCTTGTAGGCTGCGGTGAGTCGAGAAGAAGGCAAGTAATCTGCGAGAGTGCCGTGAAGCAGAGGCGAGCAGTAAGGCTCAGAGCCGTGCCGAACACTGTATGGCGCAGAGAGTAGCTTGAAGGAACAGGCATTATTATTCCAGTGTTGTGATGAACCTTGTGAAGCTAGATGGCTTGCATGATATGAAGACTACAGACGATATCTGCTCGGGAGCGAATGGGTGGAGTATTCTATGACGATGATGAAGCTTGAAGTTTCCGAAGGTTGTTGGTTGCGTGTTCAGATCACGTTGGGTGGTCACCACTGTGGCCGTGGAAGGAGAAGGGAGATCTCCCGCCGGGCAAGGTGTTCTGCCCGGGGAGCGACCAACACTCCGTGTGATAGTTCGGAGATGTTCTATATATACTGTTTATGATTCGGAATTTTGATAGCGTGATTTAGGCTTCGGTGTGTTTCGCTTGCGGCGCGCCGACAGCGCCGCCACAGGTGCAAGGCGTTTGTTCTGGATTAAGAGAAGCTGTGACCAGCACTTTTAAGGATAGAAGTAGATAAAGACTACAAGATTTTGTGGAAATCTAACGCCGGATTTAACTTTTTGGTAAGGTTTTGTAGCAAATGTTGCCCCTTAAATTTTTCATAATAAATCAATTCTAAACATATTTAGCGCATTTTTAAAAGCGAGAGATCTATTATATTTTGATTACATATATTTCATATTTATTTATTGCATTCATGAGTATATGAATAGGTGACAAATACAGTTTAGGTACATCATGAAGCCCATTTGGGCATGGCAAATTAAAAAGACTATAATTAAATGTTAAATGATGAATTAAATTGAAAAATAAGTCAAAATAGAAAACTAGTTACATCATACAATATATCAATGAGAAAACACAGTGTTATTTTTGCAGTTAAAGGTACAAAACCAGTCAAGTAAATGAACCCTACCAATTTCAATATATACGAGTATGTATTAATTTATAGATAAATGAAATTTTTAAATACAATTTAAATTTCAATAAAACATGTCAATAAAGGAGCCGTGGTAGCTCAGATGGTCAGCGCTCGCTGTAAATTTCACAGTACGCTAGCAAACCGGGTTCGATCCCCGCCGGCACCAATGAAATTGTTAATTGCATTTTTAAGTGCTGATTTACCACGTGCTCGGCGGTGAAGGAAAACATCGTGAGGAAACCTGCATGTCTGAGAAATAAGAAAAAAATATTTCGAAGACATGTGAAGTTCGCCAACACGCATTGGGGCAGCGCGGCGGACACTTCCTTGCCCTAAAACCCTCTCAGAAATGAGGGGAGGCCTGTGCCCAGCAGTGGGACGTATATAGACTGTAACTTTAACTTTTTTAACTTTATGTCAATAAAAAAAATTCAATAAAGGTATGTCAATTTTAAAACTAAGTCTTATATCCAAAAAATCATTAAAATCATAGAAACTCTTGACATTCAAAAATTGTTTTAATTCTTTTTCAAATTGATGTCCTTCCAAAGATTTTATTTTGCTTGGCAAGTGATTATCAACTTTGACGGCCATATATGCCGAACCGGTTTTGCACAGGGTAAGTCGTGCTGCAGGCTAAACAAAATTTGACTATTGACTAGCGACATGCATTTTTTCCACAAAAAAAACATATACAATTTAATCAGAAGTTTAATAACATATGCCCCCTCCGCTTACCGTGTAGTGACGGTGTAAGAATATCCACTGCCCCATATGATTCCGTGGGTGTCGTGGCAGCAGCGTCTTCCTGGTAACGACTAAAAAATACTGCAGTTACCAACGCTTGCCAAGTGTGTCAACTATGGTGAAACATCCCCCCAAAGAGGTAATCTACGAGTGTTCAGAAGTGGGGTTAAACAGGCCGTACAGTAACGGCCCTCTCTGCGGTGATGCCTAGTGTGTCAAAACCACTCGAAAGCGAATTATGTTAGAAACATACTGAGCAGTAGAAATTAGTAATAGTGATACCCAGAGTGGTCCTGGAAAAGGAACTTCTGTCCATAAAAAGGATCATTGTCATTTACTCACACCAAGTATATCAGCCTTGCTGTCCAGCACGATGTTGAGCCACAACGAGTGCAGGGTGCTGTCCGTGGACAGGTTGACGACTCCGTACCACCGGCCCGGCTCGGTCCCGGACGGCTCGTACATGAACACGTTGGGACATGGTGAGTGGGGGGTGCTTTGCTCGTATGTCGGCACCGCCAAAGCTATGACTAGAAGAGACGTGAGCGTTCCAATCTGCGTAAAAAGTTATAATATTAGATTAAATTTTTATACGTGGATGAACCGTGTTCCAACTACATTATAGTTGTAGCACATGTGGCGGCGTTGTCGTCGCGCCGCAAGTGCAACACACCGAAGCCTAAATCACGCTATCAAAATTGCGAATCATAAACAGTATATATAGAACATCTCCGAACTATCACACGGAGCGATGGCCGCTCAACCGTCGGCCGAGAACTCGTCGAGAACGAATCGGCTCAACCGGGGAGGAACACGCTCTTACCGAATACTAGCGTGAAATAGCAGCTTAATCCGACTATTTTGTATATTGTGAGTGTAGATATCCGAAGACCTTTTTAATGGAAACGAGGAATTTAATCTTAGTATTCAGGGGTAACAATGTATCTGCATTTTCATACGTAATCGAGGATAAATGTAGGTGCCTATCTGTGGGCCACAGCATCCACTTACCAGCGGGTGGACTGTGTGCTCATGTCACCCTTATCCCCATAAAAATGGGATCATTGAATCGAATCCCGCACTGACCAAAGGTATAGCCCTCACATAATTGTTCCAGGTCTGGATGTTTGTAGACGTAAAATTTATATTTGTGAATCACCTCCACATACAGGACTTTATAGTTTTTTTTTATTAGTATATTCATTTTGATTCTTTAACTCGGTTTTAATGATTTACTGCTTGTTATTACGTTAATGGATAATACTTTAATTAATCAACAAGCGAAACCGGTCGTGCCTCCTCATAGGTTGCAGATTATACCACTTCAGAGATGTTTACAAATAAACGAACCTTTTTGAGCGTGTATTTCGCCTAACATACGAAACGAGGACCATATGGTGGATGTTTTACACTTCCCAGCCAAGCTCTCTCAGTTTTTGGGCCAAAGATCTGTGTGGTCTGGCATTATCATGATGAAAGACCACTCCTTTTTTATTGATCAATTCCGTCTGTTTTTTCTCAATTTCTTGCTTGAGTCTCATTATTTGTTAGCAGTAGAGATCCGGATCGATGGTTTTGCCCGGACGTTAAAGCTCACAACAAACGATGCCCTTCTAATCCCGCCATACACACCGCATCACCTTATTGCACCTTAATCCGGGTTACGCTACAGTCTATGGAGCCTGACTACCCTTTGACCATGATCCTTTTCGCACGTTCTTGTCATATGTGATCCACTTTTCATCACCAGCAATCAATCTTTTCAAAAATGGTTCGGTTTCATTACGTTTGAATAGAGAATCACATGAGTGCACGGTTCATTAGGTTTCTTTCAGTGAGCTCATGTGGTACCCAAATATCAAGCTTTTTTGTACATCCAGATTTTTTCAAATGGGTCAAAACTATTTTGTGGTCATTTCTCTATTCCTAGGCTATGTCGTAACTACTAATATGCCGATCTCGTTCCCCTTTTTCAAAATTGGCATCGAGTATATTCGTATGAGGGCGACCAGAGACATGAAAATTCCCGGACTGAAAACGAACCAACTTTCTGTTATTCTTACTGACACGGTCCATAAACGTCACATACTTTTTTCGCAGCTTGAGTTGCATTTTTCCCCTTTTCTTGTAATAAAACTTCAGAATTTATCGAATTTCTTCGTTAAATTCACTCATTTTGGCGGACAGAAAAACAATAGAAAAATTGCGAGAAAGTGTTTTTTTACGTTTTATTTTCTTTTTCTTAATGTCAATGTTATTTAATTATTTAATTTTATGTATGTTAAACTATTATAATTGATAGTAAAGTGGTAGGGGTTGGGGATTTATGCTGTTCTGTATTACTTTAATTTTTTTATTTAATTAATAAACATTTTTATTAATTATTCACTAAGGTTTAAATAATTCAGAATTTAAATTTCTATGTTATAAGTATGCAAATATTAAATTCTCAATCTATTTTTATAAAACATGGTATAAAATTAAACCTAGGTAAACGCAATATTTTAAGTCGTAGGTATAATAACGTTCTCTATTCGTGGGACGTTATAGTTAATTTTTTTTTGTACTTTTTCACTGAACTCGGACTGTAGGCCTAGTCTTCAGAGATTCATGAAGGCCTGAGAGCGTAGTCCTTCCCCGGTCGAGCCGACCCATTTGTGTTACAATCATAATACAGCTGCTTCGTGGCTTTTTCATGTAGGTGTAGAGGAAACGTATTGTTTGAAGTTGGCTTCAGATGGGTATGGATTAAAGGAGTCACTTACAATTATGCGGCACATTAACATCAAATAATCATAAGCCACAACACAGTTCTAACTTGAAAAGTAGGTTCCTTTATCCAGTAGATAAGTGTGAAATAATAAACATAGTTAAAAATTAAAAAACAAACCCTGTTACCGATATGATAATATACCTATTAGAGTAATCAAAGAAAGCATAATATCCTTTATTGCTCCAATTATATTAGTCATTATATTGCATAAGTTACTATAGACCAATTGCACTGTTACCAAGTTTTTCGAAAATATTTGAAAAAGTATTATATATAAGAATCACAAAGTTTTTGGATATTAATAATATTCTAAAGAAAAACCAATACGGATTTCAAAATAACATTTCTGAAATTTTGCTTTTTTAAAATCTCGCAAAGGTTTTTTTATTTCTTTTTTTTTTTAATAAAATTTGAATTTTTTTTAATAAATGTGATAAATTATTTTTAAAAATTTATAAAAAATTAAAAAAAAGGTGTTTTTGAATTTGAATGTAACTGGGGGGCTTGGTTTTTTTTTTCTTTTTTTTTAACTTTTTTTTTAATTTTTCGTTTGATTAAATAAATAATTAAAATTCTGGTTGGCTTAAATAAATAAACAAAAAAATACCCCTAAAAAAATCAAATCTTGTAATTTAGAAAATAAAAATAATCCAATTAAATAAGTGAATGTTATAGGGGACAAAGATGTATAAATTTTTTTTATAGGGTGAATAATGTTCAAATCTAAAACGGAATTTTTTTCGGTACGCATTGGTGCTGGAAGCGTTTATCCACTTCTAACTTACGGTATCATATACTGGGGAAACTCTACAGATATAAAATCCACATTCGTTCTCCAGAAAAAATGTCTTAGAACAATATATAACATGCACAGTACCGAATCATTAAGAGATGTTTTCAGAACAAAGGGTTTCCTAACACTGACTGGAATCTTTATCCTAGAATTATGTCTATTTGTTAAAAACAATATGCAATATTTTAATTTGAATACTGATTCAAAGAAAAACATTCGCAATCAAAATAAATATGATAAAAGCTTACCTATTATTAAAAATATGATTTACTATAAAAGTACCTATATTACTAACATACCACCAGCTATTAAACAATTAAATGTTTAAAACAAAATTAAAGAAATTGTTAATTGAAAATGTTTTTTACAATCTCAGAGTTTTTTTTAATAAAATTAATGTTAATTGTATCTCTATTAATAAGTAGTAAATATAAAATAAGTACATATTACTTCAATGATATAAAATTATTTTTAATGGTTGCATATCCGAAATGGGTAAACTGTTGAGCATAAAACTATATGTTTTTGTACTAAGATCATATTGTACACAGTTATGCAATAAATGTATCTTTATTTCTCAGACGAAATAAAAAGTCAAGACAGAGCCCCGCCGAACAGCGCACTGAGGCCGGTAAAACTACGCCTTGCCTTGTACATACACAGTTTCACGCACACACATAAAACGAAACTACGCCTTACCTTGTCATTCGAGCTATTCCTATTCCTATTTAATAATAATTCGCAGATTTTAAAGGAAAAATACCGAATTTTGTTGTAAAAGGGTGTAAAAACTAATTTTCCAGGAATAAAAAGCAGGATTGAATCACATATCATACGTAAAATAAACATAAAAATCCAAATTTTTAATACACATACATAAAACCTCAACAAGTGTTGCCACTAGTAAGCGTCACTGTAGTCCCCATTAATTCAGTAAGTTATTAATGTGACGCGAAACTTAATGTAACACGTTCATTTACCTATTTCTATTTTACTTCTAATATTCATAATATTAATGTAAGTGTAAATAGGCATAATTTTTTTTGTTTTTCTTATTTTTTATCATCACTTCAAAAATCTATATTTTTGAGGTTCCCATCCGAAATAAAGAGATTAAAGAGAAGTGGATAGAAGTGTTCCGAGTTAGCCGGAATGAGCCATCGTGGAATCCAACGGTACGCAGCGTAGTTTGTTCGACACATTTTGAAGATAACGATTTTTATTACACAAATAAAGGATTTCGTCGTGTGGTACGAAACGAATTGGTACAAAAATTGACCTAAAAAAGGCTATTAAAATAAAAGCAATGTTTCTTTCATATTAATATTGTTTTATTTTTCCCCTACTTCATCATCACCATCATCATTACAGCCCTTCACAAGTCCACTGCTGAACATAGGCCTCCCCCAAGGTATGCCACAAAGCACGCCCTGGGCCACCTGCATCCATCGACTTCCTGCATGTCTTACCAGGTCGTCACTTCATCTAGTGGGGGGTCATCCTATACTTCGCCTACCGGTACGAGGCTACCACTCGAGAACCTTTTTTCCCCAATGGTTGTCGGTTTCTATATGGCCGGCCCATTGCCACTTCAGCTTACTAATCAGTCGAGCTATGTCGGTCACTCTGGTTCTACTTCGGATATCCTCATTTCTAAGTTTATCACGCGGAGAAGCCCCGAGCATAGCCCTCTCCATACTCCGTCTCGCGTCCTCATACGGCCAGCAGTGAATGACCACGTCTCGATTCCGTAGGTCATCACTGGCAACACGCACTGGTTGTACAACTTTGTTTTCAGGTTTTGAGGTATACCTGACGAGAAGAGTGTCGAATGTGTGAGTGTCGTAATTTCCCGAACGCTGCCCATCCGAGTTGAATCCGAGTTGACCTAAAGCCTTTTCGGAAACCGGCTTGTTCTGGAGGCTGGAAGTCGTCGAGTCTGCTTGCGAATTAGTTCCCCTATTTAGTCGAAATAAACATACGTACTACTTCTTAAAGTGAGGTATACAATTTTAAAAAAATTGCCAACTTATCTTTTTACTTATCCATTCATCCTGATAAATAAAATCTTAATAATATATTAGGGTAATAAATTTTTACTGCACGGTAACACTCACTTAGTGCACACATGTTTACCAAACCGACCTCACTTCATTGTTGACAGCGCTCTGTCTTGAGTTTTTATTTCGTCTAAGCTTTATCTTTATCTTTATGTGAACTGTAAGTTCGTTTGTCACTGAGCTTGAACGCCCTTTGTATCCTTAAGGTCAGAATTAATGTATATAGGCATTTTCCACCAATTAACCCATACATATACAGTTATATTGTACTAAAAAGTGAAAGAAACAAGTGTGATCTCAGGCTAGGAGACATTTAATCTTAATCTTCTAGTGTGACTACGCATCGGTAATTTTTGAGATTGAAGTATGATGTCCATGAGTTGAAGTGGCTAATCTGCGATAAAATCACCTAGTTAGTGGAGAAAGGAAATTGGGATTTTTGGGCTTGAAGTTAGCTCAATGGTATATTATAATGATTTCTTATATTTACACGAACACTACACATTGATTAAAACTACTAATATGGATTTTATCGTGTTTAAAATATTTTATTTTGAATACCTGACGTTTCGGGTGCTTTCCAGCACATCAGTCTCTCGTGACCATAGGTGCTGGAAAACACCCGAAACGTCGTGTATTCAAATTAAAATATATTAAACCCGATAAAATCCATATTAGTAGTTTTAATCATTGGTTTACACTTTAAAAAATTGTCTATATTTTTTCTATAGGAAATTTAAAAAAGCTCTTTTTACAACATAGAATTCGAAAAATCAACGAAATAAGAAATAAGTTAGGAAATTTATTGCATTAATATAATGGATATTATATTTATTCGGTTTCAAAACATAAAATACAAAGCTTGCAAGGTTTTAGTAAAATTCTATTATTTAAAAGTAAAGTAAAGTTACAGCCTATATACGTCCCACTGCTGGGCACAGGCCTCCCCTCATTTATGAGAGGGTTTTATTCTCTACTTAGATATTCATCATCATCATCATCATTACAGCCCTTCACAAGTCCACTGCTGAACATAGGCCTCCCCCAAGTAATGCCACAAAGCACGGTCCTGAGCCACCTGCATCCATCGACTTCCTGCATGTCTTACCAGGTCGTCACTCCATCTAGTGTGGGGTCGCCCTACACTACGCCTACCGGTACGAGGCTGCCACTCGAGAACCTTTCTTCCCGATCGGTTATCGGTTCTTCGAGCTATATGGCCGGCCCATTGCCACTTCAGCTTACTAATCCGTTGGGCTATGTCGGTCACTCTGGTTTTACTGCGGATATCCTCATTTCTGAGTTATCACGCAGTGAAACTCCGAGCACAGCCCACTCCATAGCTCGCTGAGCGACCTTGAGCGTCCTCATACGGCCAGTGGTGAAGGACCACGTCTCAGATCCGTAAGCCATCACTGGCAACACGCACTGGTTATACACTTTAGTTTTCAGAGATTGAGGTATACCTGACGAGAAGTGGTGTCGTAATTTCCCGAACGCTGCCCAGCCGAGTTGAATCCGTCAATTGACCGACCTCTCGGTCGAAGTTGGACTTACCTAGTCGGACTATTTGTCCCAGGTAAACGTACTCGTCAACAACTTCGAGCATAGTGCTCCCAACAACTACCGGCATAGGTGTGACACGGACATTAAACATGATCTTTGTTTTGTCCACGTTCATCTTAAGACCTATCCGTTGGGAGACACCATTGAGGTCATTGAGCATAGTGCTAAGGTCCTCCATTGATTCTGCCATAAGGACTATATCGTCGGCAAATCGAAGGTGAGTGATGTACTCGCCATTGATGTTAATACCGTATCCTTTCCAGTCCAGTAGCTTGAAAACGTCTTCCAACGCAGCGGTGAAGAGTTTCGGAGATATAACATCACCCTGTCTTACACCTCTCTGCAGTTGGATAGGTTTCGTACTCTGGTTCTGTACTCGGATATCCATCGTAGCCCTACTGTACAAACACTTCAGCACTTCAATATACCGACAGTCAACTAGGCACCGCTGAAGAGACTGTAGCACCGCCCAAATTTCGACGGAATCAAAGGCTTTCTCATAGTCCACATATGCCAGGCAAAGTGGCAGATTGTACTCTTCGGACTTCTGTACAATTTGCCGAAGGGTATGTATGTGGTCTATGGTACTGAAGCCTTTTCGGAAACCGGCTTGTTCGCGAGGCTGGAAGTCGTCGAGTCTGCGTGCGAGACGATTCGTAATGACTCTCGAAAACAGCACGTAGACGCGGCTCAGAAGGGAAATCGGTCTGTAGTTCTTCAAGAGAGCGTTGTCGCCTTTCTTAAAGAACAAGACCACCGCGCTTCTGCTCCACTCCTCCGGAGTAGTGCCACCATGGAGGACGGAATTGAAGAGCTTCTGAAGGACTTCAAGTACCGGTGTTCCACCCGCTTTCAGAAGCTCCGCTGTAATTCCATCCTCGCCCGGGGCCTTGCCGTTTTTAAGGTGGTGGAGAGCCATTCTAATCTCGCTCAGACTGACGTCCGGGATATCATCGGAATAGTGTCGGATAAGACTTGCTCTTGGATCGTTACTCACACTTGCGTGTGGCTCCAACGATGATGTGTACAGCTGCCCATAGAACCTCTCAATCTCACTCAGAATCTCAGGTGTCCCGGAAACGATGTTGCCACACTCAGTCTTCAGCCTTGACAGTTGGCTCTTTCTGGCAGACAGATCTCTGGCAAAGACTTTGGAGCCCTGGTTCCGCTCGATCGCTTCTTTAATACGAGCAGTATTAAGGTTGCGTAAGTCTCGCCGCATGCATGGAGCATCTGTCTGTTCAGTTGCCTGTATGCTGTCAAATCTGTTGACGATTGCAGCCTCATCTCCCGTCTAACAGCCATGAGATTAAGAGTGTGATCGGAGAGTTTTTGTGTTCTTCTGCGGCGGGTCTTGCAGAACTTAGCTCCGACCGCATGGACAGTTTCCACGAGCTTGTCATTCAATTCGTCCACTGCATTGCAATCCTCTAGGCACTGAAAGCGGTTCTGTAACTCGAGCTGAAAGGTTTCGGGATTCTGGAGACACGAGGGGGACGGAGCGTTGACTTCATTAGACGAGACCTCTCCAACTTAACAATTAGGTTCAGTGTGCCTCTAACCATTCGGTGATAGCTGCCAGTTTTCCCCCTTGCGATCACTGAGACATCACTGAACAGTTGGCGTCTGGTCGTCATAATGAAGTCAATCTCATTTTTTGTCGAACCGTCGGGGCTCGACCAGGTCCACTTCCTGTGGGGCCGCTTCTGGAAGAAAGAGTTCATCATAAAGAGTCCCTCTTTCTCCATAAAGGCGGCCAGCTGCTGGCCCCTTCGGTTCCGTTGCCCTACTCCAAATTTCCCCACCTTCAGCTCACCGCTTTCTCTTGTGCCTAGTTTTGCGTTGAAGTCTCCCATCAACACCGTGTAGTGGGTTTTGGAGGAATGCATGGCTCTGGAAATATCCTCATACATTTCCTCCACTTCCTCATCGGATATGCGAGTTGGTGCTACTATGACCTTCAGCGAATACCGTTTGGTGATTCTGAGTATCAGGTACGCGACCCTCGTCGACACACTCCCAGTCTTTACAACGTTGTTAACGAGAGACTTGTGGACGATAAATCCGACACCTCCTTGGGACAGATGGTCGCCCTCCCGGTGGTAGAACAAGTTGCCGGACTCGAGGATTGCCGTATCCTCCCCCTCTCTTCGGACCTCGGATAATCCAATAATATGCCAGCGCAACTTGTCTACCTCTTCTTACAGCTCCAGTATCCTCTCGTCAGTCCTCAGAGTGCGTGCGTTATATGTTGCCAGGTCGAGTCGTCGTAGGTGGCAACCGAACCTCCACCGGAGATTCTTAGCACCCCCTGCCCCGCCGTTACCATGGTCACCACCGTATACAGGAAAAGCGGGGCCGCCGGGGACTGGGGGCCGTTTTATTTTGCGTCGTTATTCATGGGGGGATATTTGCCATAGTTGCCACGCTTGGCGAGCGGGTTGGCAACCGCAGTTTTTTATTATAACACAGTTGTTATCAGAAAGATGCTGCTGCCCATCTCCTGCCTGTCTCCCTCTGTCGCCTCTTACGACACCCACGGGAAGATATGGGGTAGTGGATATTCTCAACCGCCACTACACGGCAACTTATATATTAGATAAAGAATATTATTTACTTAGATTACTGTAGAAATATTATTAAATTAATTTGGAAGTATTATTCGCTGATGAAAAAAAAAGATTTTATAGCAATAAATCGATTACCATAAGAATACACTACTGCAATTCTCGTTTCTGATCGTTACTTACCTATAAAGGACTTCTTATTTTGAAACTCAACAGTTCAAACTTTAAACTTAAAATAAAAAAGACAGATTTTTGATTCGATTTGAAACGAGCGCAACGTAATCGATTCTCGATTAAATTGAGCATGTTAAGGGGAAATATAACCTCAAATGGCCTAGCAAGATCCTCCGTTATGCCGAAAGTATTGCAGCATTAATTTTGAAATAAATATATGGTAAAGTTGAGGATTAATGTTAAGGTTTATGTTAGGCGAAAACACAATTCCGTAAAATTTTCTCGATTGAAAAAAAATCCAAAGTTACCTCCAAACTGAACAATAAACCGCTGTTATTCATAAAATACTTTAAATAAGATCATGAAACTTTGCATACTAACTGAACTAACCATAAAGCAGTGCTTATGTTATTTACTTTTTTTTAAATATCATTATTTTCACTGTAAAAAGAAATTACCTAAACTATCGGCGCGTAAGCTTGGTTCCTGTCGCTCCGTTAGTATTGGTTAGTATTGCTCCGGCTTTTGAAGAGAGAAGTTGTGTCGCTTACGATCAGAAAACACATTACGCAACAGGAAGACGTAAAATTAAAATGGGAAATAACCGTTATAAAAATAAGAAGCGACTGGGTTGGCGTTAAGAAACAGGCATATATATGATAAACATAATGAAATAAGTATCTAACGACCTATCTACTTAGAGTATTAGTGATTACAAACATGTCGGTACATAGCATACGACGCACGGGGAAGTGGGGGCGAAATTAGAATTTGAGCTGACTTACTCTCACCTCTTAATATCTTATATATACTATCTATGATTTTTATATATACATTTTAAATGGTCCTTTCATCTTGTTAACATCTGTGCCCAAGAATGTATGGAGACGTTTCCTTCTCCTTTATTTAAGTCTTATGTTACCGTATTGTAGCGGTGTAAAAATTTCCCCTACCCCATATCGAACCGTTAATCTAATGTTATAATAATGATTTCTTAAATTTACGCGAACACTACACATTGAATAAAACTAAATTTTCGGATTATATTGCGTTTATTTAACTGATTTTACTTATTCTTAATTCCTGACGTTTCGGGTGCTTTACAGCAACCACCATGGTTGCTGTGCACGGGGGGGGGACTGAGATGTTTGATGTCCCAATGTCATTGTTAGCCCGGCTACCTTCAGTTTTTGAATATAAATTTTTGGTCCGATTTACGCAAAACGAACTTACAGTATCTTGAAGTCTTGCAGTGGTATGCTTGGGTTTGGGTTTAATTTTGTTAATTATAGGATCCCAAGCAGATGGCAGCACCCAACCATCTTCTCTATTGAAATTAGGATGTTTTTTAATTTCAATAGCCTCGCGTATCATCCTTGGTAGGAATCGGTGTTCTTTTGCGAGGATTTGTGGTTTATCAAATCTGATGTAATGGTGGGGACGATCTTGAACATGTTCACAGACTGCAGATCGACGCTCCGAGAAGTCTTGAGACGTCGGGAATAAATAAAAATAAGTAAAATCAGTTAAATAAACGCAAAATAATCCGAAAATTTAGTTTTATCTAACGTTATAAGTTTTTTTATAGAATAAGGGTGATAAACGATCACACAGTCCACCTGATGGCAAGTGGATGTAGTGACATATATACATTTACATGAATCCTCGATTAAAAATTAAAATGCAGATGCGTTGTCACCCCTGAGGACTAAGATGGAATGCCTCATTTTGATTAAAAAGGGTATCTCGTTCTCTACACTCGCCATACGAAACACAGTAGCAGTAAGTTGCTATTTTACGCTATTATTCATATTACATATTTTTCTTTGTTTTATAATTATTACGCTGTATTTTGTCAGTGCCGCAAATAAATATGTTCTTTCTTTTTTCTTTCTTTCAGTAACCAATGTGTTGATTAGCGGCTGTAAAAAGCAAAAGATACGGATTAAGGCTTCCTTAGAAAATACTAGCCCTACCAAGTTTTTTTTATAGGATATGGTGACAAACGAGCACACAGAACACCTGATGGTAAGTGGTTGCTATGGCCGATAGACATCTACATGTATCCTCGATTACAAATCAAAATGCAGATGCGTTGTCACCCGTGAGAACTAACATAGAATGACTCGTCTCGATGGGCGTCTTTTCTATAGCTGCGTTGTCACCTGAGCACTACGATGAATGCTTCGTTTCCAGTAAAAAGGGTCTCCGGTTCTCTACACTCACCATACGAAACACAGCAGCATTAAGCTACTATTTGACGCTGGTATTCTGTGAGAGCGTGATCCGGTGACCGACCCATTTGTGCTACAACTGTACTACTAATATAACTGCAGCATGCCTCTACCACGTAAAAAGTTTTAAGTTGCATGAAAATGTGCATTTTTTTCCGTAAATAACTACTTGCTATAATTATTAAAGTCATACGTGTAATTAGTACCTAATAAAATATCTTTGTGTGTGTTATACTATCTCCAATAATAATGTCTTCCAGATCGAACTTCGGTCACGGCGACCAGCTTTAACGGCGATAGCCATCTGCGCAAGACAGGATTATAGTGCCCGAGTGTGTCAACCTTATAGTCCGATGGAATGGCTATCCGACACGACCGGAGAGAGATCAGGCGCAGAAGTTACGGTTTCACGTGCTTTCCGTGGCACCGCGGTGAAACACCGCCAAATTCCTAACTCAGGGCTGATATTGAGAATTTCTTGACAGAAAACCCAACAACTAACTTTTACCCGACTCGGGATTTGACGTTTTATTTATACGTTTGTAGTCATCGTTTTTATCTAAATAAGTTTGGATTTTTATCAAGGCAATATAAATAAATTAGTGAATTACTTTAATATACCGTCACCTTCATAGCAGCGTGACGAATCTCTCTTTTTCATAAACTCCGTTTTTTGACTTATCATTTAGTACTACTCACTATTAATAATACTCATTTAGTTGTCAGCCATCGCAGAGTATATTTCTCCTGATGACTCGCTTAGAGGCTTAACACATATCGTGCTATCGACGGTGACGTCTTTGGCAAAGTAGTGGTATTGGGAGTAATTGTGCTAGTACCCACTGCAATTTATAAAATTGTGTCTCCGTGTCAAAGTATTCATCATCATCATCATCATCACCATTAGAGGCTATCAAAGCCTACTGCGGACAGTCTCCCCAAAGATTGCCTCATAAGCTCATAACGCTTAGGAGGCGGGTTTGGAAACCGCAGTTTTTGTTTTATCGTTGTTGTTACGAAGACGCTGCACCTCGTCTTCTGATTTTTTACCTTTGTCTAAAGGGGATGAGAGATTTTTCTAAGATGTCATCACACGGCCTAATTTTAAATTAACTACCACTAACCTGTCACAAGTTTACTGCTGAATTGGCCAATGTATATACGTGTGAAACTGATGAAACTAGTCATTTTGCCAGGAATTTTCAATTTTCTATGTTGTTACACTATCCCCACGGGATGATATGGATCCCTCACATCGTCAATACTAATAATTTTGTATTACTTAAACTTAAACATTTTATGTAATGTTTAAGAATCCATTGAATAGTCATTATTAACTTTGTAGCGGACGTGATCAAATTGCTTGGGCGTAGTGTTAGGCAGTTTGTTATTTAGTAATTAGGCAATCTGCGACTAATGGGAGTCATAATTAGCCGCGGTCGGTCCGGCCCGACAACGTGCAATTAATGGGACATTACTATTTGATGTGTTGCTTCTAAATGGGACGGATCTAATGCAATCGATGTTTAATGTTACTAGACTATGTCGACGTGACCACGTCTCATTTCGCAAGCCAGCTTATTTATTTATTTAATTACTATAACTTCGTGATAGTTTCAGCGAATACGACTTACATCCAGCTTTAGATCCAAGATCCAGGTTACAGACTTTATACGTACCAGCCTAGAAACGTCCACTGCTAAAAATAACTCTCTCTCTCTCTCTCTCTCTCTCTCTCTCTCTCTTAGTGTTACATTCTTTAACGTTATATTACAATATCTACAATGATAACTTTGAAGAAACTTTATGAGGGTGAGGTAAAATGCTTCACTTATGATTTATGTGAATGACCTGCTATTGCAGAGTGACCTATTTACTTTAATAGACCTATTTGCTGATTGTTCAGGACTTCTTTGTAATAATTTTCGAAGTATTTTAAAATCACCTAGTTTGACATTGACGTTAAGGCGACACCGTGAAAAAATGCACCTCATTTCATCGAATAGTATAGGACTATGACACCACTAACGAAAGTGGAATTTTGATATAGGTAAATTCATGTCTTTATCTTGAATTTGATTGTTCAAAAACACGATTGTATTATTTTGACTCGATCATAATTGTTTGCGAAAACACCTCTAAAAATCACTATAGTTGAAATTACAACGAAATTACTTAATCTATATGCTTGGGAATCACTCAAATATATTCATAACATCAATATTCATAATTTACTTGGTCATTATTTTGATTACTTGAATCAATAATTTTATAAAAAATATTTTAAGATTCTGACAATTTCTAAGCGGTTTTATTCGTCGCGGGCGCTACGCAATTTTAGACCTTATGACGGCGTTTTTTCAAGTTTTTATAGAAATTATGTATTCACTCGGATCAGTACGGCGATAGCCTTTTCGATGTGTCGTCTTAAGGGTCAGTTCACAACGAGACGCGACGATGCTTGAAGAGGCTAGTGGTTACGCACGACGCAGCGCGCCGTCGCGAGACACATCGTGAAGTCGCTGGCAGCGCATCGCTCTTGCACGCTACGCCTACCGACAAACTGCGTAGTGATGTGTCGCGGTACGCCGTGCTACGCCGCGAGGCAAATCGTGGCGCAGCGTGGCGTAGTATTTGGACGTAGTAAAATTATCTCAATAAAATGTGTATCTAAGTAAAGTTATATTTTGTATAACTAGCTATCTCTCTCTCTCGCTAAAACTCCAAAATGGTTCGAACGATTTTGATTAAACTTTATGTGAGTGTTAAGTTGTGTGTAAATTGTTTAAATTCACAACTGGACCGGTAGATGGCGCTGTGGGAGGATCGCTAGTGTAATAAAAAATGATTATTATAAAATGAAAAAATGAAAATGAAAATGATGCCTCAAAACAGTTAAATGAGATATCCCCAGTAAGTAATTAATAATACTTGTGTTGGGGCTATCTCGCTCTTCCCTTAATTATTAACAATATTGAGACTAATTTGTATAAAACGTACGTAAAAAATAATTTAATAAGAAAATAATAACAGTAAGTGACTTATAAACTAATTATCAGCTCTTTGTGTAACTGTAGTTGTTTGCGCTGACTGTGTGTAAGGGTTTGCGCTGCTGTGTATGCGTGCGTGCGTGCAGTGCGTGCGTGCGTGCGTGCGTGCGTGCGTGCGTGCGTGCGTGTGTGTGTGTGTGTATGTGTGTGTATGTTGTTGTGTCTTCTTTGAAGTGCCAGTGTGTAAAAATCGCAATTAATAGATTAAGCTCGGTAAGTGCATACATTAATGATAAGTAATAAATTATTCAAATAAGATAGATTATACAATATTATAAATAATGTTGCTTGTGCTTTAAATTTTGATCAACACATTGTTATGTGTATAATATAATAATTATTATTACACATCACACATTGTTTTGTGTATAATTTAATTACAGTGGTAGAGCCAAGCGGTAGCATTTGCTGTTGCACGTATGGGCCGTCTCAAACCTGGGTGTACCACGACCTCACAGAAGACTATTTTCTTTTATAGAATAAGGGTTACAAACGAGCACACAATCCACCTGATTATAAGTGGATGCTGTGGCCTATAGACATCTACATTTATTGTCGATTAAGAATCAAAATGCAGATGCGTCGTCACCCCTGAGGACTAAGATGGAATGTCTCGATTCCAGTAAAAAGGGGTCTCCGGATCTCTACACTCACCATAAAAAAATCACAGCAGTATTAAGCTTCTATTTTACGCTGGTATTCTGTAAGAGCGTGATCCATCCCCGGTCGAGCCGACCATAATATAGCTGCAGCGTGGCTCTACCACGTCTAAAAGACTAGCGTGAGGTAGAGGCTTTGCTTCTGCGTTTCGTCTAGCGAGTGCAGGTGGCCAGAGGCCCAATCCTAGTTTTTAACAGCCAGCTCATCCGGTACCTTGAAGATCACCAGCTGATTAATGATCGCCAGTACGGTTTTCGTCGCGGTCGCTCGGCTGGTGATCTTCTGGGTTACCTAACTCGTAAATGGGCGGAAGCAGTAGAGTCCAAGGGGGAGGCATTGGCAGTTAGTTTGGACATGATCGAAGGCATTCGATCGGGTTTGGCACAAAGCGCTTCTTAAGAAGCTTCCTTCCTATGGGCTTTCCGAGTGCATAAAAATGTCCAATTGGATCACCAGCTTTCTTGCTAATCGGAGTATCAAAGTCGTAGTAGAGGGTGTAAGCTGCAGTTACAAGCCCATTAACGCTGGTGTTCCACAAGACTGCGTGCTATCTACAACGCTGTTTCTTCTGCATATCAATAGCATGTTGCAAACTGGTAACATTAATTGCTTTGCAGACGATAGCACTGGTGATGCTTTATACGCCGGCCGTGCCAATAGGGAAAACGTCACCGAGTACCGGGACAAACTTGGGTCTGAAGTCAAGACTTTTTTGTACAAAGTCTCGGACTGAGGGTGACTAAATCTAGTACAGTTTAAGACACAAGTTTGCGCGTTTACTGCTCATGAATCTCTTCGTCGTATCTCCTCAGTTTCAAAGCACTCCCCTTGTTGTCTCAGCCAGTATCGGAATCCTCGGCATCGACATACCGAGTGACGTGAAGTTTCGTGGTCACTTGGAAAAGAAGGCCAAATTGGCCTTTAAGAGATTGGCGTGCTCAGCAGAGCGGGACAGTGGTTCTTACCGGCTCACCATCTGCAACTATACAAGGCGCGGGTTCGGCCACACACGGAATACTGTTCTCATCTCTGGCCTGGGTGTCCCCAGTGCCAGCTCCTTTCATTTGATCGCATCCAGCGCAGAGCTGTTAAAATCGTCGGTGACCGAGCTTTTCCGATCGGCTTGACTCACTGGCACTGCGAAGAGATGTTGCATCTCTTTGCGTATTTTATTACATCTACCACGGGGAGGGCTCTGAGGAATTGTTCGGACTAATTCCGGCCGCACAATTTCACCATCGCACATCGCGATAAAACTCGCGATACCATCCATAACATCTAGGTGACTGGCGGTTCACCACCGTGCGATTTAAAAGATGTTTTCTTCCTCGCACAACTTCCTTGTGGGATCGACTACCACCAGAGATTTTTCCCGACCGATACCACTTAAGAACCTTCAAGAAAAGAGCCCACTCCTTTTTAAAAGGCCGGCGACGCATCTGAAGTTTCCCTGGTGTTGCAGTTGTTCGTGGGCGGCGGTAATCACTTACCATCAGGTAAGCCGTATAATCGTTTGCTTCCTCTCCTATAAAAAAATCTTAGAAGCGTTTTGGGTGGAAACTTCTGTTAGATCTTAAGATGTTTGTGATTATTAGTAATAAAAAAAAGATAAAAAATAAGAACACACTGCTCATGGATAGTAAAAACGAAATGTTTTTTTAAAGCGTTATTGTAATATTAATAATGTATAAGTGTAGCCAAATTAATAAAAGTTATTTATGATGCCCAAATAAAGAAGTTTTTTGATTTGAGCTATGATGTACATTTAAATGTAATAATAATATAATATTATTCTTGACATGTTTGTTATAACTTTATCTCATCGACAAAGGTTATCGAAGCACTAACTAGAAAGACACGGATATGATCTATTTGACGATCTATTTCGAGCCTATATAAATGCAGCGCAGTTTCCTTATAGAATTTTTCTTTTTTTATATAGAGTGGGGGCAACGAGCATGTGGCTCCCCTAATGGTAGTTGACTACCGCTGGCCATGAACAACCGCAACACCAGAGGAATTGCAGGTGCATTGCCGGCCTTTTAGAAAGGAGTAAGCTCTTTTCTTAAAGGACCCTAAGTCGTATCGGTCCGGAAAATTTTCCGATGGTAAACGATTACACGAAGAGGTCGTACAAAAAAGAAAACGCTTAGTAAAATGCATAGTGGTGAACCACCAAGCATTCAGATGGTGTGGATGGTGTCGCGAGTTTTTCGTGATGTTTTCTATCTTTTAAAAACATTACCCCCCACTCCAAGATTTTCTTCCGTACCGTGGAGGCAGTTTACGTACATAAATTTCACAAAGGCACACATACATCTCGACCTGGAACAATTATTTGTAGGCCATACAAATATTTATTCCGCGGATGAATACCTCTTTTTTAGTAAGTCAGTTCTCCAGCACCTGCTTATAATTCCTCGACGCATTTGTTATCTACAACACTCTTTCTTTCTTATGTGCATGATTTGAACCCACGGCCATCAGCGTCGCAACTTAATGCTAATCTTCTGCACCTCGGTGCCGTTAGCAATAAGACCCGTGAATAAACGGGATCGAATTGTAAATGACTAAAGTTACAGCTTATACACGGCGGGGGGGTTTTTTTTTTTTGTTTTAATTTTCGTTGTTTTTCCCGTTAACCACTGATTTTTTTTTTTTTAACAGCTTCAAAACATCTTTTTTTTTTTTTTTTTTTGACTCATGAGCGAAATGGTACGATAATCACTGCACCTTTTAGGATTCCTGAGCTTAGGTAAGGTGATGAATGTCGATTTGAGCCAGTCGGATGGAATAATGTTGGAGTTGTAAATAGCGTTGGCTAACAAGATAATCCAGATTATACTCCTCAATCACTTTAATTACCTCGACTAGTATGTCATCGGCAGCTTTCAGTGTTTTTGCATTTCTGATGGCATGATAGACCTCACTCCTTGTAATGGCAGGTCCCGTGTCTTCGCAAATGAAATCAACAGGATCAGACCAAGTGTCACAAAAGAGTTCGGTTACGTATTGCTCGCAAGTTATCAACATGTCATCTGTGCAAGAGGCATACTTGCCATCTTTATTAAGAAGAGTTTTTTTGTGTGCGTCCTCGATGTTGAGGGGATATAACCTCTTTAATCTTCTTATGCATATTAAAATAGTCAAACTTTTTATCCAATTCTTCAATCTCAGAACAAAGATCACCATACCACTTTTCTTTTGCCTGTCTTATTTTCTTCCGTTGATTCCATTGATTATTATCCAGCATATATTTTTACGAGTACATTATAATAACACTTTTTATAAAACTTTAGTTAAATAAAATTTTTGAACTATTTGGTACAAAATGCCTGCTTATTTTCTAGAAATTAGTTGTAAAAGCGTATTATTGCCTTATGCTACTGAGTCTATTGAGAATTGAAACTGGTATAACCAGCCTACGTATGTCCTATTATTTACTGAATGTATAATTTTTGTTTAAGAGACCTCTATGGTTACAAAGTGTTCTTACGGCTCCTAACCTGCAAAGATAGGTTGAAAATAAAGCGCATTACCCAACTTTAAGATTCCATACGAAATTATGGTATAGAAATAACTAAGTAAAATAAACTATATATCTGTCGCTTTCTCTCGCTGTCATTATTTTTTAAAACATACTTTGCAAAACCTTCTTTACTCTGTGGCAAAACTAAGTTTGCTGGTTAGTTTAGATATATAAGAATACCACGTCAACTATTATATACAAAGTCAACTACATATAATCATTTTTCAAAAATATTTAATAAAAATTTTTGCAAAATTGGTGATTTAACAAGACTCAGATTTTTTCTATTATTATATCCTTACTGGTTTTCAAGTTTTTAACATTGGGTGTTGTGAATTTAAAATATTTTGTTTTATTACCGTTCAAAATCAAATTGTTAATATTGATTGATATGCAAATCATTATTCACTTCATCGTATTTTATTAATTGTCGTTTAAATCTGAAAAACGAATAAGTATCATCAGAATTAAATCACATAATGTGATTCACATTATCATCAGTTTTGTGATTTGGATTTACACTTTGCACTTGTTTCACAATATTTAAAATTATTAATTTATTCATACTATAAATAACGACCTGCTTGACCTCATGTAAGTTACATTATCATGGGTATTGCCTCTACCTGTTAAGGTAATTTTTGTCAAAAAAATTAAAAATTTGGCAGTGAATAAATATTGTGCGTATAATTGTACACACGTATGAAGTGAAACTTCTTTACGATATATCTTTCTTCTTTTATTTTATTTGTTACCTAAGTAGGTTAAATAATAGTATATTCATGCAGCCTCGGCACTGAAACGTTACATGAGAAAGCAGTACATTTTTTAATACCGTACTAAATTTCTTCACTTGTTGATAACTAAGTTGCACTTCAAAAATTCCCTGAAGCTTGAAGATGCAGCTTGCTAACATTGTCAAATAAATTCATAATTGTTAACAAATAAATCAATTTATAATGAAAGATCATATAATCTTAGTGTTATATTTAGAGAGTACGTAAAAATATATTCTAAAACATTTTAAAAAGTATGTTACACAGCTAAGGCTTTACGTTGAAGCAACAAAATTAAAACTGCATGCAATAGAATTAAAATGACGTGGAGTATAATAAAAAGTGAAACGGGCAAGGTCAAACCTCGCAACTCGGATTTTCAACTAAATATTAACAATAATTTAATTCAGTCTGATCAAGAAATTGCTATGGCTTTTGAGAAACATTTTACTGATGTTCCTTTTTTGACAACAAAATCATTAAATTCTTCTCCTACTATGATTGCTTAAACAAAATGTAAAGGCTTGTTAATATACTTATAATAATAATAATAATACACTTTATTTCAGACAAGAGTCCATAAATTGGTTAGTAACATAACATTATTATAGAATACTTATAAAATAAAATACTACTTATAAAATCCATAGAGTATTGGCAAAAGATATCATTAAATATTTTAAAACTATTGATGTTAAGAAAACGGTAGATTCATGGTGGATTTCCATTAAAGTAATGCATCTGTAAGAGATATAATAGCATCTTGTCTAGCCACTATTTTTAATACAAGCGTCGAATCTGGTGTGTTTCCTGATTTAATGAAACACAGTAAAGTACTAATACCTTTATTCAAACTGATAGTAAATTAGATACCACGAATTTCAAACTACAATTTCTGTACTACCAACATTATGTAAAATTTTTGAAAAAATTGTTAATATCAGATGTTAAGTTTTTGTAATATACATAAATTACCTAATACAAGTCAATTCGGTTTTACGTGAGTTGAGCTTATAAAACATATTTTTGTGGATGGAAGAATTCAGAGGATGCTATGAGTATATATTTGTGAACTTTCCAAGGCATCCGACTGTGTTCACGATGAGACATTGATCAGGAAGCCATAGTACTATGGTGTCAAAAACACAGCGTTTAAACTTACTATTTAATATTTAAAGTTAACGTTCTTCCGAGTCGCTCATACAAATGGATGACCCTCTAGGCTCAATTCTTGACCTATTCCTATTTTTAATGTGTAAATGACTTACCTTTACTAGTAGGGGATAATCATGATATAGTGTTATTTGCTGATGATACTTCTTTGATTTTCAAATTTAAACGTCAAACATTTAAATGTGACGAAGCGAATAATGCTTTATCAAAATTAGTGCATTGGTTTAACGTTAATAATCTACATTTAAACCAATGTGTCTTTAAATGGGAAAAAACTGAGTCCTGTTGAATCATTTTTTTTGCATTACTCTCGGTATCGACGCAAATTTCCAGTGGGGCCCCCATTTATCCAAACTAGCAAGCAGACTAAGCTCTGCAGCTTATGCTGTAAAAATATTAGAGATCTCACTAGTGTCGCGACAGCTAGATTAGTTTATTTCAGTTATTTCCGTATCTAACTTCTTAAGGGGCTTTCGCTATGAGGAAATGCAACTCATTTTGAACTATTTTTGTTTTGCAGAAGAGCCGAGCTAAAGCTTAAGCCGAGAGTCTCTTAGAGAAAAAATTAAGGAAATAAATGTATTAACTTTGGCCCCTCAGAATATTTAGGAAAATTTTATGTATGTTAACAAAAACAAAGGTAGTTTTAGTAAAAGTAATATGTACACATGAAAGTTATATGTATGTACACTCCGTAAATACTAGAAACAAACATAAGCTAGTGATAGCAGTTTCTCGAATCCACAGGGTCAGTAATTCATTATTGGGGCAATGTATACGCTGTTACAATTAAGTCCCAGAAAATATACAAGGTCTATCTTTTACCAAGTTTAAATATTTAATTAAACTAAAACCGTACATAAAGGGTTATTATAATATAAATGATTACATGGTTGATAACCACTGACCACTGGTAATGAGGTGATCGCTTCCAAGCTGTTTTTAAAATAAATTTTGTAAACAGTTTGTAAGCAGTCACATTGTAAAATTAATTTAAGAAAGCCGCTGGGTTTCTTGCTGGTTCTTCCCAGGACAGAGGTATTTTTCCGAACCAGTGATAAAGTAAAAAATGACTTTCAATAAGAACTGCATGTGATCCATATTGAATAAAAGATATTCTATTCTATTCTATACTATTTGAGAGCGGAAATAGGTAAAAGGTGGGCCGGTGGCCTAGACCTATTCCTAGGCAGAAAAGAAGTCCTACTACCTAAGAAATACTAGTAAAGTACGTGACAGTAATAAAGTCGCCTTAAGATTTGCTGCCCTGTAGAACCAAAGCTAGAAGAAGGACAGAGACAAAAACACAAAGTATTATATATGACTATTGATATTAAGGTGAAAGTGCCAGGGTAGCCCGCGAAATCCAAATTCTCTTACGTTTTTTGCAATTTGCAGGTCAGTGTAAGGCTGTATGTGGAAAAAATGTGATTCAGGACCGTAACAAGTACGTGTGTACAGAGTTATTATCATTAAAATCACCAATAAGTACATATAATTCTTTTGAACGAGTTTTTCTGGAAATAGCCATAAAGCTGAAAGCGACAGGGTGTCACCTTAAGAAAATAATACCAAATAAGCTTTGACAACAGTTAAGAACACTTTGAAAAATCAACTTAAAAATGCTAACTACAATAAACCTGCTAAATACTAATATCAACTAAAATATTTACTATAATGTCAACTGTCAAAATGACGTTGATAAAGCAGCACCTTTTTGACACTTTATTATTTGACTTACTGATGAAGAGCTATCGTATCGAGCCATTTATGCAAAAAAGGCTGTAGTTTTTGCGTAATAAAAAAGCGACCTTATTAACTGGATGACTATATTACCGTCACATACTATAGTTATTTTAACCCCATTACCATATCCTATTTATATAGGAGAAATAACGTTTTATACTCAGTATACCAAAACTATTACTATTAAATGGAATACGAGTATAAGATATTTAAGAACACTGGTCTATTAAGTTTCAAGTCAAGTACAAGGTGAGTGTGTATGAACCTTTGTGTAATTTATTCCATTTTTTAAAATAAATATTCCATTGGGTCTGTGGTTTGTGCGGTCATGTTGGAAATCCTAACGATCACGCTTGTGACGTTCCTTTTTTAAACGCGTTTTACGTGCTATTATATCTGTAAATTCACATTCCACGATACAATATGATTTAAAATTTTTTTTCAACTGTGTTGTGGTGGTGTTAGATTACCCACTACCCCATATCATTCCGTGGGTGAAACCGAACCAAACTCCCTAAGAGGCAATCTGGGGGGGGGGGGGGGGAGGTCAGCTACGTTTAGCAGTAGACTTTTAAAGTGTAATTGATGGATGAAATTTAAAAAAAAACTGTCTTATTATAAAACGTGGCTTATAGATAACTATTTTTTAAAGAAGAGTCTTATTAACAAATGAAATCCTGTATTTGCGATTGCACAGCCATTGTGACTTTTAATATTTTGCTGTCAAATTCCGCACTTAACATTTTTGTTCGTATATTTTCTACGGGATATCGGTTATTGAAACAAATTCCAGTTTCAGCCTGAGCCTTATAAACCATTTTTAGTAATGAAACATTAAAACTACAAAAAAGTTGATGCACTGATTTCTAAACTAGGTTAATCCTATCTAGGTTCTCTTTATCTCTAATCGTATCTAGGTCCTAACTAGGTTAATCCTAACTAGGTATATCCTTTTATTATCTTTTTTACTTTTTATTATAGAATAAGGGTGACAAACGAGCACAGTCGATCTGATGGTAAATGGATATTATGGCGTATCAATATCTACATCTATCCTCGATTAAGAATCGAATTGCAGATGCGTTGTTAATTCTCAGGATTAATACGGAATGTCCCGTTTACAGTAAAAATGTATCCGGTTCTCTACACTCACCATACGAAACACAACAGCATTAAGCTGCTATTCTACGCTGGTATTCTGTGAGAGCGTGGTCCTTCTCCGGTCGAGCCGACCCATTCGTGCTACAACCGTAATATAGCTGCAGCGTGGCTCTACCACGTAAAGATTTTTAGTTTTCTGTTCATAAAAGTATACAAAATAATAAATACTGTATCTCAAGACCCTGATGAAAGGGCGAGTTTTACCGCGGTCGCAGTGATTTTTTGGTGAATCATCGCGAAACTGTGATTTTGTGAGTTTGGCATGGTGGTTCAACTAACTCAAACGGCCCTATAATCGACGCGCGTATCTTTAGCTTACGGTAAAGATAACAGCGGGTCTCGCAGTTCCTAATATCCGAGTTCCTAATGTCCTACATCCAAGTCAAACAGTTTTTTAAGGCAAGGATTGCCGATGTTAAAAGGCTTTTAGCACTTCCTTCTCTGCTTCTTGCCCATTTATCCAGCACGAAGTACGCGTGCGACGTTCGTTAGACAAAAAGTTACTTTATTTCAAACGTGTTTGTTAATTATCAGGAAATAATGCATCTAAACAAAACTGTAGCTTATTAAGAATCCAATTAAATAACATGTATTTCATACCACCATATCGAAAAATATTATATGATTATCCCTCAAAAAAAAAAACGAGACCTCAAACGTCAAAGCGTTTTCCCGGCGATTAAATTGAATTTTATCTCGATTAAAAGTTTAAAAAAATACCGTGTGCTGAGCGGCGAAAGGGAACTTCGTGAGGAAACCTGAATGTCTAAGAAATAAGAAAAAAAATATTTCGAGGATATGTGAAGTTCGCTAACACGCATTGAGGCAGCGCGGTGGACACTAAGTATAAATCCGCCTCCAGGTCCTACAAAAGATTCATTGCCAAGGCAAAGTCAGAGCACATAGGCAGAATTGGTAAGAAACTAGTTCGCCTTCCTTCTGGAACCCGTGCATTGTGCCCTGCATTCTGGTCTCTCGCCAAGCCTATCCAAGGGAATTTACGTCAACCATCTCTTCCATCTCTGCACAGGGAGTACGACTCACTGGCCCACGCCGCAAAGGAGAAAGCCGATCTGCTGGGCTCTTTCTTTGCGTTCAATTCGACTCTCGATGATGGGGGGAGCACACCGCCGACCATCCCGCGATGTGAGTGCCCCATGCCGGATGTGCGGTTCACACTGCGCTCGGTTTGCAAAGCACTCCTCTCCCTGGACACCCATAAGTCGAGTGGGCCTGACGGAATACCGCCAATTGTGCTGAGGAAGTGTGCTCCAGAGTTGGCACTGGTTCTAACGCGTCTTTTCCGATACTCCTACTCCCTAGGAGTAGTCCCAAAATAATGGAAGTCGCCTTTCGTCCACCCGATCCCTAAAAAGGCGACCGCTCAGATCCGTCAAACTACAGGCCTATTGCCATCACCTCCTTGTTCTCGAAAATAATGAAATCCATTAAAACTGCCAGCTCATGCGGTACCTTGAAGATCACCAGCTGATTAGTGACCGCCAATACAGTTTTCGTCGGGGTCAGTCAGCTGGTGATCTTCTGGTCTACCTGACTCATCGATGGGCGGAGGCAGTAGAGTTCAAAAGGGGAGGCTTTGGCCGTTAGTTTAGGCATTGCGAAAGCCTTCGATCGGGTTTGGCTCTAAGCGCTTCTTTTGAAGCTCCTTTCCTATGGACTTCCTGAGAAATTGTGCAATTGGATCACCAGTTTTCTTGCGGTCGTTGTAGACGGTGCATGCTCTGATTACAAGCCTATTAATGCTGGCGTTCCATAGGGCTGCGTGCTATCACCAACGCTGTTTCTTCTGCATATCAATGATATGTTGCAAACCCGTAACATTAATTGCTATGCAGATGACAGCACTGGTGATGCTCTGTACGTCGGCCGTGTCAATATTTCTCGGGAAAATGTCTACGAGTACCGAGATAAATTGTGTCTGAAGTCAAGTCTTTGCTGAACAAAGTCTCGGATTGAAGGCGACTAAATCTAGCCCAGTTTAACCCTCAGACGACACAAGCTTGCGCGTTAACCGAAAAAGGAACCCCTTTATCGTATCTCCTTAGTTTCAAGGCTCTCCCCTTGTTGCCTCAGACAATATCGGAATCCTCGGCGTTGACATATCGAGTGACGTGCAGTTTCGTGGTCACTTGGAAGAGAAGGCCAAATTGGCCTCTAAAAGCTTGGCATGCTGAGCAGAGCGGGACAGTATTTCATGTCGGCACACCGCCTGCAACTTTACAAGGCGCAGGTTCTGACGCACATGGAAACTGGATACTGTACCCATCTCTGGGCTGGGGTTCCTCAGTGCCAGCTCCTTCCACTTAACCACATCCAGCGTAGAGCGACTCGAATCGTCGACGTCCGAGTGCTTTCCGATCGGCTCGATTCGCTGCGAAGAGATGTTGCATCTCTTTGCATTTTCTTTCGCATATATCACGGGGTGTACTCTAAGGAATTGTTCGGATTAATCCCAGCCTCCAAATTTCACGAACACACTACGTGGCAAACCTCCCTATATCATCCACACTATCTAGATCACCACTGTACGTTTCACTAGGAGCTTTCTTCCGCTTACGACCTCTCTATGGAATGGTTTACCACCGAAGATTTTTCCGGACCGAGACGACCTAGAGACCTTCATAAAAAGAGTTTACTCCTTTTAAAAGGGGCCAACAACGCACCTGCAATTCCGCTGTTGCAGTTGTTCATGTGCGGCGGTAGTCACTTAACATCAGGTGAGCCGCATGCTCGTTTGCCCCCTCTACTATAAAAAATAAACGCTTCATTGCCTTAAAACTCTCTCAACAAAGAGAGGAGGCCTGTGCCCAGCAATGGGACGTATATAGGCTGTAACTTTTATGTCGATTAAAATAAAGTATTTTAAAAATCCATTCGCTTTAGAATTCAATTAAGTACCTATTTTAAGTTTGTGCATATTTTTTCAGAGCTACTATTTTAAGAAGAATCAGAGCAGAGGTAAACATATGGGCTGCAATCAGTCCAAACAATTCCCCTATGGTAGATGCGATAAAATACGCAGAGATGTAACATCTCTCCGCACTACCAATTCTCGAGCATCAAAATCATGTTGACTGCTCCGTGGCGCAGTGGTTTGGCAGTAAGTTTCGGCGTTAGGGACGCAAGTTCGAATCCCTCACGGAACAAATATTTGTATTGCCTGCAAATAATTGTTTCGGGTCTGTGTGTTTGTACTTGTGCAATTTATGTATGTAAACCGCCTCTACAATACGGAAAAAAGATTAATAACACAAAAAATTAAATACGATATTTTTGTCCAACCTGGCAACCTAAGGATTACTGTCGTCAAACCACGTCTTTAGCACGATATTTTTGTCATACCTCCTGGCTCCAATCGCTTATATTTTTTGTAGAAAGCGTGTACTGCCGGCTGATTTGACTGATAGTTTAGTGAGATAACTACTGTGGTAAATGCGCGTGATTTTAGTTCGTTTAAAAAAATCATAATTTAATAATGAATTTAAAAATAAATAAAACATTTTCTAGAATATACATCTAATTTATTACATTTAAGTGACGCGTTTGAAACAAAAACTTGAATAACATACATCGTTGATTTTAGATAAAGATAGAGATATGGGTGAGTGAGACTGATAATGTTTCTGAACCTGTTTTTATAATAAGTTTGAAGATCCAAAGAATTAAAAAGATGTATGCTTAGATTGTAGCTTAGTAAATACATTGTAAGTATTCAATAAAAACAAAGAATTCGCTACGGCGACTGTATGGCTATTTATAGAGAATTGTTCATAGATAGTATATACATATTATGTATTCGCAAGTAAACTGATTAAAAACCGGTGCGTACTTCCCCGGACGCACGTAAATTTTTAACCAGAATTCGAGAAAAACAAGATCTTTAATATGTTTTTATAGAAGTATCGGTGACAAACGAGCGCACAGTCCACCTGACGGTAAGTGCAAAATGTGGTCTATAGACATCAACATTTATCCTCAAATGAGAATCAAAATGCAAGTGCGTTGTCACCCCTGAAGACTAGATGAAATGCCTCGTTTCAAGTAAAAAGGGTCTCCGGTTCTCTACAATCACCATACAAAACACAAGTAAGTATCGAATTTTAACCGGGCCCGAATAACCGCAAGTACAAGTACTGATAATTGGTTTCCTTATCTACATCTGCACGTTCCTTATAGTAGTATAGTATACCCAAAACCTTTAAAAATTGAGAGAGGAGGCCAGTGCACAGCTTCAGGAATATAGGATGCAAATTAACTTTTTTTGTTTAGGATTTCTCTATGGGCCACCCTCTTGCAGTATTCACGTACCGTTAAAGAAGAAAAAGAAACATGTTTGCAAATTACACGCTGCAGAAGTGAAACCTTAAAAAGACTGCGAGAGAATAAGATAGAAACGCTGTATTCTATCTCATTTTATCGCAGGCTAAATCCTATAGACGTATATCTGTCTCTTTTTTAGTGTTGCTTTTTCGTTTCATGGGCTTTCGCAAATCACAAAGATTCTTTAGAAGTTTTCGCCTCAAAAAAAAAAAAAAAAAGAAAAAAAAGGGATGTTATTTTGACCATTCCTTACAAATTCTGGTGAGTACTGGCAGCTGAGAATGACATTATAATATATACTTCGTATAACTTAGAACTGACCGAAGCTACACTAACAAGGAAAAAAAGACGAAATAGTGTCGATAAATTAAAAAAATAACGTATTAAATTAATTCAATGTTAAAAACTTGTTTTATGTGTAATGGTCCAAATAGGAATGCCATGCCATGGCAGCGTGGCTATAATGTGTGTTACTACTGGTTATAGCCACGCTGCAACTATATCCGAACGAAGGTCTTGTCTGTGTCCAAACTCACTGCCAAGGCCTCAAACTTAGAATTTACTGTCTCCACCCATCTATGAATAAAGAAGAGAATGAGGAAAGTCACCTGCTGAGCGACGCTAACGGAAACGGGTATTGGTACCATTTAGCTGGTGGCCCTCGAGTTACCCCATGCTCTGGCAGTTTATAATAGCGTGTGTGCAAAATATCTATATTTTTAGAAGTTTTGATGCTACAGTATTGTTTTAATCAAAATATCCGTAATAAATCAAATAATTACATGGTAGAGCCATGCTGGAGCTATATTAGTAGTATTAGTGTAGTTGTAGCACGAATGGGTTGGCTCGACCGGGGAAGGACACACGACAAACGAGCACACAGTCCACCTGATGGTAAGTGGTTGCTGTGGCCCATAGACATCTACATCCATTCTCGATTACGAATCAAAACGCAGATGCGTTGTCATCCTGGAGGACTAAGATGGAATGCCTCGTTTCCAGTAAAAAGGGTCTCCGTTTCTCTACACTCACATTATGATACACAGCAGTGTTGAGCTGCTATTTTACGCTGGTATTCTGTGAGAGCGTGGTCCTTACCCGGTCAAGCCGACCCATTCGTGCTACAACCATATTACTAATATAGCTGTAGCTCTACCACGATAATTACTGGCATTACTGGCATCATGTAGAAAAGATAAGGCGGAAATCTGACTTCCCCTTTGTAAAATTCCGCTCCCTAATATCTGTCACCCGGGGCCCTGAACAGCCCTTGCTTCGCTACTGGGGGCACTGACCGCGAAGGACGTTCCACTCTGCGGTATACGCACGTATGCAGTAGGCCGTAAAGCTTATGTGTAAACATCGTTAGGAATTTTAGTGTTATATTGATGCAAATTGTAGGAAAACACGAGTACAATGACAATCAGTTAGTTTAATCAACACAATCAATTCAACTTTGTTTCGTAATATAATGATTTGAGTTATTTTGCCTATTAACTTTTCTATTTTTAATCCTGTTTTGCAATGTCGTCTATAGGAAATAAATTATAATTCCTTCTCCTTAAGAATAGAATAAACAAAGAAATATTTCGTTTTAAAGAAATATTACCATCTATGGGGCCCATGTTCAGCAGTAGACTTGCTAGGCAGGAACATTAGTTACAAGTAGAACTTATTGAAAGGTATGAATTTTTACCAGTTCGGAGTTTTTTACCACACGCTTTCTTGTCTGTTCGGCATACATTTTGTAATTGATTTTTTATTTTTGTTTCTTTTTGTTTGTTTTTTTCATTTTTTTTAGTTCTTTTTTCGCTCAAAGGCTAAGTGTGTAATTCATATGATGGTGATTATTTGTACCTATCTAAGATAATATAAAGTTATGCGTACAAAATATTTGAGAAAGTACCTATGCAATTCCAACGACCAGTTCTTTATAAATAAAGTAATTTAGAAAATTCCTTGTAAAATGTTACAATAATTATTCAATCTCATAAATCAACCTTGGCCAAGTAGCCGGAACCGACGATGGCGCGTCGAGGAAAACTGTATACATTTTAGAATAACAATTTGCAAATTATTTAATTGCATTGAAACGTCCAAAATTTTTTACCTTGTCGGCATTCATTGGTAAATGTCAAAGTAAGAATATTCGCCTACCAGCCACCCGGACAAACCGGTCGTCCTCCATTTTGTATTAAAAACCAACATAAATCATAATTGGAACACAGTAACAAACACACACAAAAACTAGAAACTTCTAATTATTTTTAAAATACATAATGTTGACACCGGCACTTTAACACACAATACAAACTTTTTTCTTTGTTTTAATTCTTTTTAATTTTTCTCTTACCATTTCAATCTGCACGATGTATTTGTCATTAATTAAGAAAAAAATTGACGTAAACAAATAAATCTCCCGACAGAACGCGACGCGCGATCCCGCGCTCGATTCTATAAGAATAATGGCGAAATACAGAAATAAGAAATAATGATATAAAGTTCAAGTTTACGATCGGCAAGTGAGTGCGACGTGAGATAAAGTAAGAAAGACACAGATATATAATATATAGACATCAAAGCGCGTCTTGAAGTGAGGTTATGCGCAAACGCAAACTGGTTGGCAATGATTATTAAAACGATTAATATAGTATACAATATGAAAACTACGATAGATGCCTTGGCGTTTATTTTACATAGGTACTTAAGTGTCTTATACGAGCATACTTTACTATTGTTTAGGTTCATTGGCCGTGTCATAATTAGCAAAACCGAATGCTGGTGCTATCACAGCGTATTTATCCGTCTATCTCTGTTAAAGATGTTTTCCTCTGGAACTAATTCACATAAAAATTGTTAGTTAAAAGATACTTTCAAAAATGTATAACTTATTATTAATTTTAGGTGATATTCTAACTACATTTAGTTTTTTTGGAGATTATGTAGGCGTGGTACGTGGGACTTGTTTTGTCTAGCCGCATAGCCTCCACGAATTATCCGGTTGGGAAAGAGGATTCCGGTGCGCAGGTGGTTTTATACGTGGTAGAGCCACCAACCACACATGCAGATATATTATGCTCGTAGCATGAACGTGTCGGCTCGCATAATGCCAGCGTGAAATAGCAGCTTAATGCTACTTTGTTTCTTATGGTGAGTGTAGATAACCGGATACCCCTTTTACTGGAAATGAGGCATTCTATCTTAGTCCTCAGGGGTGACTGGAATAAGTGTGAATGTCTATGGGCCACAGCATTCACTTACCCCTTTCACCCTTATATTATTTTTTTTTTAAATTTGAGGTTGGGACCGCTAAGGGGCAGTTGGCGCTAGTGGGACTGTGATTGTGCCCAAAAGCGTTTCTGTGGTCCTGTCGATGACAGAGGTGGAACACGTGTTTAGTCGGTAAAAGTCTAATGTAACCAACGTTGCCCCCGCGAGGCGGATGTCTATAGGCATTCTCCCTGAAAGAAATATCTAATTGACCACGCGCTATCCATCCAGTCGTTTCTCACCTGATATAAAAATTAGTGACGTCAAAATACACGTTTGAAACTCCCGCATAAACTGTCGTCATCAGCAGAACTTCTGAGTATCGTTATCTTAAAACAATTCCAAATTTAAAATGGTTGTCATTAGTAAACATCTAAAGGGCAGTGCGCTTGGGAAATCCTTTTACAATTTATCTAAATTAAACCGGTTCCCAATTGGATAACTCATTAATGTTAGCTATATTAACACAAAACTGTTAAGGTAATAAACCGAGATATTTGGTAAATTTCCTATTAGCATTGGTGTTAATGAAGTCGTGATATCATGAATTGTGAAGAATGAAAATGAGGAATGGTAAAGTTAGGTTAGGGGCTAAGCGCCCGGCGTAAATTTCAAATTACGCGAACACCCCGGATTCAATTCCCGCCGACATCAATGAAGTTATTAATTTTAATTTTAAGTGCTGATTTACCGCGTGCTCAGCGGTAAAGGAAAACATCGTGTGGAAACCCGTATGTTTGAGGAATGAAATTGTTTTTGAAAACATGTGAAGTCCGCCAATGCACTAAAACGCGAGCTATTACTATAGCTCCATAACCCTCTCAGAAATTAAATGAATGAAAAAGGAAACGAATAAGAAATCCATTATTTCCTAAGACGGTCATACTGGCAGTGAGATGTATGGTGACTAGCCGTGGTTGAAATTGGCAAAGGGGACATCGTAATGAACATGTAGGTATAAAAAATACTATTAAACTTGAATATTTTAATTTTAAGTGGACTCATGGACATATTTAGTGGAACGCAAAAAAAAAAGCTTTAATTTTTCCTGATGTAATCAGCGCGCCTACTGGCCACAAACATTAGTATATGCTATTAAAAAAAGAAAGTTGGTTTTTTTTCCGAATTTCATTTGTTTTTATCAAACGTAACCGCGTTCCTTTATACTGCGAAAATTTTTGCTAACTTTAGAGTTAGGGTTTGCTTAAATTTTTGCCTAAATCTGTATATCTAAACGCCTCTCAAGTTGTTAGGACAGTCACTGTACTGACACTGGGCACAATTACAAACATGTGGCCCGAATATTAGGAGTATCAAAATTATGTGGTACACCCAACCCAGAACAGAGACGTAAACGGAAAACTGTGGTCAGAAATTACCAATTTATGGTTAAAGATATTTTATTCTCAAAAGAAATATACATTTCACTTAATGAGAGGTTACAATATTCGAGTTATAAATGAGTTATGAGCATACAGATAGCAAAAAAAAAATATACATATGTATTAACATTAGAAAGGGAGGAAAGAGTTTCGTGACATACAACTTCTTACTAGTTTAGGCATACAACTTAATACTTCCAATATAACGTTTTGTGTATTGATGTACAAGTTAGCAATCTTTTAGTAGATAGTAATAAATAAAGTGGGTAGTAAGTAAGGCATTTCTTATCGTTACCGATAACACTGATTAGCGGTCGGCATATGGGCAGGGTCGGATTTAGAAGTTATTCATTATATGTTGTTTTAGTTTGCTTTTAAAGATGTTAAAACTATTTAATATTTTTATTTCTTGTGGTAGTTTATTATATATTTTAACTCCATCAAAAAGTATGCTCTGCTTACCATAGTTTGTTCGTACCATAGGTATGTAAATATTATTAGTGTTGCGAAGTACTTTCTTTCCTTTGCCTTTATTTGTTATAAATTTTAATTGTGTGTGTATTTTATTATCTAAAATTTTCTTTATTAGAATACAAGTATTATAGCAATATGTTTGATAAATATTCATAATTTTGGTTTCACTGTACAGTTTGTCTGTAGGTGTAAAGAAGTTATAATTGAATAATAGTTTTAATATTTTATTTTGGTTTATTTGTAGGTCCTTTAATGTTGTTTTGTAGGTGCACCCCCAAATTTCAACTAGATAATCCAGATGTGGTTTGACTAAAGTATTATAAATTGTTCGGCGAACACGGTAAGGAAGGCATCGAATACAACCATAAAGTGAACCCAGTAGAGAAGATAGTTTCGATCTTATTTTGCCTATATGACCCTTCCATGACAAGGTTTTATCTAGTACTAAGCCTAAATATTTCTCTTCGGCTGACTCATGTATTGTAGAGTTGTCAATGGTGAGAGGGGAATAACTGCAAATGTTTTTATTTTTGGGTTTAAATATCATGTACGAGGTTTTTGATGTATTTATTGTAAGCAAATTGGATTGGAACCATTTATGTAGTATATTTAGATCTACTTGGGCTCGTGCGATAACTTCTTCTATGGAACGTCCAAAGTAGAAAATACAGGTATCATCTGCATATAAAGAAATTTCGCCATTTAATTTAAGATCAGTTATGTTATTTATATAAATCAGGAAAAGAAGTGGGCCCAATATAGAGCCTTGGGGAATACCGTACGTAATGGGTTGTGGGGAACTTTGATAGTGACCAATCTTTACAATTTGATATCTTTTATTTAGATAACTTTCAAAAATTTTTAAGGCATGGCCGTTAATACCTATATGAGAAAGTTTCTTTAATAGTAGTGAGTGACTTATTGAATCAAACGCCTTTTTTTAGGTCAATAAAAATTCCAAGCCCTAAGTTTTTTGCATCAATGTTTTTTTTTATTTTGGTAATCAAATCTATCGTTGCGGCTAAGGTATTTGACCTAGGCTGGAAACCATACTGACAGTTTGAAATAAAGTTAATTGATGTTAGGTATATATTTAAGCGGTTATATATTACTTTTTCAAAAATTTTGGAAACTACTGGTAAGACAGAGATAGGACGGTAGTTACTGGGGTCACTTTTCGTACCTGATTTGTATATAGGTGTGACTTTAGCTGTTTTCAGTTCATCTGGAAATGTTCCGCTTTCAAGACAGTCATTTATACAAGAAGTAAGCCTTGTAAGAATTAAGTCCTTAATACACTTGACTACCTTTGTTGTAATGCCATCTATTCCCGAGCTCGTATTAGGGTCTAGTTGGTCGATTATTTTAGCCACTTCATATTCGTCACATTTTTGGAAATTTGATAGTTCATTAATTGCATTTTTATGTTTGTTACTAAAAATGTATGAATTATTTACCTCCGAAAAAGCCTGTGTTATCTCGTTAGCTAAGACCGATCCAATTTTTGCGAAAAATAAATTAAATTCTTCACAAATATGATTTCCATCTGTTATTTCTCCTAAAAAGAGTATTTAGTTTTGGAGGAATACTATCCGTTTTTATTTTATTTTTTGTTAGGGTTTCAATAAGCCTCCACATTTTTTTAGGGTTATTTTTACAGATATTAAATGAATTATAGTAGTACTCACTTTTTGTTTTAGTTATGAGTGTTGTTACTTCATTTCTTGCTTTTTTATGTAGCTTTATGAGCTTTTCTTTTTCATTATTCGAGCATTTTTTTAAGTTTTTGCCAAAGTTTATTTCTAGAATGTATGCTATTAATAATTTTGATATTTATCCAATCATTTTGGGGTGGGTTTTGTATTTTTATTTTACTGATTTTACTTTTAGTTATAACTTTTTTTATTGATTCATTAAGATTGTAAAACTCCTTGCTATCATTTCTAGTGTCACAAAACTCTTCCTCACTATATTTGTACAAAAGATCATAATTAATAGCTTCATATTTTACTCGTTGTGGTGGAACTGGTTTAAATTTCTTTATTCCTACAAAAATTTGTTTATGGTCTGATATTGACGAATCATGTATAGCTAAGTGAAAGCTTCTGTCTCTTAAGTTTGAAATCACATGATCTAAAATAGTATTTGTGGTTGCTGTTGTACGAGTAGCGTATTCTTTTTCCACTTTATTTAAAATAGCATAACCAGATTCGCATATTACATTCATAAATCTCTTCGTGTTTTTGTCAGCCGTAAGTAAATCTAGATTGAAGTCACCGAACACAACAGCTCTCTTTCTGTGTAATAATTGTGATTCAAAATCTTGTAGAAAATCATTAATATTAGAGTCCCCAGGTTTATATACAAGTCCGACATCTATTTTAAGTGTGTTGAGTGTAATCCATAAGTAATTGTTATTGTGAGCATATTTATGCTCACTTAGGCTATGCTTTATATCGTTATGTATGAAAATGGAAACTCCACCTCCTCTGGCAGCTACTCTGTAGTTATAATAATGAGTATAGTTAGGAATTTGTATTCTGTTTGCTTCTTGTTCTGTTTTTATCCATGTTTCAGTTAGTAAAATTAAGTGTATTGGCGTAGCAATGGATTTAATAATGCATTCTAGTTCGTCGAGCTTACCAGGTCGAATAATGCTTCTAATGTTGGAGTAGAAAAAGTTCAGAGAAGTACGTAGTGTTTTGATATTATCATATGTGTCTATTATTTCGTATGTGTTATTTTGTTCATGTTTTTTATTATCAAGAAGGGTAGGTTGTAGACATTGTAGTGGGACTTTTAGTTTTTTGAAGATGAAACAATTTTTGGATATCCGTTGATGTATTTTATTATAAGGTTGGATTCGCCATTCTGTTGCCATTTAAGTAGATTATTTTTAAGCTCCTTCATGTACAATTGTTGCAAAGGGGTCTGATCCGAAAATATTTTTATATTTTTGTTTGTTATTTTATTTTTATTTCTCAGTATTTCTTTTGCGGTCGCTGATGAATCCAGGTAGACTTTCATCGAACGGTTGTTATTTATTTTATATTTTCCGATCCGTGATGTTTTTATTGGAGTGTGAATAGTTTTCGTGATTTCGCTAATAATATTAAAGGCTTCCTTTTCATCGTGTAAACGCCTTTCTTCCCTAACTGATCCATGCAATTCGGGAATACCAACGATTATAATATTTTTCTCTCTGTTAGATCTCTCATTTGCTTCACGTATAAGGTTTTCACGTAGGTTTATCGGTAGTGAATTGATAGGTTCTGTACATGCCTCTCTTTTCAAAGTATCTATTTCATTTTCAAGGGTTTTAATTTTTTGCTTAGTTAGGGTTTTTTCATTTTTTAAACCGTTTATTTCATCTAATATTTTACTGTGTTCTGTAACTAGGTATTCCGTAGTGATTCGTATGTTTTCCATTTGGGTTTTAATCTGAGCAACATCCTCGCGCAATAAAATCATATGTGCATTTTGAGACTGTACAAATTCATTCAATAACTTAGTAATGTCACCCTTTAAATCTGTAATATTTTTGACGCAACTGCAGTCCGTATCTGGTTGTTTACGCTTACGCGCTGTAGTTTGTTTAGTTTCTGAGTCACGCAGTTTGGTTAGATCTGGCTGTGAACCGCCTGTTTTTGTTGGAGATCTCATTACGCTCATTGTTAATGGAAAATGTTGCTTATTTACTGTCAATAAGGTTAAATACACGCAATGATAGATGTTAAATACATGCAATGAGTTTTGTGGGTGTAAGAGATGAAAAATGCAACTGTGCTGCTTACCCACGGGTGTGAGGAAGGGAGCTGCTGCCCGTTGCGCACGTTTTTGGTATAATTAGTAATTCAGTTTTAGCTTGAGTGATGCCAAAGTAGTTTTTAATGTTTAAGCGCGATGGTTAGATTTTGCTTCACTAAAATTAACGAATTATTAAATTACTTTGCAACACGTCTGCTCTGTATGCTCACTGGATTTGTTTTACCTTTAATTTATTGTTACCAGCAAGCATAAAACCGGACTTTAACTTCTTCTGAGGTAATAACGTAGCTCCAAGAATTTAGAGGGTTTAGCACAAAAACTGTAATAAACTAATAACTTAAATTGTAATAAAAAGAGGCCAGAATAAATTCACACCTAACTACCAGAGGCTCCCTTCTTGCCACATTCCATTGAGTAGATCGAGTTAATTTTGCTCGCAACCACAAAAATTGGAATGACAAAGCTTGGAATCAAGTTCTATTCACAGATGCTTCTAGATTTTGTCTGAAGCCAGATGATGGAAGAATTAAAATGTGGTGATGTCCGGGAGAGGGTATGATCAATGCAACATCATTGGAAAGTGGCTTATGGTGGAAGGCCAGTTATGGTATGGGGACGTACGGAACTCTGCGTAATTGAGAACGGGTCACTACCAGCAGCACGGTATGTAGATGATATTTTGGAAGAAATTGTAGTATTCTTTAATAAGAAATAGATTTGTTTTATGCATGATAATGTACGACCCCATCTGCGGTTGTAGTTGTCAAATATCTTCAGTAAGTTGAAGTCAGTGCTGCCATGAGGTGACCAACGCGCACGCCTGACTTAAACTCCATAGAGCATTAAAGGGATCAGCTTGGAAGACAAATTAAGAAAAGAAATTCTTCCCCCACTAATTTGAGAGACCTTAAAATCGCATTAAATTGACATGTGCACCTGTCCGAATTACTATTAAATTTCCAGGGTTAACCGTAGACTATAGAGTATGCTACAGAGGATAGGAATAAATTATAAAGTAATAAGCAGGTAACAAATAAAATATAAATAATAACCAGATAATAAGTTCTTTTTCATTGTCCGAGACCACCAATGGATATTGGTCTTTCGAAGAGGAGAACTTGCTATAATCTTCACACACTTTACGCAAAGGATACTTTTCGTAGTCGGTCTAAGTATTTGACGTCATCTAGCGGAAACTAAAATATTTTTCTATCATTTCCCATAGTCATCCCTTATGACTCTCATGGGATGAATAGCGGTGATAGATTTCTTGCGCGACTACTACATGGCAGATTTTGATTTATTTTCTGCCTAGAAGTCTTTCTAGATTCATCATTCATCATCATTACAGCGCTTCATAAGTCCACTGCTGAACATAGGCCTCCCCCAAGGTATTCCACAAAGCACGGTCCTGACCCACCTGCATCTATCGACTTCCTGCACGTCTTACCAGGTCATCACTCCATCTAGTGGGGGTCGCCCTACACTACGCCTACCGGTACGACGCTGCCACTCGAGAACCTTTTTTCCCCAAAGGTTGTCGATTCTTCGAGCTATATGGCCGGCCCATTGCCACTTCAGCTTACTAATCTGTTGGGTTATATCGGTCACTCTGGTTCTACTGCGGATATCCTTATTTCTAAGTTTATCACGCAGAGAAACCCCGAGCATTACCCTCTCCATAGCTCGCTGAGCGACCTTGAGCATCCTCATCCGTACAGCAGTGAAGGACCACGTCTCAGTTTCATATGTCATCACTGGTTACACGCACTGGTTGTACAATTTCGTTTTAGTATACTTGACGAGAAGATGTGTCGTAATTTCCTGAACGCTGCCCAGCCGTGTTGAAACCGTCGAAAGACCTCTCGGTCGAAGATTTATAGATTAAAAATGTGTTTTTTATATTTAGAAGAGGCAACAAACAGGCATGCGGCCCACCTGCAACAACTCCAACACCAGAGGAGTCACAGGTGCGTTGCCAATCTTTTAAAAAAGAGTAGGCTCGTTTCTTGAAGGTCCCTAAGTTGTATCGGACCGAAAAAGTCTACAGTTTTCAACGATTCCTCAAAAAGTCATGTAAAGAAGAAAACTTCACAAAAACACTGATGGACTGCCAAGCATCCAGTTTGTGTGGGTGGTATCGCCACCTGTTACGACTACCATGGGAATAAATTTGGTGATCGATTCTTTTACGATGGCACCACATGGCAGGTGTTTTTTAATTTATTTTCTTCCTAAAAGTTGTTCTAGATAAAAAATAATAATTTTGATATTTATAACCAGATTTTTAGTATTTGATTTTTGACTATATAATCTTGGATTTCGTAAGGAAAGGAAAACACGTTAACATATAATGTTGTCGATAGCAAAAAATTGCAAAGTAGGCTCTAATTAGTTATGTATTAAAGAAATCTAAAACCGCATTTGCTAGTTATTTGCAATACTCAAGCCTCTCCGTTTTACTATATAACAAATTAAATAAGGAACTAGAGATCTACAGCAAAAAAAAAATAGAATGTAAGAAATTGATTACAAATTTATTAACTCCCTTAAATAATGAGGAAACAGAGACATTATTACAATACAGATACTAAATGAACATATACACATACATACACCCACACTCAGAACATACACACTACTCACACCACATGCACAAAGGGGAATGCCCACTCTTCATAGACACTTCGACCGTGGGTGCCCACATATAAAAGCATATAGATATGATAATATGCAATTAAAACAATGAAATGGTAAAGGAATTGCTTTAAAAAAAGTAGGGGTTTTGAAGATATATAAGTTTTTATTTTCACAAATGCGGTTTTTTTAACAACTATTTTTATCGATTTTACCGCGTTTTATTTCTTTGAGTTTTAATTCCAGAGGTTTCGGGTGCTTTCCAGCACCCATGGTTACGGCGGACTGAGGTGACTGACGTCCCAATGTCAGTGCTAACCCGGATTACCTTCAGATTTTTAATTTTTATTTATGGTCCAATCTACAGAATGAACTTACTGTGTCTTGAAGTCTTGCAGTGGTATGCTTGGGTTTAATTTTAATTTCATTAATTACAGGGTCATAAGCAGGTGGTAGTACCAAGCCTCCTACTCTATTGAGAAAAGAATTTTTTTTTTATTTCAATAGTCTCATGTATCATCCTTGATAGGAATTGATGTTCCTTTTAGAGGATTTGTGGTCTATCAAATCTTTTTTTTATTTCTATCTGGTTGGGGCCGTCCAGGATATGATCACAAACTGCAAACATCCCTGAAATTTGATGCTTCACGTCAGCTCGCTTCAAGATGTAGCCAATCTTGTCTGTGATACCCCTGACAAATGCTAGTACTGCACATGCTTGACTGTGGTCGGCTTCACTCGGTCACTGTGAAGTAAGCTCGGGCCCGAAGCTTGTTGACGTGCAGAAACTGCTTGACGTGCTAAAGCTCGACGGCCAGATGTTTGCTGCCACAGATCCCTTGTGCTCTCTGTAATAAAGATTTGCTTATGGTAACTAACTGTGAGGGATGGTGGTGAGATTCATTGTTTTCTATACACAGTGTGACCTATGGTGTTTTTAGAATTTTGGATTTTGGATATACCACACAACATACTACAACTACTAAATACACATACACTCTATAATATATGTAAAATACTACCCTAATATATTATATTATTGATGTATTAATGCTTTGAGACTGATGGTAGGATACTAAAGTCATGTTTTTATTATCTTTATTATTTACTTTAGGATAATTTATTTCGTTAATATTGTAACTCTTAGCTATGGAAGAGTAAAGTCACCTGTTTCAGGCATTATTTTGCTTACTAGGTGACTTCGATCACTGATCGTATAATGTAACATTAATGTTTGACGAAATAAATAATTTATTATTATTATTATATTACTATTTCTCCATGACACCACAATATTTTTGCGAATAAGTTCGTGCAATAATTTTTAAGGCGTAGTAAATAATCATATCTAAGTTCTCATAAACTATTTTTTTTAATCCATAACAAAGTTTTGTAAAAAAATGTTTACTTAGTTCTTTTCCGAGCGAGTGCTCGGTATAGTTATCTCATAATTTGCGTATTTTGAAGTCATTGCGTTACTTTCATTTTGACACTCCCTCAGTCGTTCGTGAGCTTCACCGACAAAGGGAATAAGGCACGCCCCCAAAACTACAATTAATTTTCAAGGTCTCTTCTTAAGGGGCTAATTAAGTAACAATCCACCAGATGGTAAATAATTACTGCAACCCTGTCAGAGTTATAAACCCCGCCAACTATTTCAAACAGAGGAGGCTACAGATATGTCACCATGCGGACTAAATTGGGAAAAATCTTCGCTATTCAATTTTCACCATTTTTAACCTAGAAGGACTTCGAGGCAGAAAATAAATCAAAAACACCTGCCATAATATGTTGCCGGCGTAAAAGAATCGATCACGCCATTTATTCCCGTGGTAGTCGTCACAGGCGGCAATGCTATCCACACCGTCTAGATGCTTGGCGGTCCACAACTGTTCGGTTTTTGTGAAGTTTTCTTTTTACACAACTTTTTTGAGGAATCGTTTAAAACCGTCGATTGTTTCGGTCCGATACAACTTAGGGACCTTCAAGAAACGAGCTTGCTCCTTTTTAAAAGGTTGGCAACGCACCTTTGACTCCTCTGGTGTTACAGTTGTTTATGGGCGGCGATCGACACTTACCTTCAGGTGAGCCGCATGCTTGTTTGTTGCCTCTTCTAAATATAAATAACACATTTTCAATTTCGAAAGACTTCTAAGCATAAAATAAATGAAAATCTGCCATGCCAAATAAATCAAAGTCGCGCAAGAAATCTATCACCGCTATTCATTCCATGAGAGTCGTAAGGGATGACTATGGGAAATGATAGAAAAATATTTTAGTTTCCAGTAGATGACGTCAAATACTTAGACCGACTACGAAGAGTATCCTTTGCGTAAAGTGTGTAAAGATTATAGCAAGTTCTCCTCTTCGAGAGGCCAATATCCATTGGTGGTCTCGGACAATGAAAAAAAATTATTATCTGGTCATTATTTATATTTTATTTGTTATTTGCTTATTACTTTATAATTTATTCCTAACCTCTGTAGCATACTCTATAGTCTACGGTTATCCCTGGAAATTTAAATATCTTTATTTAGTGGTGGCAGGCCTGCTGCACACTTTGTTTAATTTATGCTGGGAACTGAAGCGGGTACCGGTAGACTGGTGCAAAGCCGTGATAGTCCCAGTATATAAAGGAAAAGGGTCGCAGCAGGACTGTAAAAACTACCGTGGTATCAGCCTTCTTAGCATTGTAGGAAAATTTTATGCTAAGGTACTGATTGAAAGGGTCATGAAAGAAATTGATGAAAAAATTTGGGTTGTGCAAGCGGGATTTAGAAAGGGGATGGGATGTACAGATCAAGTCTTTTCCATGCGCATGATCGCGGAAAAGTTTTTTGGCCAAAATCCAAAAGGTTTTTTGTGCGTTCATGGACTTGGAAAAGGCCTATGACAGAGTGGATAGGGATGTGCTATGGCAAACAATGAATTCATCTGGGTTGAACGCTGGCTTGGCACAGGCATTGGAGTCGCTTTATAGGGACTCTAGTGCTTGTGTTAGGATCAACGGGGTCTACTCGGACTGGTTTGGCATCCACAAAGGTGTCAAACAGGGCTGTGTGGCTTCCCCGTGGCTGTTCAACCTATTTATGGACAGTTGTTTGCAAAATTTGAAAGTTGAAAAATGCGAATTAAGAATGGGTGAGTTAACCGTCAAATGCCTTTTGTACGCCGATGATCAAGTTATTCTTACGTCGTCGGTGGCCGAGCTGCAAATGATGGTTACATTAATGAACAGATCATTAAAAGAAAGGGGTATGAAAGTGAACGCAAGTAAGACGAATGTTATGGTTTTTGAAAGAGAAGAAAGTAAGACGATACGTGAAATAAGAATAGAAGGGGAGTTGATCGAGCAAGTAGATGAGTTTGTATATCTGGATTGCGTATTTAGCAGGGATGGGAGATGTGATAAGGATATAGAACGACGAGTGCATGCAGGAAATAGAATAAATGGGGCCCTACACTCTATTGTGAAGAGTCAAAATGTGTCGAAAAAGGCACGTATGGCAATTCACAATGCTGTGTTGGTCCCTACTTTAACGTATGGTACTGAAAGTTGGGTGTGGCAGAAGAAGCACGAGAGTAGAATGAACGCAGTAGAAATGCGGTCGTTAAGGAGTATGTTAGGGCTGAATCTGAATGACAGGGTAAGAAATTGTGTAATAAGAGAAGAGTGTGGTTTGCAAGATGATGTTGTGACCAGGATTAAGAAAGGAATGCTTCGGTGGTTTAGTCATGTGGAAAGAATGAATGAGGAACGAGTGAAAAAGATAATTTATGTTGCAGAAGTGAATGACAGAGTCGTAAAGGGACGTCCTAGGCGAAAATTTATCGACTAAATTGGCGATTTATTGAAAACGGGCCAAATTAGGAGTACCCTTAACCGACAAGCATGTATGCGTAGGTGTATGGATGTGAAGGAGGCGAGAGAGGTGTGTCAGGATCGTGCCAAATGGAAGTCTGTAGTCTCTGCCTACCCCTCTGGGTGACAGGCGTGAGTGTTTATGTATTTATGTATGTATTTATTTATTATTTAATTTTTATCCTATTTTGCAATTTTTTTCTATCGAGAATATTACATGTTTTACATTTCATTTACAGGTTCGTAATCTATAAAACTTAAAAAATATGTGCAATAGAAAAACCACTAAATTTAAATCATCTTAAATGCCTGGAAAGAAAACATAGCAACAAAAATTTTAAGATGAAAAGTGTCAATTAAAAAAGGCACCTGCAATTTCTCTGGTGTTGCGGTAGTTCATGTACGGCGGTCAACACTTACAAATGAACTGCATGCTCGTCTGCCCTTTCTTCTATAAAAAAGTGACCAACTTAAAAAAAACAAGAAAGAATCTCATCAACATAGGACATTAATCAATATTCTTGTTGTGTTGATAAATTCGTCGCAGCTGGTGATAAGACGGCTGGTTATTTTCTCGCTCGAAAGCTAAGTTTAGAGGTGTAAGTTTTCACTTTTCATAAAAAAGGGGGTAAACGTCATCATCATCATCATTACAGCCCTTCACAAGTCCACTGTTGAACATAGGCCTCCCCCAAGGAATGCCACAAAGCACGGTCCTGAGCCACCTGCATCCATCGACTTCCTGCATGTCTTACCAGGTCGTCACTCCATCTAGTGGAGGGACGCCATACACTTCGCTTGCCGGTACGCAGCTGCCATTCGAGAACTTTTCCCCCCCTTTAATTATCGGTCTTCAAGCTATGTGGGCGGCCCATTGCCACTCCAAACGTGCATGTGGCTCACCTAAAGGTAAGTGTCGACCGCCGCCCATAAATAACGGCCTTTTAAAAAGGAGTAAGTTTTTTTCAACCATTGCTGAACGCAAACCTTCTTCCATAGATTGACTCAAAGTTTTCTTGCAGACCGAAGTATCAAGACGGTGTATGCTCTGACTGCAAGCCTATTAATGCTGGTTTTTCAAAAGGTGATGTGCTATCACCTACGCTGTTTCTTCTGCAAATCTTTATGTTGCTAACCAGAAAAATTCAAACGTTTGGTAACTGGATGGGTTGAAATCGCAGTTATTTAATATTATTGCGCTCTTATCAGAAAGATGATGTTGTCTATCTCTTGTTTCGGTGTCCTCCTGTTACTTCTCACGACACTCCCGAAACCGATGGGATGTAGCGGATCTCCTAAAATATTTTTTAAACCTAAGAATAAGAACAAAATAACTAGAGATGAAACGGATAGCTGTTTGGCCGGATACCGGATATTCGGTCAGTCTTATCGCCGGATAGATGGATATCCGGCCGCCGGATATTCTGCCGAACATTGCCGTTTGGTGCATCGCAAGAAGCAAAAAGTAAAGCCAGTGCAAACTGTTCGCAATCGTGACCCTTATATTGGCAGGCAGGTATAGCTACACAATACCCAAATTTATTAAAGTTTGCCAAAATCTGTCTTTCTGCACCCTGCAGCAGCGTGTACGGCGAAAGACTTTTTTCTGAAGCTGGCCTTGTTTATGGAAACAGACGAAACTGCTTGTTACCTTTCAATGGAGAGAAATTAGTATTTATTCACCACAATTTGCTCTTAGCTTTGTAGTACTATTATTTATTCTGTGCCCTAGCGCAGTACGAGTACCAACTTTGTAAGTTTTAAAATGAAAATTTTGTGATTACTGATTGTATTTGTTCAAATTTAGTTAACTAAAAGAAGTAGTTATCTAAATTTGATATTTTGTGTTTTTTTTATAATCCGGTATCCGGCCGTATAGCTGTTTGTTATCCGGTATCCGGTCGGAGTGTAAAGCCGTATAGGCCGAATACCGAAAAGTTAAAGGATATCCGTTTCATCTCTAAAAATAACAGTTGTTAAAGTTTTTAAAGCAAATAGGTAAGTTGTTAGAATACATTTCGTTAAAATAATATCATAAATGGAGAGATAGGTTATTTAAAAAACAGAAATAAATGATTGAGTAAGCGACTAGCTTAGGTAATACGAATACTACTACTATATAAATTACTATATAATTTCCTTCATATAAAATAAATTAAGCAAATTTCTACCACATCTAAAATACATATCTTGAATCTCTCCAGAAATTCCAGTAATTGTATTCCAGTGTCAGCAATCAGTGTGCGGGCTCCATGCGATCGGATGCACTCACACTAATGCAGTTAAACTAGTTTGACTTAGCTTAGGTTTCGTATTTGGAACTGAATTAATCATGACACGCAGTTATAATATTAAGCGGATAATTCTGTAGCGAGATATAATTTACTAAGTTGTATAGGATGTGTCTGCGAAAATTGGATGTTAAACGTCACAATAAATATTATCCAAATATAAAAACAACTGTTTTAATATGAAGAAAGAATATTTTTGCCGGAGTTCCTTGAAGAAAACCATTTATAATCGTACTATAGAACGTACACCCCTTAGTATATCATAGATTATCGTTATAGCCCATTAAAGACCTCTGTTGAATGTTGAACGGGATAGTGGATATTTTTACATCGACACTACACGGTTAGCGCTACTTCAGGAAAATCACATTTTTTATTATACAATAAGGGTGACAAACGAACACACAGTCCGCTTAATGTCCTCCAGACCAAATTTCGGTCACGACGGCCTGCCTAAACGGAGACTAGCCATCGGCGCAATACAGGGTTATAGTGTCCAAGTGCATGCGCAAGCACAGGAGCACTCTCGGAGAGAGAGATATCAGGCGCAGGACTAATGACTTTATGTGCTTTCCAGGCAGTGAGGTGCGACACCGCCAACATCCTGACTTCGGACAGATAATTTGAATTTCTTGATGGAATAACTCAATAAATGATTTTAAACAATGCACCTAATGGTAAGTGGATGCTATAGCCCATAGATAAAAAATCCTCGTTTAAGAATCAAAATGCAGATGCGTTGTCACCCCTGAGGTTAAAGATCGAATGCCTCCTTTTAGTAAATAGAGTCTCAGGTTCTCTACACTCTACAGCGTGGTGCTACCCCGGTAGGGCCGATCTATTCATGCTACAACCATAATAAATCTGCAGCGTTGGTCGACCATATATCCATGTATTGTTACTGAATTTTCATAAGGAAGACGCCGCTGAATATCTTTTATATCGTTTCTGTATGTCCTCTTACGAAACAGGGTACTGGATTCTTTTAAGTTGCCGCCACTCCACGAGTTACACTTACAGCTACTAAGCAGACAGAGATAGTTAAGTGTATATTAACACAAGTTTTACTTTATAATATAGGCTAACTCAAAAACTACTGATCAGATCTTGATCATATTTATATGGGACCACACGAGAAGTACCAGCTTTTAAATAAAAGAAGAATCATCAAAATTGGTTCACCCAGAAAAAGTTCTGAGGTAACACACATAAAAACATACAGTTGAATTAAATACCTCCTCCTTCTCGAAGTCGGTAAAAATGAAGATTAACGTAGGCGAGATGTTTCCTTTATACCTGTCTATTACAAGAAAAATGTCGAAATAAATATTATTCACATTCGTAAAAAGTAAGATCTTACATGGAGCTTAACATCATTATCGTATGTTAAAGCACAGTGTACTGTATAAAGTAAAAGTATAATAAAACCCTCAATTCATAAGAAATTCCAAGCTTTTTGGTTTTAGAACTGAATTTTGTATAATAGTAAATAAGTGAGTCATAGTGTAGTGGCGACGTAAGAGATCCTACTGCCCCATGTCGTCGCGTGCCCGTGAGTGTGGTAAGAGTTGACAGAGGGAAATAAAACCTGGGATAGACAGCAGTATCTCGTCGATAACTACTCACAATAATAACAAAAACTGCAGTGGCCAACGTTTGTATTGCAACTATGGCAAGTATCTCCCCCATGCAGCAACATATTGGGGAGGTTTGCATTCAGCAGTAGACCTTTCTAGGTAGTAGGACTTTGCCGCCAAAGAGCGGAGCTTGCATTGCTGTGTTTTGGCGGTTATTCCGTTTATCTTCACTGAAACCTAGGTTACTCGGAAACAAGTGTTCACCTATACACCCCAGACGGGGTGGATAGTCGGAATTCGTATGTCATTTTATTTTGATTTTTTCCCACGGCTGTGTATGAAACATGATAGCGCCCCCCTTTCTCCCAAGGGGGGTCGCGTTCGATGCGGCTTTAAAGATCTCTCGCCAGATCATTAAGCCAATTTCAAAAGGCGGTTAGTGGGTAAAAGTCTCCACATAGTCACGCAGCCGGCTGCGGGGAATGCTATGAGCATTCACCACCTCCCTTCCCCGTTTACCGGAGGGTAGCCCTTATTTGATTCGGGCGCAAAAAAAAATAAACATGATAGAAATTGACCCAAGATGGTTAGTATCTAGGTATTATCTATAAAAGAGAGCATACCTATAAAAATCACATGTTTTGATTTAAAGGTCAAAACTCAAATAGTTTTATTTGTTTCATTACCTATCATTTGAAGTGACATTTACGTTATTCTAGATCTCAGAACAATAACTAATTGTACTGAGCTCTAGACACTGACCTCTATATAACGGGTCAGTGGTTCTAGATATATCTTATGATGACAGAAAATTATTATTGCAATACGTCAGTTTATACTACATCTATGATTGCAATCACGATTCAATACATTAGTATATATACAGTAATCTAAAATTCAATTACAGTTTTGTAAGAGCAGTGAGATATGTAAATATAAGTATTGGCATTAGTATAGTTAAAATTAAAAAATGTCTTTTATTAAACCAGAATCTACAAATGTATTAATAGTATATTGAAGTATATGATTCTATTTACTGCAAATTAAGTAAAGAGTAATCGTAACAAAGTCGAAAGAACGATGAGAAGTGAATTCCGATTTTCTATCCCTGTATCTGGGGTGGACCGACGAACACGCATTTCAGAGAATCCACTCTAGTGAATAACCGTGTTTTAGTCGGAAGTGTAAAGTGAGCCTGTTTAATAAAAGGCTATGAGGCATTTCTAGTAAGTCCTCAGGGGTCACAACGTTGTCTGTAGCTGATGACTGTAGTCTTGGTTGAATGAAGTTGGCTTCAGGTGTCCGTGGATTGCGGCAGCCACTCGCTATAAGTTTTGTTATTAGCATCTGATTGATTGTTGTTGGATAAATGAGTGCCTCGAAGTTCGAAAACTTACGTAACTGATGAAAATTTTTTTATGGGAAGGGGGTGACTAACGAGCACACAGTCCACCTGATGGTAAGTGGATGTTGTGGCTTGTAGACATTTTCATTTATCTACGATTAAGAATCGAAACGCAGATACGTTGTCACCCCTGAGCACTACGATGGAATGCCTCGTTTCCAGTAAAAAGGGTCTCCGATTCTCTACACTCACCATAGAAATACAGCAGCATTAAGCTGCTATTTTACAATGTTATTCTGTAAGAGCGTGGTCCCTCCACGGTCAGGCCGACCCATTTGTGTTACAACTATAATATAGCTGCAGTGTGGCTCTGCTGTGGATGTCAAGAAGAATGGAGCTAACTAAGCACACCTCTATTCCTCTTTCCATCGACTACAGTCAGCGTGTCAGTATACCATCTTGGTCCTAAGAGGTAGGGACGCATTTACTAAGTAGTAGCACTTGTTCTTTACATGTCTGGATGCCGCCCTCTTACTTATGTCTACCGCTATATGGCTGTGCTGGCTCTGCTGTGTTCCGATCTGATGAATATAGAGTGCCAGTATAATAACAAGCTTTGAAGCATTCCTTGTACGTCTTCAGATTTGTTGTCATCTGTTGCTTTCTTTGTTTGAATGGACTGCTGTCGCCGCATCGTTCCTTTGTTACTTCGGTGCTATATTTAAAAAAAATTGTTCTAAATCATCATCATCATCATCATTACAGCCCTTCACAAGTCCACTGCTGAACATAGGCCTCCCCCAAGTAATGCCACAAAGCACGGTCCTGAGCCATCTGCATCCACCGACTTCCTGCATGTCTAACCAGGTTCGTCACTCCATCTAGTTGGGGGTCGCCCCACACCACGCCTACCGGCACGAGGCTGCCACTCGAGAACCTTTCTTCCCCATCTGTTATCGGTTCTTCGAGCTATATGGCCGGCCCATTGCCACTTCAGCTTACTAATCCGTTGGGCTATGTCGGTCACTCTGGTTTTGCTGCGGATATCTTTGTTTCTAAATCAAAGAGGTAAAAAATGCAGGTGTGTATATAGCATCAGGTAGACTGTGTACTTGTTCGTCACCGTTCCCTCCTTTCTCGTCAGTCTATAGACGTCTACAACTAGACATATGTCTCTCTAATTTTTTCCACATTGCCTGGTTTCATATTTTACTTAAAAATCCATTAAGTAGACGAAAGCTCATTCGACGTATTATCATTTGTAACTCACCGTATAATAACTTCACGTTTCCAATTGAAGCGATCAATTCGATTGAAAGGTTGGCAAAAATCAAGCGAAATCCTTTTTAAATTGGGAATCTCGAATACCTTTGATCCTTCTAAAGAGTAGTTCAAAGGAGCATGTTCCCGCGCGGACTATTAAATGAGATAGATGGTATGCCATAACGTTCAAAGATAACTAAAATTCGCGAGTGACCGGATGCAGTTTCAATCCAGTTCGTCCAGTTGGAATGGTATGAAATATATGCGAAAGGATTATTAAAAAATATATCGTATCTCATTTGAATAATTTAAATTAAACACATTTATTGTAAGTTAAGTTTTGTGCATTTGGTGTTAATTTATAATAGTTTAAGAGTACGTGTAACCCGTGGATGTCGTAAAAACAATAATTATCCATTGCATTTAACCGCTACCGTTAGGTACAGTCTATTAAAGTCCACTGCTGAATATAGACGTCCGTCATAGATTGCCTCATGGAGGATTTTGCCATAGATGCAACGCTTCGCATGCGGGTTGGCAATCGCTGTTTTTTATATTTAGTCGTTATTAGAAAGACGTGGCAGCCAATCTCCTGATTTATTTCCCTCTGTCATCTCTTAGGACACCCCCCAGGGATGTTATGTGTAGTGGATATTCTTACAAAGTCACTAAAGGGTCAACAGTGCATTAAACAGTAATAAAACAAAATAAAGAGATTTGAAAACTCAATTTATTCATACCGTTGTCATGTTAAACTATCGTCCGCAAACCGACTTTACAGACAACTCGCGTTTTTTTATTAGAATGAAGGTGACAAGTGCGTACACAGTCCGATGATAAGTGAATGCTGCGGCCCTTAAATATCTACTCTATTTTCGATTAAGAAGTCCTACCCATTCGAATCGACCCATTCGTACAGCAAGCCTTTATATAACTACAGGTATAGGACGATTTTTTTTATTAATATAAAGCTGCTGTGTGCCACGATGCAGCCAAATTGTAGCACGAATGGGTTAGCTCGCAGCTTAATACTGCTATGTTTCGTATGGTGAGTGTAGAGATCCAGAAACCCTTTTTTACTGAAAACGAGGCATTCCATCTTAGTCCTCAGGGGTGACAACGCATCTGCGTTTTGTTTCTTAATCAAGGATGAATGTAAATGTCTACAAGTCACAACAACCACTTACCATCAGGCGGACGGTATGCTCGTTTGTTACCCTTACTTTATAAAAAAAGTTTCCTACTTCAGTTTCCCTCTATGGCCTCATAGTACCCACGAGATGACTTTGAGTAATCGATTTTCTTGCATCGCTACTACACGGCAACGAATGATTTATTTCTACGTCATTTAGGTAAGTGGACCATCCGCTATTATGCTCTAGTTTAAAGGTTTGTAAAACCTTGTATAATTAAGGCTATAATACAATTTATTTCTCAATTTAGTCCGCATGGTGACATATCTGTAGCCCCCCTCTGTTTGAAATAGTTGGCGGGGTTTGTAACTCTGACAGGGTTGCAGTAATTATTTACCATCTGGTGGATTGTTACTTAATTAGTCCCTTAAGAGGTCCCTTAAGACTTTCACCTTGAAAATGAATCGTAGTTTTGGGGGCGTGGCTTATCCTTTTGTCCTTGAAGGTCACGGACGACTGAGGGAGTGTCAAAATGAAAGTGACATAATGACTTCATGATACACCATTTAATAATCATTATAATTTAAAAAAAGCTAAGTATATATATATATATATATATATATATATATATATATATATATATATATATATATATATATATATAGCGCTAAACAACATTTGAATATTTTTTTTACAAAAACTTTTTATGTATTAAAAAAATGTTTATGAGAACTTACATATGATTATTTACTATAACTTGAAAATAATTAAATGAGCTTATTCATAAAAATATTGTAGTATGACACCAGAAAAAAAAAACCGGAGGACTGTAACTAATTAGAACCTATTTTGCAATGTTTTTCCATCGAGAATATTACATGTTTTTGTGTTTTCCTTTTATAAAATCCAAGATTATATAGCCAAAAACCGTAACCAAGAATTTGTTTCGAAATCTATAAAAGTTAAAAAATATGTGTAATAGAAAAACCACCAAATTTTCGAGGTATCACCTTAAATGCCTGAAAAGAAAACATAGCAACAAAAATTTTAAGATGAAAAGTGTCAATTAAAAAAGGCACCTGCAATTTCTCTGGTGTTGCGGTAGTTCATGTACGGCGGTCAACACTTACAAATGAACCGCATGCTCGTTTGCCCTATCTTCTATAAAAAAAGTGGCCAACTTAAAAAATACTAGAAAGAGTCTCATCAACATTCAATATTCTTGTTGTGTTGATAAATTCGTCGCTGCTGGTGATAAGGCGGCTGGTTAATTTCTCGCTCGAAGGCTAAGTTTAGAGGCTTAAGTTTTCACTTTTCATAGAAAAGAGGGTAAACGTGCATCATCATCATCATTACAGCTCTTCACAAGTCCACTGCTAAACATAGGCCGTTCACAAGGAATGCCACAAAGCACGGTCCTGAGCCACCTGCATCCATCGACTTCCAGCATGTCTTACCAGGTCGTCACTCCATCTAGTGGGGGGACGCCATACACTTCGCCTGCCGGTACGAGGCTGCCATTCGAGAACTTTTTTCCCTGTTATCGGTTCTTCGAACTATGTGGCTGGCCCATTGCCACTGTAAACGTGCATGTGGCTCACCTAAAGGTAAGTGTCGACCGCCGCCACTAAATGACGGCCTTTTAAAAGGAGTAAGTTATTTTCTTTAAATTGCTGAACATAAGCTTCTCCCATAGATTACCTCAAGGTTTTCTTGCAGACCGAAGTGTCAAGACGGTGCATGCTCTGACTACAAGCCTATTAATCCATTTACGCCCGCTGTCTGTTGGTTTTTCACAAGGTTACGTGATCACCTATGCTGTTTCTTCTGCATATCAAATTTATGTTGCTAAACAGAAACATTCATTGCTGTGCCGATGATAGCACTGATGGGATACGTTTGGTAGCTGGATGGGTTGAAAATCACAGTTATTTATACTGCGCTCTTATCAGAAAGATACCATTGCCTATATGTTGCGTCAGTGACCTCCTGATGCCTCTCACAACATCTACGACACCGACGCGATGTAGTGGATCTCTGAAAATAATTTTTAAACCCAAGAATAAGAACAAAATAATATTAGTTAAAGTTTTTAAAAGCAAATAGGTAAGTAATAATGTTGGTATACATTTCGCTAAAATAATATCATAGGGAGGTACAGAAATAATTGATTGAGTAAGCCATGGGCTTTGATAATACGAATATTAGCTAATTTTCGTTATGGTACTATATAATTTCCTTCATATAAAACAAATTAAGCAAATGTCTACCACATCTAAAATACATATCTTGCAACTCTCCAGAAATTCCAGTAATTGTATTCCAGTGTCAGCAATCAGTGTGCGGGCTCCATGCGATCGGATGCACACAGAGTAATGCAGTTATTATATAATAAGAGTGACAAAAGAACACGCAGTCCGCCAAATATCTTCCAGACCATATTTCGGTCACGGCGGCTAGCCTAAACGGAGACCAGCCATCGACGCAAGACTGGATTATAGTATTCAAGTGAATGCACACTCTCTGAGAGAGATCAAGTACATGATCAATGGCTTTACGTGCTTTCCGAGGCAGGGGGTGCGACACCACCAACTTCCTGACTCCGGGCAGCTACTGAGAATTTCTTTTTTTTTAAATTAATTATCAAATAAAAATTTATAAAAATTTGATATGCGGCACAGCGAAAAACCACGCAGGTTTGTGTTGTGTGCCGTTCCGTCCACATTTATATAATACTATTTATTACAAAAATGGGGATAACAGCTAATATTTGTTAAGGTAAAAACATTTTAATTTATACTTTATGTTATCTTTAGTAAGTTCACTCTAAATTTATTGTCCAGATCATTTATTAGGCGAGGTATTATATATGCGCTTATGCACTCACCATATTTATTTTTGGATGGTATTGTTTTAATTTTTTTTAAGTTAATTAAAGAATTGTTCTTTTAACAATTGATATTGGACTTTATCGTGGATATTGAGTACCTTACAGAATTTAAATATTCAATTTTTATTTGTTTTTGCCTGTAGTTTAATTTTTATAGGTACAATCGTATTTAAAATCCTAAGTTGTAGTTTATTAATGTACTGTAGGTGTGATTTGTCTGTTCGTCCGTAGCTGCTTAGCCCATAAGTTATGACTGAATCAGCAAGGGCGTTATAAAGCATCATTTTGACTCGAAAGTTTAATCGCTGTCTAATTATAACCATGTTTGCCAAAAATGCTCTAAGCTTATCACATACATGATTTCTATGTACGTGCCAATTAAACTTATGATCTATTATTAAGCCTAAATATTTACGCGAAGTAACTAATTCAATCGTGGAACACTTAACTTTAACACTTACAATTAAGTTGAGGTTGGTGGAGGCAATTATGATCATGTGCGATGATTTTATGTTTTAATATGCTATGTGATTTTAAGTTTGGTGAGTGTATATGGACTAATTTGGTCTTTTGAGAATTTAAGATCAAACCGCTATCGTGGCACCATTTATTTAATATATCAAAATCATCCTGTAACAGAAACAGGACATCATTTACATCCACAAGCATACACGTATCATCGGCGTATTGATAGTAAGTACAATGTTTAAAGATTTTATTCATGTCATTGACGTAGGCTATAAAGTGTAAAGGTCCAAGTACCGAACCTTGAGCTGTGCCTCCGGTTACTTTGACTGCTGTGCTATAGCTATCACAAATCCTAACACGGTAGCTTCTATTAGTCAGATAGTTTTTACACCAATTTAAAAGAGGTCCACAAACACCTGTATTATCTAACATTCTACTCAGCTTATTATGATCTAATGTATCAAAGGCACGAGAGAAATCAATAAATAGGGCTAGAAAATGTAATTTCCGATTCATCCATGAATTAACTTGATCTGTGAATTCCGATAATAGCATTGTAGTGTTCTTACCAGGCCTGAAACCGAATTGGCTAGAGCTTAAAATATTACTTTTTTGATAGAACTCAAAAAAGTCTCTTGACGGAAAAACTCAATAACTGATTTTAAACAATGCACCTAATGGCAAGTGGATGCTATAGCCGATAGATATTTACAAAAACCCTCGTTTAAGAATCAAAATACAGATGCGTTGTCACCCTTGAGGTTAAAGATGGAATCCTTCATTTTAGTAAATAGAGTCTCCGGTTCTCTACACTCATCATACGAAACTCAGCATTTAGCTGCTATTTTGCGCTAGTATTATATGAGAGCGTGGTGGTACTCCGGTGGGGCCAATCCATTTGTGCTAAAATCATAATAAAGATGCAGCCTAGGTCTACTATGTATTGTTACTGAATTTTCATAAGTAAGACGCTGCTGAATATCAGTTATCAACGGCTCTACGTCCGCTTACGAAACAAGGTAGTGGATTCTTTTAAGTCGCCACCACTACTCGAGTTACAGTTACAGCTACTAAACAGCCAGAGATAGTTAAGGGTATATTAACACAAGTTTTACTATATGATATAGGTTAACTCAAAAACTACTGATCAGATAGTTTTTGAGTTTGCCTATATTACGAGAAGTATTAACGAGCTTTAAATAAAAAAAAAAGAATCATCAAAACCGGTTTACCCAGAAAAAGTTCTGAGGTAACACACATAAAATATACAGTTGAATTAAATACCTCCTCCTTCTCGAAGTCGGTAAAAATGAAGATTTACGTAGGCGAGATGTTTTCTTTATACCTGTCTATTACAAGAAAAATGTCGCAATAAGTATTATTCACATTCGTAAAAAGTAAGATCTTTCATGGAGCTTAACATCATTATCGTATGTTGAAGCACAGTGTACCGTATAAAGTAAAAGTAAAATAAATCCTCAATTCGTAAGAAATTCCAAGGTTTTTGGTTTTAGAACTGAATTTTGTATAAAAGTAAAAAAGTGGGTGATAGTGTAGTGGCGACGTAAGAGATCCTACTGCCCCATGTCGTCCCGTGCCCGTGAGTGTGGTAACAAAAACTGCAGTGGCCAACGTTTGTATTGCAACTATGGCAAGTATCTCCCCCATGCAGCAACATATTGGGGAGGTTTGCATTCAGCAGTAGACCTTTCTAGGTAGTAGGACTTTGCCGCCAAAGAGCGGAGCTTGCATTGCTGTGTTTTGGCGGTTATTCCGTTTATCTTCACTGAAACCTAGGTTACTCGGAAACAAGTGTTCACCTATCCACCCCAGACGGCGTAGATAGTCGAAATTCGCATGTCATTTTATTTCGATTTCTGCCCACGGCTCAAAACGTGGTGTTTAGTGGATAAAAGTCTCCACAAAGTCACGCAGCCGGCTGTGGGGTATGCTATGAACATTCACCACCTCACTCCCCCGTTTACCGGAGGGTAGCCCTTATTTGATTCGGGCGCAAAAAAAAATAAACATGATAGAAATTGACCCAAGATGGTTAGTATCTAGGTATTATCTATAAAAGAGAGTATACCTATAAAAATCACATGTTTTGATTTAAAGGTCAAAACTCAAATAGGTTTATTTGTTTCATTACCTTTCATTTGAAGTGACATTTACGTTATTCTAGATCTCAGAACAATAACTAATTGTACTGAGCTCTAGACACTGTCCTCTATATAAGGGGTCAGTGGTTCTAGACATATCTTATGATGACAGAAAATTATTATTGCAATACGTCAGTTTATACTAAATCTATGATTGCAATCACGATTCAATACACTAGTATATATACAGTAATCTAAAATTCAATTACAGTTTTATAAGAGCAGTGAGATATGTAAATAAAAGTATTGGCATTAGTATTGTTAAAATTAAAAAATGTCTTTTATTAAGCCAGAATCTAGTAACAACAAAGTTTGTGGTTATTCAAAATGTATTAATAATATATTGAAGTATATGATTCTATTTACTGCAAATTAAGTAAAGAGTAACCGTAACAAAGTCGAAAGAACGATCAGAAGTGAATTCCGATTTTCTATCTCTGTATCTGGGGTGGACCGACGAACACGCATTTCAGAGAATCCACTCTAGTGAATAACCGTGTTTTAGTCGGAAATGTAAAGTGAGCCTGTTTAATAAAATGCTATGAGGCATTTCTAGTAAGTCCTCAGGGACACAACGTTGTCTGTAGCTGATGACTGCAGTCTTGGTTGAATGAAGTTGGCTACAGGTGTCCGTGGATTGCGGCAGCCACTCGCTATAGGTTTTGTTATTAGCATCTGATTGATTGTTGTTGGATAAATGAGTGCCTCGAAGTTCTAAAACTTACGTAACTGATGAAACTTTTTTTATGGGAAGGGGGTGACTAACGAGCACACAGTCCACCTGATGGTAAGTGGATGTTGTGGCTTGTAGACATTTTCATTTATCTACGATTAAGAATCAAAACGCAGGTACGTTGTCACCCCTGAGGACTAAGATGGAATGCCTCATTTTCAGTAAAAAAAGGGTTTCTGGATCTCTACACTCACCATACGATACACAGCAGTATTAAGCTGCTATTTTACGCTGTTATTCTGTAAGAGCGTGGTCCTTCCCCGGTCGAGCCGACCCATTCGTGCTACAATTTAGCTGCATCGTGGCACACAGCAGCTTTATATTAATAAAAAAATTCGTCGTATACCCGTAGTTATATAAAGGCTTGCTGCACGAATGGGTCGATTCGAATGGGTAGGACTTCTTAATCGAAAATAGAGTAGATATTTAAGGGCCGCAGCATTCACTTATCACCGGACTGTGTACGCACTTGTCACCTTCATTCGATTTAAAAAACGCGAGTTGTCTGTAAAGTCGGTTTGCGGACGATAGTTTAAGGCCTCCCCTCATTTCTGAGGGGGTTTTTAGGGCAAGGAAGTGTCCGCCGCGCTGCCCGAATGCGTGTTGGCGAACTTCACATGTCTTCGAAATATTTTTTTCTTATTCCTCAGACATGCAGGTTTCCTCACGATAATTTCCTTCACCGCCGAGTACGTAGTAAATCAGTACTTAAAATTGCAATTAACAATTTCATTGGTGCCGGCGGGGTTCGAACCCGGGTTACTCGCGTTCTGTTATATTTACAGCGAGCGTTAACCATCTGAGCTATCACGGCTCTCTATTAAAAAAATGTTTATGAGAACTTACATATGATCATTTACTATACCTTGAAAATAATTCCATGAGCTTATTCATAAAAATATTGTAGTATGACACCAGAAAAAAACCGGAGAACTGTAACTAATTAGAACCTATTTTGCAATTTTTTTCTATCGAGAATATTACATGTTTTTGTGTTTTCGTTTTATAAAATCCAAGATTATATAGCCAAAAATCATAACCAAGAATTTGTTTCGAAATCTATAAAAGTTAAAAAATATGTGCAATAGAAAAACCACCAAATTTTCGAGGTATCATCTTAAATGCCTGGAAAGAAAACATAGCAACAAAAATTTTAAGATGAAAAGTGTCAATTAAAAAAGGCACCTGCAATTTCTCTGGTGTTGCGGTAGTTCATTTACGGCGGTCAACACTTACAAATGAACCGCATGCTCGTTTGCCCTATCTTCTATAAAAAATGGCCAACTTAAAAAAATAAAAGAAAGAATCTCATCAACATTCAATATTCTTGTTGTGTTGATAAATTCGTCGCTTCTGCTGATAAAACGGCTGGTTAATTTCTCGCTCGAAGGCTAAGTTTAGAGGCTTAAGTTTTCACTTTTCATAGAAAAGAGGGTAAAAATCATCATCATCATCATCATTACAGCTCTTCACAAGTCCACTGCTGAACATAGGCCTTCCACAAGGAATGCCACAAAGCACAGTCCTGAGCCACCTGCATCCATCGACTTCCTGCATGTCTTACCAGGTCGTCACTCCATCTAGTGGGTGGACGCCATACACTTCGCCTGCCGGTACGAGGTGCCATTCGAGAACTTTTTTCCCTATTAGTTATCGGTTCTTCGAACTATGTGGCCGGCCCATTGCCACTGTAAACGTGCATGTGGCTCACCTAAAGGTAAGTGTCGACCGCCGACCCTAAATAACGGCCTTTTAAAAAGGAGTAAGTTATTTTTTTTAATTGCTGAACGTAAGCCTCTCCCATAGATTGCCTCAAAGTTTTCTTGCAGACCGAAGTATCAAGACCGTGCATGCTCTGACTACAAGCCTGTTGGTTTTTCACAAGGTTACGAGCTCACCATGCTGTTTCTTCTGCATATCAAATTTATGTTGCTAAACAGAAACATTCATTGCTATGCCGATGATAGCACTGATCGCAGTTATTTATACTGCGCTCTTATCAGATAGATGCCATTGCCTATATGTTGCGTCAGTGTCCTCCTGATGCCTCTCACAACATCTACGACACTGACGCGATGTAGTGGATCTCTGAAAATAATTTTTAAACCTAAGAATAAGAACAAAATAACATTAGTTAAAGTTTTTAAAGCAAATAGGTAAGTTATAATGTTGGAATACATTTCGTTAAAATAACATCATAGGGGGAACAGAAATAAATTATTGAGTGGGCGATGAGCTTTGGTAATACGAATATTAGCTAATTTTCGGTAAGGTACTATATAATTTCCTTCATATTAAACAAATTAAGCAAATGTCTACCACATCTAAAATACATATCTTGCAACTCTCCAGAAATTCCAGTAATTGTATTCCAGTGTCAGCAATCAGTGTGCGGGCTCCATGCGATCGGATGCACACAGAGTAATGCAGTTAAACTAGTTTGACTTAGCTTAGGTTTCGTATTTGGAACTGAATTAATTATGACACGCAGTTATAATGTTAAACGGATAACTGTGCGAGATATAACTTACTAAGTTGTATCTCGCACAACGATGTGTTTACGAAAAACTGGATGTTAAACGTAACAATAAATATTATCAAAATGTAAACACAACTGTTTTAACATGAAGAAAGAATATGTTTGCCGGAGTTCCTTGGAGAAAACCATTTATAATCGTACTATATAATGCAAACCCCTTTGTATACCATAGATTGTCGTTACAGTCTACTAAGACTTCTGTTGAATTTAGGCCTCCCCCATAAATTGTCGCAGTGGTGGGAGGGGGGGGGAGGAATATTTGCCACAGTTGCCGAATTTTGTTTTAGTCGTTATAAAGAAGATGCTACTGCTCATATCCTGATTTGTTTCCCTCTGTTTGCTCTTACGACACCCACGGGATAATATGAGGCAGTGGATATTTATTTCACCGCCACTACACGGTAAGCAATACCGTGTACGGCAAACACATTTTTCTATTATATAATAAGAGTGACAAAAGAACACGCAGTCCGCCAAATGTCTTCCAGACCATATTTCGGTCACGGTGGCTAGCCTAAACGGAGACCAGCCATCGACGCAAGACTGGATTATAGTATTCAAGTGAATGCACACTCTATGAGAGAGATCAAGTGCATGATCAATGGCTTTACGTGCTTTCCGAGGCAGGGAGGTGCGACACCGCCAACTTCCTGACTCCGGGCAGCTACTGAGAATTTCTTTTTTTTTAAAATTAATTATCAAATAAAAATTTAACTGTTGTTCCTTGTGAATTGTTCCTTTTACAATTTATATTGGACTTTATCATGGATATAGAGTACCTTACAGAATTTAAATATAAAATTTTCATTTGTTTTGCCTGAAGTTTAATTTTTATAGGTACAATCGCATTTAAAATCCTAAGTTGTAGTTTATTAATGTACTGTAGGTGTGATTTGTCTGTTCGTCCGTAGCTGCTTAGCCTATAAGTTATGACTGAATCAGCAAGGGCGTTATAAAGCATCATTTTGACTCGAAAGTTTAATCGCTGACTAATTATAACCATGTTTGCCAAAAATGCTCTAAGCTTATCACATACATGATTTCTATGTACGTGCCAATTAAACTTATGATCTATTATTAAGCCTAAATATTTATGCGAAGTAACTAATTCAATCGTGGAACACTTACAATTAAGTTGAGGTTGGTGGAGGCAATTATGATCATGTGCGATGATTTTATGTTTTAATATGCTATGAGATTTTAAGTTTGGTGAGTGTATATGGACTAATTTGGTCTTTTGAGAATTTAATATCAAACCGCTATCGTGGCACCATTTATTAATTATATATCAAAATCATCCTGTAACAGACACAGGGCATCATTTACATCCACAAGCATACACGTATCATCGGCGTATTTATAGTAAGTACAAAGTTCAAAGATCTTATTCATGTCATTGACGTAGGCTATAAAGTGCAAAGGTCCAAGTACCGAACCTTGAGCTGTGCCTCCGGTTACTTTGACTGCTGTGCTATAGCTATCACAAATCCTAACACAGTAGCTTCTATTAGTCAGATAGTTTTTACACCAATTTAAAAGAGGTCCACAAACACCTGTGTTATCTAACATTCTACTCAGCTTATTATGATCTAATGTATCAAAGGAACGAGAGAAATCAATAAATAGGGCTAGAAAATGTAATTTCCGATTCATCCACGAATTAACTTGATCTGTGAATTCCGATAATAGCATTGCAGTGTTCTTACCAGGCCTGAAACCGAATTGGCTAGAGCTTAAAATATCACTTTTTTTGATAGAACTCAAAAAAGTCTCTTGACGGAAAAACTCAACAACTGATTTTAAACAATGCACCTAATGGCAAGTCGATGCTATGGCCGATAGATATTTACAAAAACCTTCGTTTAAGAATCAAAATACAGATGCGTTGTTACCCTTGAGGTTAAAGATGGAATGCTTCATTTTAGTAAATAGAGTCTCCGGTTCTCTACACTCATCATACGAAACTCAGCATTTAGCTGCTATTTTGCGCTAGTATTATATGAGAGCGTGGTGGTACTCCGGTGGGGCCAATCCATTTGTGCTAAAATCATAATAAAGCTGCAGCGTTGGTCTACTATGTATTGTTACTGAATTTTTATAAGTAAGACGCTGCTGAATATCTGTTATATCGTTGCTCTACGTCCGCTTACGAAACAAGGTAGTGGATTCTTTTAAGTCGCCGCCACTACATGAGTTACAGTTACAGCTACTAAACAGCCAGAGATAGTTAAGGGTATATTAACACAAGTTTTACTATATGATATAGGTTAACTCAAAAACTACTGATCAGATAGTTTTTGAGTTAGCCTATATTACGAGAACTACACGAGAAGTACTAACGAGATTTAAATAAAAAAAAAAGAATCATCAAAATCGGTTCACCCAGAAAAAGTTCTGAGGTAACACATATAAAAACATACAGTTGAATTAAATACCTCCTCCTTCTCGAAGTCGGTAAAAATGAAGATTTACGTAGGCGAGATGTTTTCTTTATACCTGTCTATTACAAGAAAAATGTCGCAATAAATATTATTCACATTCGTAAAAAGTAAGATCTTACATGGAGCTTAACATCATTATCGTATGTTGAAGCACAGTGTACCGTATAAAGTAAAAGTAAAATAAATCCTCAATTCATAAGAAATTCCAAGGTTTTTGGTTTTAGAACTGAATTTTGTATAATAGTAAGTAAGTGGGTCATAGTGTAGTGGCGACGTAAGAGATCCTACTGCCCCATGTCGTCCCGTGCCCGTGAGTGTGGTAAGAGTTGACAGAGGGAAATGAAACCTGGGATAGACAGCAGTATCTCGTCGATAACTACTCATAATAATAACAAAAACTGCGGTGGCCAACGTTTGTATTGTAACTATGGCAAGTATCTCCCCCATGCAGCAACATATTGGGGAGGTTTGCATTCAGCAGTAGACTTTCCTAGGTAGTAGGACTTTGCCGCCAAAGAGCGGAGCTTGCATTGCTGTGTTTTGGCGGTTATTCCGTTTATCTTCACTGAAACCTAGGTTACTCGGAAACAAGTGTTCATCTATACACCCCAGACAGGGTGAATAGTCGGAATTCGTATGTCATTTTATTTCTATTTTTGCCCACGGCTGTGTATGAAACATGATAGCGCCCCCCTTTCTCCCAAGGGGGGTCGCGTTCGATGCGGCTTTAAAGATCTCTCGTCAGATCACTAAGCCAGTTTCAAAAGGTGGTGTTTAGTAGATAAAAGTCTCCACAAAGTCACGCAGCCGGCTGCGGGGTATGCTATGAACATTTACCACCTCACTCCCCCGTTTACCGGAGGGTAGCACTTATTTGCTTCGGGCGCAAAAAAAGAAACATGATAGAAACTGACCCAGGATGGTTAGTATCTAGGTATTATCTATAAAAGAGAGCATACCTATAAAAATCACATAAGTATTTTGTTTTAAGGCCGAATACGACGCGAATGACCTTGCTCGTTTCGCAGCAAACCACGCGCCGCCCGTACGCTTTGTTTATATAGACATGTATAACATAATCAAAGCCGTACGGGCTTTGATTATATTATGTTTGACTGAGCTAGCTCAGTATGCAGAGTAATGAACAACACAGAGAGCATTGCTTACTTCTTAAATAAATCTTTCTTATTTATTATATTAGGTCCTATAGATTATTAATTCCGTACTTTATTCGTTATAAAATATTGTTCGAAAAGTTATTGAATTGATAACCGTTTTTTTTTCTTAATTGGTGCATCGTACGTAAATAACCTCATATAACTGAAAATGTTTGTTCTTGTGAGTCTTACAAGATCCCTTAATGCAAATTGCATAAATAATAAAGAAAAAAACTAAAGAGTCGGCGATTGCCCCATAGTTGGGATAGGTCTGTGTATGTAAATTCTCACAAGACTACTCCGACTGGTCAATCACTTCACATCCGAAGTATTTCGGTTTTTCTTAATTATGTACTTACCCCATGCTTTCGGAAAATACATTGACTATTATTTGCGGTCTCTGTGCTTGCACTACTCTGTACATTCTTTTCCGACTGGGTCTTGATATTTACATTTTTAGTGTTTCTCACTTGAAACTAGAAAAGTATAAATGATCAGTTTGGCTAATGTAAATGAGTAAAAATGCAACCTATTAGGCAGCCTCAAACAAAAAATTACCTTATAAAAATTAATTTAGAGATTTTAAAACCATTATAGTCATTTAAAGGCGTATAAAACACTAAATTAACGATTTTCGCTACAGACACATCGACTGTTGTTATCTTACGTCACACGTCGAAGCGCCTGGTAATTTATTACGGCAAACTTTTATCTGGCAATATACGATATTATTATTAGGTGTTTTTAATAAAAACGAATTATGTTAATAAATAATATTTTGTATCGAAAATAAAGACAGCAGCCACCTTTGGAATCACAATACAAACATTTTTACGTAAAAGAATTTTTCTAAATTAAAATTCACAGAGTTTTGGAAGCACAATCATTTTTAAATATCATTACTTAACATTTTTTATTTGTTGGTATATTCATTTATTTTAAAATTTTAAAACTGCGGGCACCTTGTGAAGGAACCGATCAAACCTACAAAAAATGTTTTAACGCTTAGAATTACTTCAGGTCAAAGTTGTAGTGAAGAGAAATACATTAAATTTCGCCAGTTCTCTTCGTACTCGGCCTTAAAGGTCAAAACTCAAATAGTTTTATTTGTTTCATTACCTATCATTTGAAGTGACATTTACGTTATTCTAGATCTCAGAACAATAACTAATTGTACTGAGCTCTAGACACTGACCTCTATATAAGGGGTCAGTGGTTCTAGATATATCTTATGATGACAGAAAATTATTATTGCAATACGTCAGTTTATACTAAATCTATGATTGCAATCACGATTCAATACACTAGTATATATACAGTAATCTAAAATTCAATTACAGTTTTATAAGAGCAGTGAGATATGTAAATAAAAGTATTGGCATTAGTATAGTTAAAATTAAAAAATGTTTTTATTAAGCCAGAATCTAAAGTTTGTGGTTATCAAAATATATTAATAATATATTGAAGTATATGATTGTATTTACTGCAAATTAAGTAAAGAGTAACCGTAACAAAGTCGAAAGAACGATCAGAAGTGAATTCCGATTTTCTATCCCTGTATTTGGGTGGACCGACGAACACGCATTTCAGAGAATCCACTCTAGTGAATAACCGTGTTTTAGTCGGAAGTGTAAAGTGAGCCTGTTTAATAAAAGGCTATGAGGCATTTCTAGTAAGTCCTCAGGGGTCACAACGTTGTCTGTAGCTGATGACTGTAGTCTTGGTTGAATGAAGTTGGCTACAGGTGTCCGTGGATTGCGGCAGCCACTCGCTATAGGTTTTGTTATTAGCATCTGATTGATTGTTGTTGGATAAATGAGTGCCTCGAAGGAAGGGTGTGACTAACGAGCACACAGTCCACCTGATGGTAAGTGGATGTTGTGGCTTGTAGACATTTTCATTTATCTACGATTAAGAATCGAAACGCAGATACGTTGTCACCCCTGAGCACTACGATGGAATGCCTTGTTTCCAGTAAAAAGGGTCACCGTTCCTTCCTTCCTCGTCAGTCTATAGACGTCTACAACTAGACATATGTCTCTCTAATTTTTTCCACATTGCCTGCTTTCATATTTTACGTAAAAACCCATTCAGTAGACGAAAGCTCATTCGATGTATTATCATTTGTAACTCACCGTATAATAACTTCACGTTTCCAATTGAAGCGATCAATTCGATTGAAAGGTTGGCAAAAATCAAGCGAAATCCTTTTTAAATTGGGAATCTCGAATACCTTTGATCCTTCTAAAGAGTAGTTCAAAGGAGCATGTTCCCGCGCGGACTATTAAATGAGATAGATGGTATGCCATAACGTTCAAAGATAACTAAAGGAAGCAGTTCCAATCCAGTTCGTCCAGTTGGAATGGTATGAAATATATGCGAAAGGATTATTAAAAAAAATCGTATCTCATTTGAATAATTTAAATTAAAAACATTTATTGTAAGTTAAGTTTTGTGCATTTGGTGTTAATTTGTAATAGTTTACGAGTACGTGTCACCCGTGGATGTCGTAAAAACAATAATTATCCATTGCATTTAACCGCTACCGTTAGGTACAGTCTATTAAAGTCCACTGCTGAATATAGACGTCCGTCATAGATTGCCTCATGGAGGATTTTGCCATAGATGCAACGCTTGGCATGCGGGTTGGCAATCACTGTTTTTTATATTTAGTCGTTATTAGAAAGACGTGGCAGCCAATCTCCTGATTTATTTCCCTCTGTCATCTCTTAGGACACCCACCAGGGATGTTATGTGTAGTGGATATTCTTACAAAGTCACTAAAGGGTCAACAGTGCATTAAACAGTAATAAAACAAAATAAAGAGATTTGAAAACTCAATTTATTCATACCGTTGCTGCAATTCCGAAGATATGTGGCTTTACTTGGTCCGTTCGTGCGAAATACGGCTTGCAAACGAGCTGTAAATAGTAATCTGTTTAAACGAGTGTTGGTACGATGCAAATGTTGTTTAGCGCTTATACTTAGTTTTTTTTTAATTATAATGATTATTAAATGGTGTATCATGAAGTCATTATGTCACTTTCATTTTGACACTCTCTCAGTCGTCCGTGATCTTCAAGGACAAAAGGATAAGATTACAACTAAAACCACCAACCAAAACTACGATTCATTTTCAAGGTGCCCTCTTAAGGGACTAATTAAGTAACAATCCACCAGATGGTAAATAATTACTGCAACCCTGTCTGGGTTTAGTTATTAAACCCTGCCAACTATTTCACACAGAGGAGGCTACAGATATGTCACCATGCGGACTAAATTGAGAAATAAATTGTATTATAGCCTTAATTATACAAGGTTTTACAAACCTTTAAACTAGAACACAATAGCGGATGGTCCACTTACCTAAATGACGTAGAAATAAATCATTCGTTGCCGTGTAGTAGCGGTGCAAGGAAATCGATTACTCAAAGTCATCTAGTGGGTACTATGAGGCCATAGAGGGAAACTGAAGTAGGAAACTTTTTTATAAAGTAAGGGTGACAAACGAGCACACAGTCCGCCTGATAGGAAGTGGATACTGTGGCCCATAGACATTTACATTCATCCTTGATTAAGAAACAAAACGCAGATGCGTTGTCACCCCTGAGGACTAAGATGGAATGCCTCGTTTTCAGTAAAAAAGGGTTTCTGGATCTCTACACTCACCATACGAAACACAGCAGTATTAAGCTGCTATTTTACGCTGTTATTCTGTAAGAGCGTGGTCCTTCCCCGGTCGAGCCGACCCATTCGTGCTACAATTTAGCTGCATCGTGGCACACAGCAGCTTTATATTAATTAATCGTCGTATACCCGTAGTTATATTAAAGCTTACTGCACGAATGGGTCGGTTTGAATGGTTAGGACTACTTAATCGAAAATAGACGTAGATATTTAAGGGCCGCAGCATTCACTTATCATCGGACTGTGTACGCACTTGTCACCTTCATTCTAATAAAAAAACGCGAGTTGTCTGTAAAGTCGGTTTGCGGACGATAGTTTAACGTGACAACGTCATAAAAACATTGATTAATCGCTCGCTCGTGCAGCGCTCTCGCTCCGATCGTAGCGTTACAATGACGTTACAATCACTCATCCTTTTTAGTGCGTGCAGTTACTAACCGACCTGCAGAGTGTGGACACTATAGTGAATATCCCTCCTATAAGACAATCTTTGGGGTCTATGTTGAGCAGTGGCCGTAATGATGTGCATATATATATATATATACGCAATGGCTAAGCAATGAGTTGCAGGGCTAAGGGCTGCAGGATCGAATCCCGCACAAAGCAAGTATTTGTATGGCCTTCAAATAATTGTTACGGGTCTGGATGTCAGGAGAAAATTCTAGCGTAAAAATAACTACAACAGAAAAAACAATAACAAAATTTTACGCTGATATTCTGTGACAGCGTGCTCCTCTCCGGTCGAACCGATGCATTCTTGCTACAACCACAGCAGCGTGTGCAGCATAGCTCTATCTGTATACTGTACCTCTATATGGTATAAACTACGAGTTAACTATAGTCAATGCATACAGATTAACACTGAAACTATGCGTTGGTTATGCTAAATTGTACCAGTAAAGTAAAGTAAAGTTACAGCCTATATACGTCCCACTGCTGGGCACAGGCCTCCCCTCATTTCTGAGGGGGTTTTTAGGGCAAGGAAGTGTCCGCCGCGCTGCCCCAATGCGTGTTGGCGAACTTCACATGTCTTTGAAATATTTTTTTTCTTATTCCTCAGACATGCAGGTTTCCTCACGATGTTTCCTTCACCGCCGAGTACGTAGTAAATCAGCACTTAAAATTGCAATTAACAATTTCATTGGTGCCGGCGGGGTTCGAACCCGGGTTACTCGCATTCTGTTATATTTACAGCGAGCGTTAACCATCTGAGCTACCACGGCTCTGTATTAAAAAAATGTTTATGAGAACTTACATATGATTATTTACTATAACTTGAAAATAATTCCATGAGCTTATTCATAAAAATATTGTAGTATGACCGGAAAAACCGGAGAACTGTAACTAATTAGAACCTATTTTGCAATTTTTTTCTATCGAGAATATTACATGTTTTTGTGTTTTCCTTTTATAAAATCCAAGATTATATAGCCAAAAATCATAACCAAGAATTTGGTTCGAAATCTATAAAACTTAAACAATATGTGCAATAGAAAAACCACCAAATTTTCGAGGTATCATCTTAAATGCCTGGAAAGAAAACATAGCCCCCCCCCCTTCCCCCCCGGACCGACCGGAGTAGTTCAGACGTGTTACCCTAAATCCCTATATTTTTTTTATTATAAATATTTAAATTAAAGTTTCTATTACGAAAATTGAGTTAAAAAAATAAGAGTGCATAATTAAGAAGAGTTTGCGACCCGGCGCCGGTAGATTGCCGTGCTGACTCATACGCTGCATCAACGCCGCCCATCTTTGTCCTGCTGCCCGCCCCCAGAGGCGTCACGAAGATCAACCAATCCTCTACGCTTGTAGGAGGTACGTGTTAAGTGTGCAGCGCTCCTAGTGCCTTGGCTTAGTCATCTTTTGTGCTTACTAGCTGCTCACTGCGGCGAGACTTATACTTCCCTGGTACTTGTGCGCTTAAACAGTTGCGATGCCACTAAAACGGTCGCCGCCGATAAATCCGTCGACGTCACGTAGTCCTTCATTACAGCACTGTGACTCGGAACCAAATTTAAAATCAACAGAATGTGAAGCTTACATCAACACAGCGGTTCGAAAGAGAAAATTTTCCAGTAACTTGTCTGATGAATTCTCCGCCATTCAGGATAAGTTTACTGACATGTTTATGTCTCTCAAGAGTGAACAGGACTCTAAATTAACAAAAATCTTAGATTATGTCGGTAATATTAAACAACAAAATGATGATATCAGGGAATCTATTACGTTTATGTCTGAAAAATATGACACTTTATTGTCGAGTGTACAAAGTTTACAAGATGAAAATAAAGCATATCGTAAGCGTATAGAAATGTTGGAAGAAAAAATTGAAGGGCTTGAAAGATTTTCACATTCCTATCGCATAGAATTGCGTAATGTGCCTAAAAAAGGACCGCGAAAGTAAAGAAGACCTACTAAATATTTTGGTAAAGACAGGTGAAGTGCTTGGATCGACCTTACAGCATTCAGATGTCAGAGATATTTTTCGAATAAATCAAAAAAACGACAGTAATAAAATCATAGTAGCCGAGTTCACCAGTAACATTACCAAGCAAAGATTTATCGCTAATTTGAAGGAATACAATAGGAGAAATAAGAACAAAAAATTGACTTCGACCGATGCAGCCATTGCGGGCCCTCCTACTCCCATTTTCATCTCTGAAAATCTTCCCCAGAAAACAAGGCGATTGTTTGCAGTAGCCAGAAATTTCCGAAAGGCAAATAATTATGCATACTGCTGGACATCTGCTGGTAGAATATTCCTAAAAAAAAACAGATAGAGATAAGCCTATACTAATAAAATCCCAAGAAGATATTAGCAAAATACCGATCATTTGACTGCTTTTATTTGTTACTATTTCAATTTATTATGATATTATATGTCTGCCTCTGTTTTTGTCTGTAAACATACGTTGCAATTTGTTAAATTTTTGTCATTTAGTTAATAGATTTTTAACTTTTTTTTGCTTTTGTGCGTCGATACCACAACACAACACCAAAACTGCTTACATCACACCACTCTCATATCATATTCAAACAATATACTCATGTTAAAAATAACGCGCACAGTATTAAAATTCAACATCTACATGGCCAAGTTTCTTTTACCAATTTTTACATGTTTTTAAAAATAAAAAGTACATTTACTCAACAACTAGCGTCTGTCATAATAACGGTTCTGGAGAACAATAATAACCATATTTATATAGGTTATAACTTGTGTCCAAGTATTAACTTGTCTAGGACTAGCATAGTATTATTAATTTGTTTACTATTGATCCAAGTCAATTTTGGCTGCCCTTATATTTTAACACTCTACACAGGAAACAATTCCTTCAATATAAATAACAAATTGCTTTCATCTGAAATGCTGCATTACATTTTTAACGATTTTTCTTGCTTTATGCGTAAATCATCTACAGTGAGCTCTCAGTTGTGCTTTCAGCAATGGCACATCATTTTTATACATGTAATATTATTATGTCTCTGCAAAAATAGAAATACCATGAATCTCCCGATTTTTCGTGTCAAACATGTATGTATGTATGTATATGTATGTATGTGTGTATGTGTATGTGTATGTGTGTGTATGTATGTATGTGTATGTATGTGTGTGTGTATGTGTGTATATATATATATATGTATATATGTGTGTATATATATGTATATATGTGTATATATGTAAATTATTTATTATTATTTTTGTTATATGTTAGTTATTTGAACACCAGTTTTTTATATACTAAAATTCAATTCTCAATCTGATATTAGTTATGCATTGGACAGAATTTCTTCTTCTGAGGCTGTCTTAAGCTCACCAGAAAATTGTATGCGTTTACTAGCAAAGTTCAGCTCTAAGTCACTTAAATTAATTTGCCAAAATATTCGTAGTGTAAATGCTAACATTGATGGTTTCCTATTGTTACTAACAAGAATTAATATCGAGTTTGACATAATAGTCCTTACCGAATGTTGGTTACGGTACAATTATTGTGTTCCTTCTTTGCAGGGATATAAGTATGTGGCATCTACGAATCCATATAACCAAAATGATGGTGTGATAGTTTTTACAAAAAATAACATAGAGAGGATTTCGGTGGAGGAACCGCAGCTCTTAGATTCAAGCTCTCTCTTAATTAAAATAGGTAAAGATACCGCCGTATTAGCAATTTATCGACCTGATGCCTTCCGTAAACAAACTGACTCATTTTTTCAATCGTTGGATACTTTACTTAGTAGTCTAAGCTCATTTCGAAACGTAATTTTGGTGGGAGATATTAACATATATATATCTCCCACTAATAATGATGTTAACTCTCCTGCATATCTAAATTTGACTGCTGGACATGGTCTTCTTCCCTCCCACTTAATACCTACGCACAATTGTAAGTGTCTTGACCATGTTCTGCTCAAAACCACTTACCCAGCTTTTACTATTGTTGTTGAAGCCACTGTGACTGATCACTTTGCGGTGATACTCTCTCTTTCAAAGAAAGTACAGTACATTCCACCTAAGAGTGTTCACAAGATAAACGAAGAAAAGTTGAGTCAAAGTCTCTTAAGTGTAGATTTTGAGAGCTTGTTAAATTTAGATGACCCCGATTCTGCGATGGAATATTTTATAAATGCTATAAGTAACTCCATCTCCTACGCGACTATAACTTATATCCCATCCCGCAGGCGCAGAATTCTTAAGCCGTGGATGACTCCAGGACTCCTAAAGTGTCTTGGAAATAGAGACAACTTACACAAAAAGTTTAATAAATCACCCGATAACGTGGTTCTCAAAGTAACCTATAAGCGCTACAGAAATTATTGCAATTCTTTGCTCAAGAGCGTTAAACGCGATTATGAAAGAAATAAATTTGCTGAGGCTGGAAAAGACTCAAAACGTATTTGGGAGACAATAAACCAAGTTACCGATACTAGCCCTAGAACAACACCAGGCCACGAATTATTACAATTGTGTCCATTCCCATGTGAATCGGCCGATAGAGTTAACTCCTTCTCTATCAATGCTGGCAAAATCCTTGCTGAAAAATTTGACCAAATGACAGCTATCTCAACCCATGCTACTTCTGCGGTTTCAAGTCCTAATTTAATAGAAAACTCTTTCGTTCTTTTAAATACAGACGAAGAAGAAGTTGAACGGATTATCATTGCTTTAAAATCAGATAAAGCTGTTGGATGGGATGGTATCTCCACTGGTCTTCTGAAAAAGTACAAAGACATCCTAGTGCCTCCTCTGACATTTATTATCAACTTGTGTTTGACGGCAGGTGTTTTTCCAAGGGTGCTAAAAAAAGCTGTTGTTCATCCAATTTACAAAAATGGCGATCAAAGTCTACCTAATAATTATCGTCCTATATCAATACTGCCGTCAATCTCTAAGGTTTTTGAAAAAATCATAAACTCTAGACTAGTGAACTACCTTGAGCAAAAGAATTTATTATCAAATGTCCAGTTCGGTTTTCGTGCAAAAAAAATCAACATCAGATGTATATATAAATTTCTTTGAACTTTCCCTAAAGCTACATCGTATTTCTATGTTGGTTTAATCAGAGTGTATTTTTTTTTTTTTTTTATGGATTCCCAATAACATTGTCTTTACTTTCGGTTACCAACTACATTACGCAAAACTTAGATAAGGAAAGTAGAAAGAGTTTAGCCATCTTTCTCGATCTAGAGAAAGCTTTTGACACCGTTTCAATTCCACTGTTGCTCCAAAAGCTTGAGGATATTGGTGTGCGAGGCTGTCAACTTACATTATTTTCTAGCTATCTCAGTGGCCGATGTCAGTGTGTCAAGTTGTCTAATAGCGTCATCAGCTCTGATTCTCCTGTCTTTTTTGGTGTTCCTCAGGGTAGTATACTTGGTCCGACTCTATTCCTCATTTTTATTAATGATTTGTGTAACCTTAATCTTCACAATGGCAAGATAATTACATTTGCTGATGACACAGCTCTCCTTTTTTCTGGAAGCACCTGGGAGGATGTTTTCCGGCAATCTCAGGTTGGGTTTAATATGGTATGTGCTTGGCTTAGGAAGAACTTACTAACTCTAAGTTGTAAGAAAACTAAATATATGCCTTTTGCAATCCGTACCTCATCCTTACCTGGAGACGCGCATAAAATCATTTCTCACTGTTGTGCTAATTCTAACACTTTAGATTGTTCCTGTCCCGTTTTAGAGAAGACTAATAGTATCAAGTATCTTGGCATATTATTTGACAACACCTTAACATTCCGTTCTCATATTAAAACACTATGTGGTAGAGTGCGTAAACTGATTTTTATATTTAAAAAATTAAGACATGTTGCTAATAGAGAAGTACTAAAATTGGACTATTATGCTTTGTGTCAATCTTTATTAACATACGGAATTGAAGTCTGGGGTGGTGCAGCCAAAACACATATTATTGAATTAGAGCGTGCGCAAATATCACTTTTAAAAGTTATCCATTTTAAACCCTACTTATACCCAACTTTAGATTTGTATAGAATTAGCGAAGTTCTTACAGTTCGACAACTATTTGTGCTACATATAGTTTTAAGACAACATGCGATTTCAAAAATAACTCAAAAGGAACATTGCCGCCGTAATCATCTGGTAGCTCAGTCAGTGCCTTTCTTCACATTTTTTGCTAGGAAATTCTTTACTTTTTTTGGTGCGTATTTATATAATAAATTACACCAAAAATTATCTATTTATGAAGTCAACAGATGGTCATGTAAAAATAGACTTGTGGAATATCTTCAGACTCTTTCATACACAGATACTGAACAATTACTCCAAATTATCTCATAAATATTCACGGACATACACGCAGACATGCTAACAGTTACAAACTCTCATACTTACGCTACAAAATACGTGGTTTTTGTATCTTTTATTTTATATTTTTTATTTTTTTCTCTAAATATTATTATTTCTAACCGTAACATAAGTGATCTCCTTATAATATTATACTTGTTGCCAAGTAAATTTGGGGGGGGCCTGGTGACCTGTAATACGGGTCTTTGAACTTACACGGGCACCAGTCTCCCATGAATGACAAAATATTGTTAAAATAGAGATGTAACACTAACGTATTCTCCATGTCGTTTGTGGTGAGAAATAAATAAATTATTATTATTATTATTATAGCAACAAAAATTTTAAGATGAAAAGTGTCAATTAAAAAAGGCACCTGCAATTTCTCTGGTGTTGCGGTAGTTCATGTACGGCGGTCAACACTTACAAATGAACTGCATGCTCGTCTGCCCTTTCTTCTATAAAAAAGTGACCAACTTAAAAAAAACAAGAAAGAATCTCATCAACATAGGACATTAATTAATATTCTTGTTGTATTGATAAATTCGTCGCAGCTGGTGATAAGACGGCTGGTTATTTTCTCGCTCGAAGGCTAAGTTTAGAAGTGTAAGTTTTCACTTTTCATAAAAAAGGGGGTAAACGTCATCATCATCATCATTACAGCCCTTCACAAGTCCACTGTTGAACATAGGCCTCCCCCAAGGAATGTCACAAAGCACGGTCCTGAGCCACCTGCATCCATCGACTTCCTGCAAGTCTTACCAGGTCGTCACTCCATCTAGTGGAGGGACGCCATACACTTCGCCTGCCGGTACGCAGCTGCCATTCGAGAACTTTCCCCCCCTTTAGTTATCGGTCTTCAAGCTATGTGGGCGGCCCATTGCCACTCCAAACGTGCATGTGGCTCACCTAAAGGTAAGTGTCGACCACCGCCCATAAATAACGGCCTTTTAAAAAGGAGTAAGTTTTTTTCAACCATTGCTGAACGCAAACCTTCTTCCATAGATTGACTCAAAGTTTTCTTGCAGACCGAAGTATCAAGACGGTGTATGCTCTGATTACAAGCCTGTTGGTTTTTCACAAGGTTACGAGCTCACCATGCTGTTTATTCTGCATATCAAATTTATGTTGCTAAACAGAAACATTCATTGCTATGCCGATGATAGCACTGATCGCAGTTATTTATAATGCGTTCTTATCAGATAGATGCCATTGCCTATATGTTGCGTCAGTGTCCTCCTGATGCCTCTCACAACATCTACGACACTGACGCGATGTAGTGGATCTCTGAAAATAATTTTTAAACCTAAGAATAAGAACAAAATAACATTAGTTAAAGTTTTTAAAGCAAATAGGTAAGTTATAATGTTGGAATACATTTCGTTAAAATAACATCATAGGGGGAACAGAAATAAATTAATGAGCTTTGGTAATACGAATATTAGCTAATTTTCGGTTAGGTACTATATAATTTCCTTCATATTAAACAAAATTAAGCAAATGTCTAACACATCTAAAATACATATCTTGCAACTCTCCAGAAATTCCAGTAATTGTATTCCAGTGTCAGCAATCAGTGTGCGGGCTCCATGCGATCGGATGCACACAGAGTAATGCAGTTAAACTAGTTTGACTTAGCTTAGGTTTCGTATTTGGAACTGAATTAATTATGACACGCAGTTATAATGTTAAACGGATAACTGTGCGAGATATAACTTACTAAGTTGTATCTCGCACAACGATGTGTTTACGAAAAACTGGATGTTAAACGTAACAATAAATATTATCAAAATGTAAACACAACTGTTTTAACATGAAGAAAGAATATGTTTGCCGGAGTTCCTTGGAGAAAACCATTTATAATCTTACTATGTAATGCAAACCCCTTTGTATACCATAGATTGTCGTTACAGTCTACTAAGACTTCTGTTGAATTTAGGCCTCCCCCATAAATTGTCGCAGTGGTGGGAGGGGGGGGGGAATATTTGCCACAGTTGCCGAATTTTGTTTTAGTCGTTATAAAGAAGATGCTACTGCTCATATCCTGATTTGTTTCCCTCTGTTTGCTCTTACGATACCTACGGGATAATATGAGGCAGTGGATATTTTTTCACCGCCACTACACGGTAAGCAATACTACACGGCAAACACATTTTTTATTATATAATAAGAGTGACAAAAGAACACGCAGTCCGCCAAATGTCTTCCAGACCATATTTCGGTCACGGCGGCTAGCCTAAACGGAGACCAGCCATCGACGCAAGACTGGATTATAGTATTCAAGTGAATGCACACTCTATGAGAGAGATCAAGTGCACGATCAATGGCTTTACGTGCTTTCCAAGGCAGGGGGGTGCGACACCGCCAACTTCCTGACTCCGGGCAGCTACTGAGAATTTCTTTTTTTTATATTTTTTTTTATATATATATATATATATATATATATATATATATATATATGTTCATCGGCCACTCTACTAGACCCCAAAGATTTCTATAGGAGGGAATTAAAACCACGCAGGTTTGTGTTGTGTGCCGTTCCGTCTACGTTTATATAATACTATTTATTACGAAAATGGGGATAACAGCTAATATTTGTTAAGGTAAAAACATTTTAATTTACACTTTATGTTATATTTAGTAAGTTCACTTCTAAATTTATTATCCAGACCATTTATCAGGCGAGGTATTATGTATGCGCTGATGCGCTCACAATATTTATTTTTGGAATGTATTGTTATTAATTTTTTTTTGAGTTACTTTGCGGGTCTGAATTTTGTTTGAAACTGTATGCTGTATACCTAAATTAAAGAATTGTTCCTTTAACAATTTATATTGGACTTTATCATGGATATAGAGTACCTTACAGAATTTAAATATAAAATTTTCATTTGTTTTGCCTGAAGTTTAATTTTTATAGGTACAATCGCATTTAAAATCCTAAGTTGTAGTTTATTAATGTACTGTAGATGTGATTTGTCTGTTCGTCCGTAGCTGCTTAGCCCATATGTTATGACTGAATCAGCAAGGGCGTTATAAAGCATCATTTTGACTCGAAAGTTTAATCGCTGTCTAATTATAACCATGTTTGCCAAAAATGCTCTAAGCTTATCACATACATGATTTCTATGTACGTGCCAATTAAACTTATGATCTATTATTAAGCCTAAATATTTATGCGAAGTAACTAATTCAATCGTGGAACACTTACAATTAAGTTGAGGTTGGTGGAGGCAATTATGATCATGTGCGATGATTTTATGTTTTAATATGCTATAAGATTTTAAGTTTGGTGAGTGTATATGGACTAATTTGGTCTTTTGAGAATTTAATATCAAACCGCTATCGTGGCACCATTTATTTAATATATCAAAATCATCCTGTAACAGACACAGGGCATCATTTACATCCACAAGCATACACGTATCATCGGCGTATTTATAGTAAGTACAATGTTTAAAGATCTTATTCATGTCATTGACGTAGGCTATAAAGTGTAAAGGTCCAAGTACCGAACCTTGAGCTGTGCCTCCGGTTACTTTGACTGCTGTGCTATAGCTATCACAAATCCTAACACGGTAGCTTCTATTAGTCAGATAGTTTTTACACCAATTTAAAAGAGGTCCACAAACACCTGTGTTATCTAACATTCTACTCAGCTTATTATGATCTAATGTATCAAAGGCACGAGAGAAATCAATAAATAGGGCTAGAAAATGTAATTTCCGATTCATTCGTGAATTAACTTGATCTGTAAATTCCGGTAATAGCATTGCAGTGTTCTTACCAGGCCTGAAACCGAATTGGCTAGAGCTTAAAATATTACTTTTTTGATAGAACTCAAAAAAGTCTCTTGACGGAAAAACTCAATAACTGATTTTAAACAATGCACCTAATGGCAAGTCGATGCTATGGCCGATAGATATTTACAAAAACCTTCGTTTAAGAATCAAAATACAGATGCGTTGTTACCCTTGAGGTTAAAGATGCAATGCTTCATTTTAGTAAATAGAGTCTCCGGTTCTCTACACTCATCATACGAAACTCAGCATTTAGCTGCTATTTTGCGCTAGTATTATATGAGAGCGTGGTGGTACTCCGGTGGGGCCAATCCATTTGTGCTAAAATCATAATAAAGCTGCAGCGTTGGTCTACTATGTACTGTTACTGAATTTTTATAAGACGCTGCTGAATATCTGTTATATCGTTGCTCTACGTCCGCTTACGAAACAAGGTAAAGGATTCTTTTAAGTCGCCGCCACTACACGAGTTACAGTTACAGCTACTAAACAGCCAGAGATAGTTAAGGGTATATTAACACAAGTTTTACTATATGATATAGGTTAACTCAAAAACTACTAATCAGATAGTTTTTGAGTTAGCCTATATTAAGAGAACCACACGAGAAGTACTAATGAGCTTTAAATAAAAAAAGAATCATCAAAATCGGTTCACCCAGAAAAAGTTCTGAGGTAACGCCATCCAACGACATGGGTACAGGACTGAAAAGACCGCCGAAATCACAGCACAGATATTCGGTTTTGGATCTGCTGATCTTCAAGCCAACACTTTCCAGCCTCTGTTGCCACCCCGTCAGTCTGCTCTGTACCTCGATGCCTTCTTCCCCGACAAGCACGATGTCATCGGCAAAGAGCATGCCCCAGGGTGCCTCATCCTGCAGGTCCGACGTCAAAGCGTCCATAATCAGTAGGAAGAGGTAAGGGCTCAATGCCGACCCTTGGTGCAGCCCTACCGCCACATCGATACTGCCCGTAGTTCCCGCGGCAGATCGTACACATGTACGGGATGCTCTGTACATAGCACGGACTAACCTCACATACTTCCCAGGCATACCTTTCATCTTTAACGCCCACCACAAAACCTCATGGGGAACCCGATCGTACGCCTTTTCAAGGTCGACAAAAACCATGTGCAGATTTTTATGCACGCGCTTGTACTTTTCGCACAATTGGCGTAATGCGAAAATGGCATCTGTCGTACCTCGACCGGGCATGAATCCGAACTGGTTTTGTGTTATCTCACACTCTTCTCTCATTCTTTTCTCTATTATTCTTTCCCAGACTTTCATCGTATGTGACATGAGTTTTATTCCCCCGGTAACTGCTGCAGTTTTGAACGTCTCCTTTGTTTTTAAAAATGGGGACCAGTATACTACCGCACCATTCCTCAGGTATTTGTTCTTCCTGCAACAATTTACCGAAAAATAAACTCAACTTCCATCCATCCGCACTCAGCAACTTCCACACTTCTACTGGTATTCCATCTGGGCCGACCGCCTTCCCATTCTTCATATTCCTAACAGCCATTTTTACTTCTTCCACACTAATTTCTCTCACTAAGCCCATATTCACTGGTGGGTTTTCAAGCATACCATTACATTCATTCTCCTCATTCATCAATTTCTCAAAATACTCCTTCCATCGCTTCTTTATACTTTCATCGTCAGTCAAAATCCTTCCAGAATCATCTTTTATACATTTTACATGTGAAACATCTCTTCCATTCCTTTCTCTCGCTTTTGCAATTTGAAAAAGTCATTTTTGACCTTCGGGGCTTTCAAGGGACCGATATAATTTATCTTGCGCCTCTGCCCTACAAATAGCAACTTCCTTCTTTGCTCTCTTCTTACATTCTTTATACGCCCCTCTCTTACTTTCTTTTATGGAATCATTCTGGTCTTCTACGCTCTGCCATTCTTTAAAGGCATTTTTCTTTTCTCTCAAAACTTCTCTAATACTTTCACTCCACCACCACCCATCCTTATCTATCATACGCTTCCCTTTTGTTTCTCCTAACACCTTCCTTGCCACACTTCGGATACAATCAGCCATTTCCTTCCAGCACTCATTCACACTCATTCCTTCCATATCACCCATCTCTATCATCTTGTTTACAACTAGCTCTCTAAATTCACTTGCATACTCCTCCTTATGCAACAAATGCCACTTTATTTTGGGTGGGGGACGATCCTTATGTTTGTTGAGGCGAACATTTAAGCAGATGTCAGCCAGCAGAATTCGGTGCTGGGATACTAAGTCTTCACCTGGAAGCACTTTGCAGTTTTTTACACTCTTGATTTGGTTCCGTCTTATCAGAAGATAGTCGATCTGTGTCGCGTGGTGGCCACTTTTATAAGTAACAAGATGCTGATCTCGTTTTTGGAACCACGTGTTTACTACAGCCAGGTCGAAAGCACATGCTGCTTGCAGAAGAACTTCCCCCCTCACGGTTCCGCACTCCGTACCCCCATCCACCGTGTACTCTTTCATACCCGTCATTCACTCTCCCTACATGTCCATTAAAATCTCCTCCCATATAAACATCCTCACTCTCAGGTATTCCCATCATCATACAATCAAATTCCTCCCAAAACTTCTCTTTCACACTCTCTTCACAGCCTGTTTGCGGAGCATACACACTTACAACATTCACTACTTTGTTTTCAATCATTCATTTAATAACTATCATTCTGTCATTTACTCTTTTCACATCTGTCACTCGTTCTTTCATTCCACTATCTAACACAACTCCTACTCCATTTCGCTTCCCATCACTTCCACAATAATAAAACTTGTATCCTTCCCCAATCTCTCTTGCTTTATTGCCCTTCCATTTTGTTTCCTGCAAACAGGCAACATTCACTCTTCGTCGTTTCAAAACATCTGCTAACTCTCTTCCTCTTCCAGTCATCGTACCTACATTCCAGCTTGCAAACCTCACTCTGACATTCTTCTCTCTCCGGGCTCGCCTCTTACGTCGCACCCGCTCCGTAAGGTGCGACAACCCTTGCCCACTTCCCACAGGAGCCGGGTGCTGCCCCTGCGCGTCGCCTGCGGGGTACGCCCTAGCCCTGTCATATATCCCACAACTCGTAATATTCATAGGTTTACTGCATGGGATTTGGCAAAAGTTTTACAGTCGGCCGCCTGCCTGACACCAACCCTCTTTGGGTGTGCTATTGTTGGTAGAGGAAGCTACCATTTTGGGAAAAGGAAAAAGAAGGTTGGGGGTAGGAGCGCAGGTGTAAGGATACTGTTATCTCGGCAGGAAAGGTATGAGAATAACAGTAGCTCGGGGAGCCGGGGTCGCGTACCCGTATTCCATAACAGGATCACCGGAAAGGTAGACCAGCATGAAAACCCCTGACTATTGAAAACCCCCCTATTAATAATTAAATTCAATATAAAGGGGGCGTCAAAAATGGTCTTAAAAGATATATATTAAACAATAAAATTACATTAATAACCATAAAGTTAATATAAATACATTCTAAATTAAAGGCAAAATATTGTCTTCCATAATAAATAAATTTATTAAAAACTTGAAAAAATATTTAAAATAAGATAATTAATAGAAATACAAGTCGAAAATATTATAAAAATAAAGATAAATAACATTTATAAGATAATTAGAAAATTTGTTGAAAATTGTCTAAGTCGTGGAAGGAGTTCATGTATAAAAGAAAATTTTCCTAAGTTGTTGAAGGAGTTCGTGTATAAAAGAAGTTGTGGAAGGAGTTCACGTATAAAAGAAAAGTTTCCTAAGTTATGGAAGGTGTTCATGTATAGATGTCTTGTATTGAGGAGCTGCCGGAGATACATACCTGCAGTTGTGCATATATATGGGGTGGTTGGGAGCCCGACTGCCTGAAGTACTATAGCACAATGACTAGTCCTATATTAGGGACTTATGATATTAAACTCACATGATACAAAAGCAATACTATAGAAGGTCTCCATGATGAATTTGCATTACAATAGTAGGGTCGTGGGTTCGAACCCTATATATTAATGACTTATGAAAGTAAGGTCTATGATACAAAAGCAATACTATAGAAGGTCTCTATCATAAATATGCATTACAATAGTAGGGTTGTGGGTTCGAACCCTATATAGGAATGACTTATGAAAGTAAGGTCTATGATACAAAAGCAATATTATAGAAGGTCTCCTTGATGCATAAGCATTGTATGGAGTGGTTGGGTTACCGACTGCTCCCAGTACTGTAGCAAAATGACTAGTCCTTATTAGGGACTTGAAAAGGAATATTATGGTGGCGTGTGTGCTGCTTCACGAGCAATTGGTCCGAGGCAAACTTGGACTCGCTAACCGATGTGTCCTAGACATATCATCTTAGTGCTGGTGGTAAGCGGGTTTGTTGTAGCAATACGGCTTTCCCGTGGACATCGCACACCGATACCGTTTGTGGGCGACGTCGTAGCGCATAGCGATGCGTCGTCTATCTTTCGGATTGGGATGAGTGTGTTTGGTAGCAATTTTAAGTGTAACAGGCATACTCAACTTCATGTCTTCGTGCATTAGCGCTATGATACGTGGAGTTTTGTCCATTGGCGTCTTAGTAGCGTGCTACAATGATACGTTGGTGATATTTTTTATATAACAACAATTAAAACTTTGTTACCCAAATCGATAGGGGTCATGTGGGTGTGTTGTGAGGGTGCGCCATCCGTATGATAGTTGCATTGATGCTTACTGCTACTTGCGGTATTGCGTCTTGTGATGGATCTGCGGGTGTGCTGCGCCTGATTCGACGCATTCTTGTGGTTCTGGTCGATGGAGGTAAACAAATAACATCTTAGTGCCGGTGGTAAGCGGGTTTGTTGTAGCAATACGGCTTTCCCGTGGACATCGCACACCCATACCGTTTGTGGGCGACGTCGTTGCGCATAGCGATGCGTCGTCTATCTTTCGGATTGGGATGATGGGTGTGTTTGGTAGCACTTTTAAGTGTAGCAGGCATACTCAACTTCATGTTTTAGTGCATTAACGCTATGATACGTGGAGTTTTGTTCATTGGCGTCTTAGTAGCGTGTTACCACGATACGTTGGTGATATTTTTTATATAACAACAATAAAAACTTTGTTGCCAAAATCGATAGGAGTCATGTGGGTGTGTTGTGAGGGGGGCGCCATCCGTATGATAGTTGCATTGATGCTTACTGCTACTTGCGGTATTGCGTCTTGTGATGGATATGCGGGTGTGCTGCGCGTGATTCGACGCTCTCTTGTGGTTCTGGTCGATGGAGGTATGCGGGTGGTGATGTCTGCTGGGATGTATGGGGGACCTTGGGATGGTGTAAGCCCGACGATAGTAGTATTGATGCTTGTTGCGTTCTGCAGAATTGCGTCTCTGCGATGGTTGTTTGGTGGGACGCTATTCTCAATGGCGCTCTCTGCGTCTTGGTTTGACTAACACCTAAGTAGCTTTGCCCAAGTCGGGTCCCTTCATTGCGGGGCTGCAGACTGTCTGCCCTCCACGATGTTTTATATAACAACATAATATTATATCTCTGCAACTTTCCCACCTTTGAATGATTGAAGGCAACTTGTTGGTGGGTGAGACAAACATGATCGAAAATGCATTTACTCAACGTCAGTGACACAAACCCTTTCTGATGGCGTATTATTACTCTTATCTTATAACTGCCTTTTGGCTATATCTGCCGTTGTATTGGTTGGTGGAGCATATGTGCCGACTTCATGCGGGTGGTAGCTGGCGGGAGGATCTGAGGAGACTCTCAAGGCTGCGGCCGAAAGCGGCACAACGTGGGACCCCATTCCCTTGAGGTGAGCGGTAGACTCATGACACGCTCTGCGGCTAGTAGCCGTGCTGATCATGCAATTGGTGGTGATGCCATACACTTACATCACGTCTGCAGGAGCGGCGGTCTGGCGGGTGGTGGCGCTCACGGAGGGTTTACGGCCAGTGTGCCTATTTGCCTAAACCGTGTGACGTACATTCACTGTGGCTGGATTCGTTCGTATTCTGTATGGCGTTTACACGCATTGACATGCGCGACTTCGGTCGATGTTTGTGCTTACGCACTAACAAGGGGCCAAGCCTCTTTTACTGGTTCGCCAGTTATTTTGCTGTGGACTACGGTCCAGTTCCCGAATTAGCGTTCCCTACGGGGGGAGTGCATTAAAATGGTTGGCGCTCACCGTGCACGGCGTGTGTGGGGCCGTGTGCCTCCCCCTACATTTTTTAAATAAATGTAGGAGAGCGAAGCCCTTGTATCGGGTATTTTGTATAAATATATTTTGAGCCTTTTCCGAGCGGGAAGGGATAAATAATAATAAATTAATAATGTAAACCTGATACAAGTGGAATAGGGACGTTTTATGTTCTTAACCTTTCTAGAGCCCTGTCTTCGTGAACGGGGTTCACTTAGCTTATAGGGCACTACCAACAGCTTTCAATTGCTCTAGTGAATATTCATTCTTCCAAAAGACACCTAAAAGAACTAAGTTACTAAACAAACAACGTAAATAAGGGTCCTAACTAAGACGATCACGCCAAAATATTACAGGCGGCCTATTATTAAACCTTTTGAAAGATCATTTAGAATGATCAAAACATATCTTATTTATCTTGGTCACATATATATAATTTTTAATATAAAGGGGAATATAATACATTTAGTATTTTATATATTTATTACTATTAGAGGGGGGGAAGCGTTACAGTATGTTGAAGCACAGTGTACCGGATAAAGTAAAAGTAAAATAAATCCCTCAATTCATAAGAAATTTCAAGGTTTTTGGTTTTAGAACTGAATTTTGTATAAAAGTAAAAAAGTGGGTCATAGTGTAGTGGCGACGTAAGAGATCCTACTGCCCCATGTCGTCCCGTGCCCGTGAGTGTGGTAAGAGTTGACAGAGGGAAATGAAACCTGGGATAGACAGCAGTATCTCGTCGATAACTACTCACAATAATAACAAAAACTGCGGTGGCCAACGTTTGTATTGCAACTATGGCAAGTATCTCCCCCATGCAGCAACATATTGGGGAGGTTTGCATTCAGCAGTAGACTTTTCTAGGTAGTAGGACTTTGCCGCCAAAGAGCGGAGCTTGCATTGCAGTGTTTTGGCGGTTATTCCGTTTATCTTCACTGAAACCTAGGTTACTCGGAAACAAGTGTTCACCTATACACCCCAGACGGGGTGGATAGTCGGAATTCGTATGTCATTTTATTTCGATTTTTGCCCACGGCTGTGTATGAAACATGATAGCGCCCCCCTTTCTCCCAAGGTGGGTCGCGTTCGATGCGGCTTTAAAGATCTCTCGTCAGATCATTAAGCCAGTTTCAAAAGGTGGTGTTTAGTGGATAAAAGTCTCCACAGAATCACGCAGCCGGCTGCGGGGTGTGCTATGAACATTTACCACCTCACTCCCCCGTTTACCGGAGGGCAGCACTTATTTGCTTCGGGCGCAAAAAAAGAAACATGATAGAAACTGACCCAGGATGGTTAGTATCTAGGTATTATCTATAAAAGAGAGCATACCTATAAAAATCACATATTTTGTTTTAAGGCCGAATACGACGCGAATGACCTTGCTCGTTTCGCAGCAAACCACGCGCCGTCCGTACGCTTTGTTTATATAGACATGTATAACATAATCAAAGCCGTACGGGCTTTGATTATATTATATTTGACTGAGCTAGCTCAGTATGCAGAGTAATGAACAACACAGAGAGCATTGCTTACTTCTTAAATAAATCTTTCTTATTTATAATATTAGTTCCTATAGATTATTAATTCCGTACTTTATTCGTTATAAAATATTGTTCGAAAAGTTATTGCATTGATAACTGTTTTTTTTCTTAATTGGTGCATCGTACGTAAAGAACCTCATATAACTGAAAATGTTTGTTCTTGTGAGTCTTACAAGATGCCGAAATGCAAATTGCATAAATAATAAAGAAAAAAAAAAACTAAAAAGTCGGCGATTGCCCCATAGTTGGGATAGGTCTGTGTATGTAAATTCTCACAAGACTACTCCGACTGGTCAATCACTTCACATCCGAAGTATTTCGGTTTTTCTTAATTATGTACTTACCCCATGCTTTCGGAAAATACATTGACTATGACATTATTTGCGGTCTCTGTGCTTGCACTACTCTGTACATTCTTTTCCGACTGGGTCTTGATATTTACATTTTTAGTGTTTCTCACTTGAAACTAGAAAAGTATAAATGATCAGTTTGGCTAATGTAAATGAGTAAAAATGCAACCTATTAGGCAGCCTCAAACAAAAAATTACCTTACAAAAACATAAGTATTAACATCAAAATACAACATTCGAGCAGCGTTTATGCGATAATCTCTCTTTGTTTTACCACTTAGGTAACATTTATTCCTTTTCCTACCCATATTTACATTTATAGTCATTTAAAGGCGTATAAAACACTAAATTAACGATTTTCGCTACAGACACATCGACTGTTGTTACCTTACGTCACACGTCGAAGCGCCTGGTAATTTATTACGGCAAACTTTTATCTGGCAATATACGATATTATTATTAGGTGTTTTTAATTAAAACAAATTATGTTAATAAATAATATTTTGTATCGAAAATAAAGACAGCAGGCACCTTTGGAATCACAATACAAACATTTTTACGTAAAAGAATTTTTCTAAATTAAAATTCACAGAGTTTTGGAAGCACAATCATTTTTAAATATCATTTCTTAACATTTTTTATTTGTTGGTATATTCATTTATTTTAAAATTTTAAAATTGCGGGCACCTTGTGAAGGAACCGAACAAACCTACAAAAAATGTTTTAACGCTTAGAATTACTTCAGGTCAAAGTTGTAGTGAAGAGAAATACATTAAATTTCGCCATTTCTCTTCGTATACGGCCTTAAAAGTCAAAACTCAATTAGTTTTATTTGTTTCATTACCTATCATTTGAAGTGACATTTACGTTATTCTAGATCTCAGAACAATAACTAATTGTACTGAGCTCTAGACACTGACCTCTATACAAGGGGTCAGTGGTTCTAGATATATCTTATGATGTCAGTTTATACTAAATCTATGATTGCAATCACGATTCAATACACTAGTATATATACAGTAATCTAAAATTCAATTACAGTTTTATAAGAGCAGTAAGATATGTAAATAAAAGTATTGGCATTAGTATAGTTAAAATTAAAAAATGTCTTTTATTGAGCCAGAATCTAGTACAACTAAGTTTGTGGTTATTCAAAATTTATTAATAAATTATTGAAGTATCTACATATTTAGTACAAATTAAGTAAAGTATTACCAAAACAAAGTCGAAAGACGATCATAAGTGAATTCCGATTATCTACCCCCACCTGGGGTAGACCGACGAGCACGCATTTCTGAGAATCCACTCTACTGAATAACCGTGTTTTCGTCGGAAGTATAAAGTGAGCCTGTTTAATAAAAGGCTATGAGCCTACTAACTCCTCAGAGGTGACAACGCTGATTTGTGGCTGATGACTATAGTCTTGGTTGAATGAAGTTGGCTACAGGTGCTCGTGGACTGCAGCAGCCACTCGCTATCAGGTTTTGTTATTAGCATTTGATTGATTATTGATTGTTGTTGGAGAAATGAAGTGCCGTCCGATTCGAAAACTTACGTAACGGATAGAACTTTTTTTAGAATGGGAGTAACGAACGAGCACACAGTCCACCTGATGGTAAGTGGATGCTGTGGCCTGTAGACATTTTCATTTATCTTCGATTAAGAATCGAAACGCAGATGTGTTGTCACCCCTGAGCACTACGATGGAATGCCTCGTTTCCAAAAAAAATGGTCTCCGGTTCTCTACACTCACTATACGAAACACAGCAGCATTAAGCTGCTATTTTACACTGGTACTCTGTGCGAGTATGGTCCTTCCCCGGTCAAGCCGACCCATTCGTATTACAACCATAAGTTTTCAGTTTATCGGTGGCAAAAACATGTGAAATTGATATGTGCAAAGAATATCTCTTCAAACCTGCGAACTCTTTTACTATTTAAACACAGAACATTCGTAGTATAAATAAAAACATGGATAATTTCCATATCCTCCTTCAAAGATTGGACACTGACTGCGACATCATCATACTAACAGAATGTTGGCTATCTAAAAGCCAAAGCAACCTCCCATTACTGCCAGGTTACAATACTTTTAGTAGTAAAAATGTATATAACCAAAATGACGGTGTTGTAGTCTTTGCGAAAAAAAATACGAACATATCAGTCGAGGAGCCTAATATGCTAGATTGTAGCAGGTTATTGGTGAAAGTGGGTCATGAAACTGCTATCCTTGCTGTTTACAGACCTTGTGGTTTTAAGCAAATAGACAATTTTATCACGTCATTAGACATTACACTTAGGAAACTGTCGTCGTTCAAAAATATAGTGTTAACGGGTGATATGAATATTGATATAAACCCAGAAGGCAGTGAAGGCGGAGCAAAAGACTACCTTAATATATGTGTATGCCGGGGCCTGCTTCCAGCACATTTGCTCCCTACACATCTAAGTGGTTCTTGTTTAGACCACATTTTATTAAAAACTAGGTTACCATCAATAACACCTGTCACCAGTCCTATAGTAACCGATCATAGTGCCGTCATTCTTAACTTAAGCCTTAAAATATCGAAACCTAATTGTAAGTACTCTATTACTAAAATTAATACGAAAAACCTTGAACAAGCAATTCAAAACATTGACTTTAGCCCAGTTTATAAAACCGATGACGTAAACATCTCTTTGCCTTACTTAATAAATAACATACGAAATGCCATTGCTAGCAATACAAAAATAGAACAGTAGCTAAAAAAAATAATAACTTAAAGCCTTGGATTACACCTGGCCTGATTAGGTGCATGAAACACAGGGACAAACTACACCTGATGGCAAAGACCTCTTCAGATAATTCCATTTTACAAATTTCATATAAAAGATATAGGAATTTTTGTAACAATTTATCAAAAAAGTTGAAGTATAATTATCTTACAAACTTACTAGAAGAGTCTGGTAGAGATAATAAAAAGATTTGGCGGCATGTAAAAGATATTGCATTTATTTCCAAACAGCATGAATCTTCGTCAGAATTATTACAAAATAATGCCTCGCCGCTTATATCAGCAAATACAGTAAATAATTACTTTGTGAACGTTGATAAAAATCTGGCTGAGCAGATAACAAACAACTCTAACAATAATTGTGAATACAGGGCCACTTTATTAACTCAAAAAACCTGCCAATTAAGCTCGTTCACATTATTAGATACGGACCCTAGTGAGGTGGAAAGGATTATAATGGGACTGAAAGAAACAAGCGCGGTTGGATGGGACGGATTACCCACTAGTATATTAAAAAAAATATAGACAAATTCTAGTACCACCATTAACCCATATTTTCAGAATTTGTCTCTCTGAAGGAATTTTCCCAGATTGTTTAAAAAAAGCAATTGTAGTTCCAGTATTCAAATCGGGGGACAAAAAATACGTTTCCAATTATCGGCCTATCTCAATACTCTCATCCACGTCTAAAATATTAGAAAAATTAATTAACAACAGATTAATGAATTATTTACAAAGTAAATCCATATTATCGAATATGCAATATGGTTTCAGGCCTAAAATGTCCACTGCTGATGCTGTGCAGGAAATGACCGATTACGTCTCTCAAGAATTAGATAAAGGCAACCAATCAATTGGCATTTTCCTTGACCTTGCAAAAGCATTTGATACGGTTTCTATTCCTATCCTATTAAATAAGTTAGAGAGCATAGGTATTCGAGGTAAGCAGCTTCAACTTTTTAAGAATTATTTAGAAAATCGATATCAATGCATAAAAATCGATAAGGTTGTTAGCTCTGAACAAAAAAGTATTCATTTTGGCGTGCCTCAAGGAAGTGTATTAGGGCCAACCCTATTTTTGATTTATATAAATGACCTCTGCAATCTTGAACTTAACTCAGGTAAAATAATATCTTACGCAGATGATACCGTGCTACTTTTTTCCGCAAATACAGTTGACAAGGTTTATTCATATGCTCAGCAAGGTTTTGATAGAGTTAATAAATGGCTCCAACAAAACATATTAACACTGAATACGGACAAAACCAAATATATTAATTTTTATATGCGCAGCTCAACCCAGCATATAACCATTCCAGAACTTTATGCACATCAATGTTACTCAGTCACAGAGTCTAAATGTTACTGCCCAGTTATATCTAATACAAAAACTGTTAAGTACCTTGGAATAATTATAGATTCTACGTTTACATTTAAAAACCACATAAACCACCTATGCAATAGAGTTCGTAAACTAATGTTTGTTTTTAAAAAAATTCGTTCTTTTGCTGATAATAAGGTAGTAAAACAAGTATATTACGCATTATGTCAGTCAATATTCACCTACTGTATAACCTCTTGGGGTGGAGCAGCTAAAACTACACTACTACCACTGGAACGCGCTCAAAGAGCTGTATTAAAAGTTGCAACATTCCGCCCTATTCTATTTCCATCCCATCTCTTATACAAATCCTATAATGTCCTCTCAGTGCGCCAGTTATTTGTTATGAGCATGTTACTAAAACAGCACTTAAGATTGCCTAATAGAAGAGAGGTCACTGATAAAAGGCGCAAAGATAAAGTAATTGAAACTAACATTAGAATAAGGCATTATTTCATGCATAGATTTTTTACATTTCTCGGCCCTTTTTTGTATAATCAAGTCAATGCAATTTTGTATATATATCCATTAAAAATGGCAGACTGTAAAAAAGGTAATTCGAACATGGTTACAAAATTTGTCATACGATGATACGGAGAAGTTGTTGATTGTTTTAAGTTAATTAATATCATAAGTAAATTAATGATAATGTATTTTACCCAAATAACCCTTATTAGATAGTACGTTATTCATTTTATATAAGAAACAGAAAATATTTTTTAATGTATCTTTTAGCACATACACCTGTGATACAGGTTTATCCTAGTTCAGGTGCCTGTTATTGTAGACTATTTTTAAGTTAAGACTTATTGGAATAATTTGTACATTTTATCAAAATAAAATAAATTATTATTATTATTATAATATAGCTGCAGTGTGGCTCAGTTGTGTATGTAAAGAGTGGAGTAAAGCAAACCTCTATTCTTCTTTCCATAGATTACAGTCTACGTGTTGGAATCAGTATACCATCTTAGTCCTAAAGGGTTGCATAACAAATGCATGTACTAAGTAGTAGGACTTCTTCTCCATATGTCTGGGTGCCCCCTCTTACATATGTCTGCCGCTATATGGTTGTACTTGCTCTGCTGTGTGCTGATCTGATGGATACAAAGTGTCAGTACAATAACAAGCTTTGAGGCGTTCCTTCTACGTCTTCAGTGGTGACAATACATCTGTTGCTTTCTTTGTTTGAATGGACTGCTGCAGCCACATCAGGTGGACTGTACGTTCCTTTGTTACTTCGGTATTATATTATCTATATGTTGACTACCTCGTTGGTCTAGTGGTAGTAGTAGTGCGACTGCTGATCATGAGGTCCTGGGTTCGGATCCCCGGTCGGGCAAATAAAATCAGTTACAGAGTTTTTACATTAAGACGTTCTCAGTAGCTGCCCGGAATCAGGAATTTGGCAGTGTCTCACCCCCATGCCTCTAAAAGCACGTAAAGCCGTTGGTCCTGCGCCTGATCTCTCTCCGGTTTTGTCGGTTTACCTTCCTATGCGAGTAAGGGAATAGAGAATGCATTTGTGCTTGCGCATACACTTGGGCACTATAATCCTGTCCTGTGCCGATGGCTAGTCTCCGTGGGACTGGCCGCCGTGACCGAAATTCGGTCTGAAGGACATTACTATTATTATATTTAAAAAAATTGTTCTAAATCTAAGATAAATAAAAAGCAAGTGTGTATATAGCATCCATTTACCATCAGGTAGGCTTTGTCATCACCGTTCGTTCCTCCCTCGTCAGTCTATAGACGTCTACAAGTAGACATATGTCTCTCTAATTTTTTCCACATTGCCTGGTTTCATATTTTATGTAAAAAACCCATTCAGTAAACGAAAGATCTTTCGATGTATTATCATTTGTAACTCACCGCATAATAACTTCACGTTTCCAATTCAAGCGATCAATTCGATTGAAAGGTTGACAAAAAATCAAGCGAAATCCTTTTTAAATTGGGAAACTCGAATGCCTTTGATCCTTCTAAAACGTGGTAGCGTCAAAGGAGTATGTTCCCGTGTGGACTATTAAATGAGATAGATGGTATGCCATAACGTTCAAAGATTACTAAAATTGGCGAGTGACCGGAAGCAGTTAAAATCCAGTTCGTCCAGTTGGAATGGTTTGAAATATGTTAGAAAGGATTATTAAAAAAAATAGTTTCTCATTCGAATAATTTAAATTAAAAATATTTATTGTAAGTTAAGTTTTGTGCATTTGGTGTTAACTTATAATAGTTTACGTGTCATCCGTGGATGTCGTAACAAGAATTATCCATTGCACTTTACCGCTACCTTTACAGATTATTAAAGTTCACTGCTGGACACAGGCTTTCCTCATAAATTGCCTCGGGGGGGGGGGTTGCCATAGATGCAACGCTAGGCATGCGGGTTGACAACCGCTGTTTTTTATGTTTAGTCGCTATCAGGAAGACTGTGCAGCCAATCTCCTGATTTGTTACCCTCTGTCGCCTCTTACGAAGACGAGGTAGTGTATATTCTTACATCGCCACTTAACTGTCCACTAAACAGTGCATTAAACAGTAATAAAATAAAATAAAGAGATTTGAAAATTCAATTTATTCATTCCGTTGCTGTAATTCCAGAGCTTATGTGGCTTTAGTTGGTTCGTTCGTGTGAAATGCGGCTTGCAAATGAGCTGTAAATGGTAATCTGTTTAAACGAGTGTCTGGTACGGCTTAGCACAAACAACGAGTGTCTGGTACGGCTTAGCACAAACAACGAGTGTCTGGTACGGCTTAGCACAAACAACGAGTGTCTGGTACGGCTTAGCACAAACAACGAGTGTCTGGTACGGCTTAGCAGAATCAACGAGTGTCTGGTACGGCTTAGCACAAACAACGCATAGGTTCAATATTAACCTGTATGCATTGACCATAGTTAACTCGTAGTTTGTACCATATAGAGGTACAGTACAGAGGTAGAGCCATGCTGCAGCTGTATTGTGGTTGTAACACGAATGCGTCGGTTCGACCGGGGAAGGAGCACGCTCTCACAGAATATAAGCTTAAACTTTTTTTATTGTTTTTCTTTCATCGTCGTTTAAAAAAAATGTCACCTCCACGCTAGAATTTTCTCATGTATCGTGGGGGTATCAGTTTACATATATAAATTTCACGAGGACAATACTTTTTCGAGTGCGAGTGGCGAGTGTAAAAAACCGTGGATACTTTTTACTGAAAACGTAGTATTATACACTAGTAAGGGGTGAAAACGCATCTACATTTTGATTCTTAATCAAGGATAAATGAAGATGTCTATGGGCCACAGCATCCACTTATCGTCAGGTGGGGTGTATGTTCGTTGTTCCCCATTACTCTATAAATAAATACGCATTGTAGAAGCGCGGCGGATATTTATATGCCCAAAACGTTTGGGATTAAGCCAGTGCTCTGCAGTGGAACGTATATAGACTGTTAGCTATGTTATAAACTAGTTATAGTTTACTTTTTGCACTTCAGTTTATTGAACTGTTGGTGTATTTCTGCTATTCCGGTTCTACTGCAGATATTACGAAGTCTATCTCGCAAAGAAACTTTAATAGCTATTATATATTTATTATCGAAGTTTCTCTGCATGATAGACGCATTATTATCTATTAATATAGAGCTATTATTAAAGTTTCTCTTACTATATAGCTCGTTGAGTGACATTATGCTTTACAGACGTGAAGGACTGCGAATCAAATCCATACTTTATCAATGCAGAAGGCACTAGTGGCAAACTCACGAACAGTTGCTCAACATGTTTTGTACAACACAATAAACAATAATTCAAAATTAAGAAAATAAAGAATGGATTAAAATAAAAAATTGTAATATTGGGTCCTTACATATGAAATTAGCCGTACTGACCACTTTGATCTGTAATATCTCCTCTTTGGTTAAGAATTCCAAATTCTAATTTATAAATTTATTTACGATAACGAGTTCTACCGTGGCACCAGTGCTGCAGAAACAGCTCGAAGGATTAATGATGTGTACAGCGCTGGTGTCGCAAAAGAAAGCACGGTACGTTTTTGATTTCAACGTTTTCGTTCTGGAAATTTCGACCTTCAGAACCAACCCCGTGGACGGCCGGAGACCAAAGTGGAAAATGAAGAATTAAAGGCTATTGTGGAAGCGGATCCATCAAAAAGCTTCGGGGTAAGTGATAAAACTGTATTAATCTCTTCTTCTTCTTCTACCTGGCGTTTATCCTGGTTGATCATCCCGCCCAGCGCGGGAGAACCCAGGGTCCGCTTTCCTACACTTCCTCCTCCACTTTACCCAATCTTCGGCGTCCGTCGCAACTAGCTCATTGGTACCAGGTAGGGTCATGTCCAGGCATTTGTTTCCCACGTAGCTTGCCGGTCGTCGTAAGCGTGGCCGTACCGGAGGAGGCGACTTTCCTGGAGCTTGTCAGCAATGTCACGGGCATGGAGGTTGCCGCGGAGGTATGTATTCCGTACATGGTCTTTCCTCGTGACGCCACACATCCACCGCAGCATGTTCATCTCCGTGACATGCAACAACTCTAGCATCGGCCACGCTTCACTGCCGTACGTAAGGACAGGCCTTATGATGATGTTATAGAACTGTCCCTTCAGCTTGACCGGCATTTTGGGGTCACAAATGACACCCGTCACCTCGCGCCATTTCGCCCAGGCTGCTGATATACGGCCCTTGATGTCGCGATCGATGTCCCCGGACGCATCAAGCACGGATCCGAGGTACCTGAAGTTGTCCGTGCGCTCGACGGTGTCGTCGCCTATACGGAGAGACGTCAGATCTGTGCTGTTGCAGGCCATATACTCCGTCTTCGCCACGTTTAGCTTCAGCCCGCCGTTCTCAAGCGCCTCCCTCCATGCGTGTCCGCGTCTGGTGATCCGTCCTTTGGCCCGATCTACCAGTGCGTTATCATCAGCGTACATAAGCAGCCAAGGCTGCGGTAGTTTCTGTACGTTGGCTGACAGTTCGTCTAATATCACACTGAAGAGATAGGGGCTTAAGACGGAGCCCTGATGCACGCCTACGGTTATGGGGAAGGGGGTGGTATCACCAACAGCGGTCCTGACTATTGAATCGGAGTTGCGGTACATATCACGTACGATTGCCCAACAGCGGTCCTGACTATTGAATCGGAGTTGCGGTACATATCACGTACGGTTGCCACGTAGGTCTCTGGTACCAACTTCGCTTCGACCACCAGATCATCTCCCTAGGAACACAGTCAAAGGCCTTCTGCAGGTCTAGGAATAAAAAATGCAGAGGCATATTCTTTTCCCTATGCTTCTCCATGAGGATCATTAGGGCGAATATAGGGTCCATGGTACCGCGTCCTGGTTGGAAACCGTACTGGGAGTCCGATACTGTACACTCCTGTCGGATCCTGGTATCAATAATGCGCTCGAAGGGCTTCATGGTATGTGACGTCACCTTTATACCGCGGTAATTACCGCAATCCTGAACGGACCCTTTACCCTTGTGGACCGGCGTTATTATACTAAGCCGCCACTGATCGGACATTATTCGGCCGCTCAGGATTCTATTATAAAGATTAGTAAGAATGCACACACCACAAGCCCCCAGCGCTTTCCACACTTCAATTGGCCCCTCGTCCGGTCCGACAGTTTCCGATTCTCCATGTGACGAAGAGATGCGAGGACCTCGTCAGGCGTAATCGGTGGCACCAGTCCATGGTTCGGGAGTTGTTCGGGAGGGTGCACTTCCCGGTACTGAGTATTCAGCAAAACGTGGAAATAAGTGCGCCATCTCTCCTTCACCGCACGATCACCGTACAGGAGCTCGCCATTAGGGTCGTTGACGCTGTAGCAGCGAGTAATATCTTGCACTGCTTTGGCCCTAGAGCGCGCCAGTTTATATATGAGCTTGTGCCCCTCAGGAGTGTCCAACTTAGCACAAAATGGTTGCAAGTGGTCACGCTGGCTCTGGCTACAGCTTTCTTGGCAGCTCTTTTCGCTGTCTTGTAAGATGCGCGATCTTCAGGAGATTTGGTCGCTTGCCACGTCTTGAAGAGCGCTTTCTTCTCCCGTTTTATTACGGGACCATGGCGTCCCACCACCAAGACTCCTTGTCAATTTTGCGACCCCCTTTCGCCACGCCGAGGACTTGCTTTGCCGGCTTTGTGATTGCTGTCTGAATGGTTTTCCAGCACTCTTGGACGAACTTGCCTGCTGTGTCGAGACTAATATCCCCAACGGCAGAGTCAAACTCCTAGGATCTGGTTTGATCCAGCAGCCACCACTTGATTTGACGGCGGCATTACTTTAGGCGTGTCTGCGACTGGGTTTTACGCAGAGGTCCATGACAAGAAGTCGGTGTTGGGCAGTGAGACACTCACCGGGTATGACCTTACAGTTGGCTACGCGACTGACATGACTTCCCTGGTCAGTAGATAGTCGATTTGAGTGGCGTTCCGACCGCTTCTGTAGGTAATCAGGTGCTCGGTTTTCTTTTCGAAGAACGTGTTCACGACGGCCAGGTCAGCTGCAGTGCAGGTTCTGAGAATGGTTTCCCCCTCTGCGTTTCTTCGACCGTAACCATAGCCGCCGTGGACACGTTCATACTCCCCCCTGCACCTCGCCCACTGACCGTTCAGGTCGCCACCCAACACGATATCGTGGGACAACGGTATGTCACGAAGTACATCTCCGAGCCGATCCCAAACCAGCGTCTTATCCGCATCGCTGCAGCCCACCTGTGGGGCGTAGGCACTTATTAAGTGGGTCACGACCCCCTCAACAAGCAACCTTACTACCATAAGTCGGTCGCATATGCGTCTAACTTCCAAGACGCTATATATATATATATATAGACTTCTGCCACACTGTTCTCCTCACCAGAAGAGCCTGTATAGATCAGCTTATGCCCAATATTCCGGCTTCTGTTAACCTTCCACCGTGTCTCCTGCAGGAACGCCACTGTCACTTTACGCCTGGCAAGTATGGCCGCAAATTCTATGGAGCGTCCCTTAAGCGTGCTAATGTTCCAGTTTGCAAAGCGAATCTTCGTAGTTGGTGCTAACTTCATTAGCCGGGCTCGCACGGGGCCCGGTAGCCCTCGCATACTTGTCGCAGGGTTAAGGCGATCGCCATGCGCGTCGTTATGCGGCGACGCCCTAGTCCTAAACGTATATCTCTTTCTTTTACTTTCCATTTTTGAGTGGCTTAGTGCCAATTACCGGGGCGACTGCCGTCTGACCCCCGAACCCCTAGGACGAATTCCAGAGAAGTGGCATCGCCAGAGCCCTTTCCGTTGTTCAGCAGGTGCGCCACGTGCAGGCGGGTTGGCTTGGGCTCCAAGATCTTAGCGGAGCCCCTTACACCCATCTGTATACTAATCATAAATATTATAATTTATCATTAGAATAAAACTGTATTAATCTACTTGAAGCAAATCGGGAAAGTAAAAAACTTGAACGATGGGTACCTCATGAATTGAGTGAATCGAACTTGCAAACACGCGTCGACTGCTGTGTTACTTTGCTCAACCGACACAAAAGTGAAGGGATTTTAAATCGAATCATTACTTGTGATGAAAAGCGAATACTGTACGATAATCGGAAGCGCTCGTCGCAATGGCTAAACCCTGGGGATCCAGCCAAATTCTGTTCTAAACGAAAATTGACTCAGAAAGTTACTTGTCAGTGTTTGGTGGACTAGCGCCGGTGTCGTTCACTACAACTTTCTGAAATCTGGCCAAACAATTACGCCAGATATCTATTGTCAGCAACTGCAAACCATGAAGGAAGAACTAGCTGCTAAACAAAAGAGATTGGTCAATCGCTCTAGACCACTGCTGCTTCACGACAACGCAAGACCACACACTGCACAATAAACAACCACTAAGTTAGATGAGCTACAATTGGAATGTCTACGACATCCACCGTACTCTCCTTGTTCTAACAGATTACCATTTTGTCCGGAATTTGGACAACTTCTTAGAAGGAAAAAAATTCAACTCCGATGCGGCAGTCCAAACCGCCTTCAAAGAGTTTATTGATTCTCGCCCTCATGGTTTTTTAATAAAGGGATCAATGAACTATCTTTGAGACGGCAAAAGTACATAGATAACAACGGTGTATACGTTGATTAAAATATATTTTACAAAAAAAATGATTTTATATTCCTCCCGTACAAAACGCCAATTTCATATGAAAGATCCTTATAACAAAACTTAAACTAAATTCATAGATATTATTTCCTTTACTAATAACCCTCATGCTCTTTGCATTTAGTTCACTAGAACTGCAGCACCCACAAGAGCAAACTTTACGCTCAATTCAATTTTACACTTGCAGGAAATCCGTCCATAATCAAATATGAAGAGAATATATTTTAGTGGTGAAACTTTAAGATTTAGAAAATAAAATAAGATGACTTAGTTATTAGATTTGAGTTATAGAAGCCGTGTTAGTTTAGGGGACAAACACTGGGTGTTAATTTACGTGTTAGAACTCTGTTTAAAACCGCATGCTCGGTGGTAAAGAAAACTCGTGAGAAAATCTTCATATCTGGGGAATAAAATATTCTGAGAGCATGTGGAATCCTGTGACACGCACTAGAGCCGCGCGGCGGACTTCAACTTTCAAATATTATGATAATAATACAGAATTAAATTAAATTTTTACAAAATATACAACCTAAGAGTTTCCTGCCAGTTCTTTTCTATAGAAGGATGATGGATTTTAGGAACTGATGATGGGTTATGAGGATTATAGCGAACTTTCTCTTTTTAAATTCAATAAGTGCTAATCATCATTGACGTTCATACTGACAAACACTGGCAGTATGCACAAATCTGTTGCCATCCTGTCGCATAGAACACAGATTGTTGCTTTTAGAATAAAATTATACAAATGTCTAAAGTCAAAGAATATTAAAATGTTTTCAACAAATAAATACTTTGGAATTATTGATTATAAAAGGAGGTGTGACTTTTGTGTAATTTCAAATGTTCCTTTTTCAATGGTCCGTAGAGTGTATGTTAAAGCCTTCTTAATAGTTTATGGTCAAAGCAAAAAAGTGTTTATTTTATATTTGTTTTATATGTATTAATGTACCATTGAAACTAAAATACTGGTACTGTACTATTACTGGTACTATAATAGGTGCCAAATGAGCAAAAAACATTTATCCTCTATCAAAATGCAGACGCGTTGTCACCTCGTCTTTGATGATTACCTTAAATTTAAATAATGTCACATTAATAGATTCTACTCAAGCGAAGCCGCGGCGGGTCTCTGAGAAAGGGAGTAAGAAAGGAAATTTCCTATCGTTTGAAGTTATATCTGTAGACTATCAACAAAGGATTTCAATAACGAGCCAACGAGCAGTTATCATACATAACGAATTGAGAGCACGCCCCGGACGCACCATACAACGCTCGCAAATTAATTACCTATTACTACTAGGTAGGCAAATGACGTTTGCACACGCGCAAATATGTGCGTGTAGTAGGGAAGTGCGGCGGCTGACGTTAAAGCGGCGGGGCGCATTCAACGTCGTTTTAAATGATCGTATCGGAACAGCAATATTAATTTATATGTAGTTACATATTTATGGTAGATTTATTGAAACTAACTATAATAAATATATCTGTGATCTGGTGCTAAAAAGACCAAACTACGCTTACAGAGGTTTTTTATTTTATTAAACAATATGGAAGTACACACTACATTGGCCTTTTTTACGTAGTATCTTTTGAAAGACTACCAATAAACGTATGCCCTTTTAGCACAAACAAATTTCGTACCTTTTCGATAATATGGTTTTAAAATCTCATTTCTTAAACAACGTACTTTGGTACTTTTAGCACCAGGTCACAGATATAAATATCCCATTATATATATTATATAATAATTCGCCTGATTTTCATATTGTCAATATTATGTTTGGAGGACTTAATTATTAATTCAATTCTAAGTTTATAGATGTTAGATAAATCTACAGATGTCGGTGTTATTTGCGAGGATTTGTGTTTTACTAAATCTGATGTAAAGGCTTACATGACACAGATGCGTTGTCAACCCTGAGGATCAAGATTGAATGCCTCGTCAGTTCCGATTCTCTAGGAACCATACCATACATCACACGGCGATACAATGTAAGTATGGTCCGGTCCTTCTAAGGTTGAGCAGAACCATTAGTGCTACAACCATATCACAGATAAATTCTGTTTAATAATAATAATAATAATAATTTATTGAAACACACATTAGGAAAAGTTACACAATTCACAATTTTACAATTCTATTACATTTTGTACAAAATAAGAAATGTGCAAACAGTGATCTTTGACTCCTGTGCTAGGTAAGCCTGTATTACAGGAGTCAATGCTCTTCATGTCTCTTTTCTATATTGTATATAATGTATTACTTACAGTGTACTAAAAACTGTGTGTGTGTTTGTGTGTTTGTGTGCGTTTCACATTATACTTTCCATCATGTGTTCTGTATCTTTGTAATTTAATTTATACATAAAGTCCTCTACATATTTCTTTAATTTATCAGAGTAATATTTATACGGTACTAGTTCTTAGTAAATACCCATTTTGCTTTTTATAAAGAGTCTACAAATATCATTTATTAGACACTGTTTGATTGTTTAAGACCCTTTTGTTGCTAGTAAAGAGACATTCCATCTTAGTCCTCAGGGATGTGAAGTGCCGAATCATTTATGTTTTGATTTCTAATCGAGGACAAATGTGGACCACGAGATCCACCTGCTATCAGGTCGACTGTGTCCTATAAAAATTCATTACGTTTTTTTATGCACGTACAAAATGCACGAGTGCAAATTCGTTATAAAATTGTCGTCTAGATAAAGTTGAAAAAGAAATGTGAAACCGATAATGACTATTCATAATCTAAAGATTATAAATAGTCATTATCTCTTGACCAAATTTCGGTCACGGGGGCCAGTCTCGACGGAGATCAGCCTTGTGCGTAGGATTATAATGTTAACGTGATTTCTGAGGCACAGGGGTGAAATACCACCAACTTCCGGACTCCGAACTGCTACTGAAAGGTTCTTGATAGAAAATTCCAATAACTGATTCTTGTATCTGCGTTCCGGGATTCGAACCCGGGATCGCATGATCGGCAATCACACTTACGGCTACTAGACTAACAAGGCAATTAATTTGTAATCTATAACTTTGACAGACACACTTCAGAGTCAGTTTTGAAACACTCGTGTTTTTGGTTCACAAGCCCGTATCTATCTTCTGTGCTGTTCTAGAACCTCAAACAAACAAAATTCATAAAAATCAAAATCAATAACAAAATTCTCACATTAAGCGAGTTGATTCATTTTGGTTAAATAAATAATTTACTAGGTCTTAGAACTCCATTACTGCCTAGGGATCTGTCTGGGTTGGCAGCACACCCTTGCATATTTCTGCCGAAAAATAGCAGTGCTGCACTGCTATTTTTTACAAAGAGATCCAGTATAAGTACATGCTGTGAAGTTATCATCTAAGTCACAATATAAATATAGAACAGTGCGGAAACTACCTACAAACGCTCAAAACGGCACTCTCACACAAATATGCTCAACTACGCGACTCATAAGCGAACGTCGCAGTTCTCTAGTACATATACAGTAATCTATGGTCGCAGTGCCCAGTCATGTCCTACGCGGGCCCCGTCTTTGCCCACGCAAACCCTAATATTATTAATGAACTCCAAATAGTTCAAAACCTTTTCTGTCGTCGAGCTGCGAACGCACCTTGGTACGTCCGTAATGCTGACCTTCATCGGGACCTAAAGCTCCAAACAATTCAACAATTTCTTAAAAAACTCTCTGAGAACTTCTTCAAAGCCTCAGAGTCGCACCCAAACCAATTAATTCGTGAGGCAGCTTCTTATGCAGCTCCACCCCCCCTCTCGCTATCGAGTCCGCAGGCCGAGAAACTCTCTCTCGGACCCGCCTAATAAACTGACAAACGACCTGAACTGCCTCCTGGCGGTTCAGGTCAACTCTAATTAAATTAAATTATTGTATTAACTAACATTAATTTGCCTTCGTAGGCACTCCCTCAGCGGCTCTTAGCCGCCTGCGCCCTCTTTTCCCAAAAGAGGGTCGCTCACGATAAGGCACAATAGAGCTTAATCAGCCGGCTGCCTGTCCCCAAAGGCGGTTTTTAGAGGGTATCACTTAGGGTCCCCGGTAGGACAGTGAGTCCCTCATAACCACGATAGACCGGCTATCGTGGTATGCGTAATGCATTTTCCGCCTCCCTACGTATAGGGTAGCCCTTTAATTGCTTCGGGCGCAAAAAAAAAGTCGCAGTGCTCTCAGTAGCGAGCACCGCATCAAGAAGAGTGGTCTCTCCGCGATCTTTTTTAAAATGCCACGAACGTATTGCGTAGTATACGGCTGTTTGAACTATGATGTTTAAACTATCGCCTTTTGCTGAGATTAATATTTAAATTCGATTGATTGATCATTACAGAACAAAAATGTAAAAATAAACAATATCAAAACATTAAAAGTTGCAAGCCTATTGATATTGATATGGAGCGTAGGTAATTATGTCCTCTAGTTGAGGACATAATTACCTACGCTCCACGCTCCGCTCTTAGTTTCCTTAAGCGGGCTACATACGACACGATATCGGTGGCGATCTAGGGTGGAGTAGTGGGGATGCCTCCTAGATTGCCTCTAAATCGTGTCGTATGTAGGGCCATCCTAAGTCGTGGCCGATATCGCCTCCTTAATCGGCTGGCAGGAGCAAAAATGCTTCCTAGATCAGCCGATGCTTCCTAGATCGGGGCACTGCCCCCTCCTTACTGCGTGTGTGTAGGCGCATCGGCCCGATTTCTTTTGGCAGTCGCTGCCGGCAACCCTCGCGGAAGGAAGTTAACAAAACAGTGATACTGAATGACCTTTTTTTATATAACAAAATTTTTACATTTTAATCATATAAACGGAGTAGAAGCCTATGGCACTGATATTTTACAAAAAACCAAAAAAAAGTGAATAAAATAAATAAATTAATTGAAATTTTATCGAAATTCAAATCATATCCACCCTAGCCTGTGACCCTGCGAAGTGACATGGTCAAGAATGCCTATTAAATTAATTTTTTTTATTGCCGTTCGTAAAGTAGAGTGTATGATGTAAGTAAGGAGAAGATAAAGCCTCTCCTCAACAACTAACTCCTATTCCAACGCTATCAACACAAGACCGCACTCATATCTCTTACAACTCCACAAGACCACACTTCTATCTCTTACGTGCCTTCATCCTCTTATCAACAACTAACTTTTACTCCTTCACCATCTCCACATCAACAAACAAGTTATATAAAAGGGAGTATGTCCGAAATTAAAGGTTTCTTTATGTTTAAAAAAAGTTATAAGCTATTTTATTTGATGATATTTTTACTCCATAAATAAAGATTATATTAAAAAAAAAGTATACATATTATTATACAAAAGTATTTTATTTCCTTGTTTGTTGTGTGTAATACATAACCAGATTTTGACCAAAGCAGAAATGAACAAAGAGAAGAAATAACTAAATAGCATAGGTAGGAGAAATTGACGTTTTTATATAAGTGGCGAAATCATTTCTAGAAGGTTATAAAAACTGTCTTCATCCATCCGGAGAAAATTAATCACGTCCTTGGATTACAGGCCATTTAGTACGTTTATGTGGCTTAATTTTTATCTCATTTGGAGCCATTTTTTCACCCAGCAACTTCTCTTTTTCTATTTTCGAATAAATTAACCGAGATGGCTAATGCCAAACCAACACGGTGGTGTTTTAAGAGAGTCGGAGGTATTTTGAAGAACTCTACCGCATATGCATTCCGCTCCAAGTCCGAACGCGTACTGCTAGGCAGGCCCGTGTGTAAGGTCTACCCCGATAAAAGCCCCGATTTCTTTCCACCCTAGATCGCCACCGATATCGTGTCGTATGTAGCCCGCTTTACTGTTCCATATTTACACAGTATCTTCCTTCCATGTTTTTTTCTTTTTCTTTGATCGAAGTTGGCTCCAGGTGTCCACTGTCTGCATTAGTCACTCACCACCAGGTGGACTGTAAGGTCGCTCGTTCATTTCAGTTGTTTATACTAAATATTCGGTTTATTTGAACAAAGTCACGGGCACAGCTAGTACTAAATAAAATAACTTTTCTTCATTTTCAAGTCATTATTTGGTAAACAAATTTTGATTGGAAGGAGGTTAATTATTCTTTGTATTAGATTGTTTACCAGTTTCGTTCCCAAAGTTAATCGTGTTTTGATTAAACTTCCATCTCTTTATGGAAAGTTTGTTTTATAACAGGTATCTCGTTGTTTTACCATACAGTAGAACGTCGATTATCCGAACGTCGATTAACCGAACGACCGCTTTACCGAACTGCTACCTCGGTCCTCTGCACCTCATTGGGATGCGACCTCCTTCTCGCTTTTCCGTTCCATACCGATAAAATATAAATAAGAGATTAACAAACGATTAGAGAAAGGCGAATCTGCAATCAAGTTATCTAATAAGTACAAAGTGGTTGAGCTAACAATTACGGATATAAAAAACAAAAGACGACCATATCCAATTTTATATCGAAGCATGATTTTACTAATGGGTCGATAATTTCGTAAAACTATGAAGCTCGCCACGAACACCGATCTCGATGACGCTGTTTACAAGTGATTTACACAAAAAAATCGCAAGGAGAACCTATCTCTGATGCCGTTCTATGTGAAAAGGTAAAACACGGGCTGGTTAAAACGGTTTAAGTCAAGACATGGCATTTGTGAGCTTCAAATACAAGGAGAAAAACTGACTGTTGGTTCTTCAGCAGCTGATTCTTTTAAAATCAAATTAAACGACGTATTGAAACAAGGAAATTATATTTTAGAAAACGTTTACAATTCTGACGAAACTGGACTCAATTGGAAGGCTTTGCCAAGAAAAACACTTGCCTCGCGTCGTGAGTTAGCGGCACCTGGTCTAAAATAAATAATCGTATCACTGCTATAGCTTGTATTACAACTGTTATAAATTAAATGTATATTACATATTACAAATATATTTTTATTAGTATATTGGTATATACAATTACACAGTTCGATTATCCGAACAAACCGGTTTTCCGAACACCTATGTCCCCCAATTAATTCGGATAATCGACGCTCTGCTGTACTTTTATCATGTATTGATTACTTAGATTGTTTAATATACTAGTCATATACAACATATGTACAATATGTTACCAAATCCCTGAGGTTTTCATTAAGTGCGTTATCAGAATCAATATTCAAAAGCATAGAATTAGCTTTACTTCAGAAAACTCGACCATAAACAAATCAAATTTAATATTAATAAATTTTTATTTTCCAATTGTGCATAATATGTGGTTTTATTACCTTTGCATTGGTCGGGACTAAGACTTCAAAGACTCGATTCTCTCTATTATCTCTTGTAAGACCAATGTATTTCAATTATCTCTATGTGAACAATGTATTTGTCAGATAATAAACTTGCGCCCTCCTTTCACCCAAGGGGGGTCGCGTCCGTTTATGGTTCAAAAATCTCTCGTTAGATCATTAAGCCAATCCCAAAAAATGGTGTTTAGTGGGTAAAAGTTTCCACATAGCCACGCAGCCGGCTGCGTGGTATGCTATGAGCATTAACCACATCCCTCACCCTTTACCGGAAAACATAATAAAGTATAATTTGTACTCGTATCAAGGACCGATGACAATACAATAATTTAATAAATTTATCCAAGTGCCTATTTCGATCAGGATCACCTGGAAATAATAAAATAATTTTATTTTATTACTGCTAAATTTAGCTTAGAAAGAAAAGAGGACTCTATAGCGATGGGTTCGCACTATATGGGGAGATACCAATAGTAATAAATAAATAAAAAATAAATAGTAAATACGTTCTCGAGTAAGAATTAAAAGCTTTGTTTAAAGTTTTTTACGTGGTAGAGCCATGCTGCAGCAAAATTATGGTTGCACCACGAATGGATCTGCTCGTCCGGAGAAGGACCACGTTCTCACTGGATACCAGCGTAAAATATCAGCTCAATGATGCTGTGTTTCGTATGGTGAGTGTAGAGAACCGGAAACCCTTTTTACTGAAAGGGAGACATTTCATCTCAGTCATCAGGGCTGCCAACGCGATTCGTAATCGAGGATAGATGTACATGTCTGTGGGCTACAGCATCCATATACCATCAGGAAAAGCTTGCATTGATAATTTGGCTTTTACACTGTAGCTCTATAATGGTGGCGGTGTTACACTCGGAAAGCACGTAAAGCCGTTGGTCCTGCGCCTAATCTCACTGGTCATGTCGGTATTGTCATCCCTTTGGACTATGAGAGTTGAGGGAATAGAGAGTGCACATGTGCTTGTAGTCTCCGTTGAGACTGGCCGCCGTGAAGGAAGTTCGGTCTCGAGGACATTATTATGGTTGTAGCACAAATGTATCAGTTCGACTGGGAAGGATCACACTCGTACAAAACAGCTGCATTAGCCACTTAGGCGTAGCATTAGGCGGATTTTTAATTTGGTATTCACGCTAAATATTATAACAAAATTAATTTTCACGATTAGTTTTTAATACCTAATCAGTGTAATTATCAAAATTGTGCCAACGGATTGTTTGTTACCGCAAACGGATTTGTAATGACCGAATTAAGTTTTGATTATTGGAACAAAATTTAAATGGAATTTTAAATCAAATTAACGGAAAATTTACCTGTAATAATTACTTTATAATCTTGTGCCGTATAGATAGTGGCGGCAGATTTTATTCTTTAAAAAAAAACGCTTCCCACACAAGGATTTTTTTGTATCGTGGAAGCAGTTTACATACATAAATTGCACAAAAAATATCCAGAACCGGAACGATTAAGTGTAGGCCATACGAATTCGAACCCGTGGCCCTCAACGCAACTCAAAGCTAAGCAGCCAAAAAAAGCTACGGAGCCGTAATAATTTACATGAACCTATTTCATCCCCTGGATGTTGTAAGATGTGGTCTCTACTTTGTGTGAATGGAAAGGATATAATAGAAACATTTAATGGTTTCCGATAATATATGACTTTTCAGAGTCCTTCTGAGAGATTTTTGCCGCTAAGCAGTAGTACGTGCACTCCTGTGTTTGGGTCTAAAGTGTATAGAGAGCAAGTATAATTAAAGGCTGAGAGACATTTCGTCTTGGTCCTCAACTATGACCGTTTATCTATAGCCTTGTTTAAAAGTGATTGCGGGTATCTATGGCAGCAATAGCCAGTTACATACCTTCAATTTTACCATCTCGTGTACACCAGACGTAAAATGCTTATGCCGGCGATGGTGCAAAACCCGTGATACCTCAAATACTATATATAATAATGTGTCTGGTAGTAGGCTTTTTTTTTAGTATAAGGGCAATCCCACTAGCCCAACTGCATGCTGTATTCTGAAAACTTACACTAAAGCCTCTTTGGAGAGCGTCTAGGGAACAGCGTGGTGGAGCGTTTACAATTCAACGCCAGCGATCGTCCTTTAGCACACGGCAAAACAGCGTATGTTTCTTACGACTCCACACTGCACGCTCCACTAAACGTTCTCTGCGAGGCTTAGACCTGATTATAGAGCGTTTAAATTAAAGTATTAATAAGAAAATAATGAGTGAAGATTCGCATAATAAAATACTTTTACTTAATGGTTAGCCACCGCCGAGTCTACCTCACCTAAGGTTGCCTCGATTGAACGCAAAACATGTGTTGTATCAGCGACGGTGGTGTGTCTTTCCTAGTGTGGTGGTGCTGGGATAAGTGGTGACGGGTTAGTAAACGCGCTTGTGGGAAAGGCGGGAGGTGCTCTTCAAGCTAGGTAAACATTTTATTTTACAGTGTGGATCTTAGATAACAATGTAAGCCTCTAATTCTCTAATTCCTATTAATTATATAGAGCGTTTGGCGCGGTGTGCGGCATGGTAGCGTGATTTTTAATTTGGACGACAGTTAGGGAACGTACACACATTACGTGACCCATTTAAGGGGGAGGGGGGGGTTAAGTTTTTTTTTTATAAAAGAATATTAACAATGCTATAAACATTACTGATATTCCCCTTAACCACTCGTGGTAAGCTTAAATTGCTTGTGTTACGAGTGGTTCACGCCAGTAGTCGAATGGCGGATTCGAACCCACGACCTTTTTGAGTTCACGGTTCGCGCCCTGCCATTAGGTTGCTGTCAAAATACTACGGACAGTTACAGGAGCGGGGGGATGTCTTAGGTTTTTGTCACGTAGTCGATTTCACCGATAGAAATCTCATGCTTTTTCGACCTATATTTAAATTTAGCACACAGTGTTTAGCGCTTTCTAAGGTTGATTGAAAACAGACACTATTTATCCATAGATAATATACTATATAGGGCACTATTTATATTTATCAGTCAATTTGTGGTTCAGTGAATTTGTCAAGCAAGTCGACAAATATTCGTGCTGGTACAATAATGTCGTTGTACGATCGGCTCTTCAAAGCTTTTATTAAATGTTACAAGGATTCCTTGTCAATGCAAGCAATACAAAAAAAAAACAAAACAAATGAATTTTAGGTAGGTACCGTTAAAAGATGAGCACAAAAAAAATTCTTGAACTAGAACTAGAGCGTCTTTACATACAGGATGGGCCAGAATAAAGTTCACTTTTCTTTGGCAAATAGATCGTCATACGTAGGAAGTAGCAGGGTGCGCTATACATGTTGGCCGAGCGAAGGCGAGTACTAACGTATAGACACCCTATTGGTCTAGCCTCGCCATTACTCGTCGACGCTCGCCTAGCTGGCCGAGTGCAGGCGAGCGCCAACGTCGTTTGGTGTGCCTTGCCGGTTGCCGCCACTCGGGATCGCTCGCTACGGCTTGTTCGCTTCGGAACGGTGTCGGTTTTTCTGCACAAATCAAAGGCGCTCGCTTATGCTCGGCAAGTCGTGTCCACATGTTGACGGCCATGTCAGTTACAGCTTGGCGTCCGTCCCGGTGATATATTGTTTTGTTAACTTTAAAATCCTATATAAAAAAGTACTCTGTGTTTAAATAATTTCGACAATGTCACTCTGTACTAACGAGGACACCTTTAAGTTTTTGGAAATATACAAAAATGAACCCGTTATTTGGAACCCCAAAGACTTACACCACAAAGATAAAAAGAAAGTGAGTATTATTCAATTTTTTTTTTAATTTCAGTGTTTGTTTTTCCCTCAAATTCTTATATATAATATCAAATTTAAATACAAACTTCGTCCTGTTAAGAGTAGCTATATCACACCTATCATAAGTAGCCTAGGCAAATATAATAAGTATATAGTAAATAAAGCTTTAAAATTGAATTGCCTGTAATAAACAGCTGATATGTCAATCAACCAATAAATTACACCGCATGTAAGTTTGTAATTTATTGCACTCCACATCTCCACAAGTTATTTAGGTGAAATATAATTATGTGGACCCTGTTAGGCTATAGTTTATTATATCTCCTGGTTCTTTAAAAAAATTGTATTTTAAGATAATAATTTATTAGCAGTATCGATATTGGAAGATAATATAGGATTTGTGACTTGTGAGAATAGAAAAGTTAGAATTTCTGAATTTATTAATTTATTATTATTTCTTTTTAGGTACATGATGCTTGGGTAAGGATCTCCAATGAAATGGAGATTTCTATTCCTTATCTTAAAAAAAGGAAGCTTTAATGACCACATTTAGACAACACTTAAAAAAGAAAAAGGCTTCAGTATCTTCTGGATGTGGTTATGACGATGTATATAAACCCATTTGGGTATTTTATGATGTCATGGAGTCGTTTATGGGAGATGTATATGAATGTTCCAGTAAAATGGATACATTGGTAATTACCTAACTTAATCAATTAAAATACCATGAGTCAGTTCACGGGGGAGCAGCGCGCGTTCGCGGTTCAAGCGTTTTACGAAAATGGTCATTCTTACATTATTGTGCGGCGTATGTTCAGAGTTAAATTCAATTTACGGAGTATCCGGCAGTGTCCTAGTACTCAGTTGCTAAAACAGTGGCTGAAGAGGTTCCAAGAAACTGGTTCGACGCTACCAATGAGACGTCAAGGTCGCTCCCGTACTTTACGCACGGAGCAAGCGATTCAGGAGGTTAATCGATCTGTCCAAAAATGCGGAACTCACTACGCGAAGACGTTCGGCGATTTTGAGGATTTCGCGAAGCAGCTTAAGACGAATTTTGAGACAAGATTTGAAGCTTCATCCTTATAAGATCCAGTTGGTGCAAGAACTTTCCCATGATGACTATACAAAAAGGGCGTTTTGGGCTGCCATTTCAGCCAAAGGGCTGATTGGGCCTTATTTCTTTGAAAATTCTCGAGGTCTTAAAAAGTTTTTAAGGCCAAGCCTTGCTGGGCTGCAAGAGTACAACTCCCTGACCTGGTTCCAGCAGGGTGGGGTCGCCTACCACACGTATAATGCCAGCATGGAGGTCGTACAGGAGCTGTTCCCCGGTAAAGTCATCTCAAAGAGAGGTAACATCGAGTGGCCACCACGAAGCCCAGACTTGTCCCCACCGGATTTATTTTTGTGAATAAGGTCTATTCCAATAAACCGAGGACAATTACTGTCTTAAAAGCGAACATTCGAGCAGAAATGGCAGCCATATCGACAGCAACGTGCCGGCGTGTTTTTGAAAATTTAAAGTCCCGCTTAGAAGAGTGTTTGCGGCGAACGGGGAACACCTAGATGATGTTATTTTCAAGAAGTAAATTAAATTAATGTTAAATTAAGTTACTTTTTGAATAAACTCTCTAAATATTATCAGACTTTTTTATACGGGTTTCAAAAGTGAACTTTATTCTGGCACACCCGTTATTATACATTCAATATACAGCTAGGTATATATTTTAGGAATGTTGTTCTTTTTCATAATATTTAATTTGCTAGTAATAATAAGTACGAGTATACATGAAATCTTATGCAATAAAGACGACTATGAGCAAATTATTTTACTTTCACTTTTTGTCTGCGAAATGATTAAAAATCACGTTTATAAATTACTACGTGTAAACTAAAGGGGGAAGGGGTTAGGACTTATACTACGAATGGTCACCGAGGGGAGGGAGGGGTTGAAAAATCCTGAAAAATAGGTCACGTAGTATACCCATACTATGTGACCTATTTTTGTTTTGTTGGCAATCGTGACAACTATAGATATACCGTACTCCCCCATATATGGGGGGAGATCTTAGTGTGAGTGTCTAAAGCCGGCTGGCTTTGGGTTCTATTTTCCAGATAAATTTACTTATATAGAAAATATAACATGGGTGCATTCCATTTTTAAATTTTGCACATCTCAAAACCTATAGAGTGACCTATGTAGTCTGGTCTTAATCAAATGTTTAGCATAGCATAGCTAAACACTCACGCTTTCATGGACTGTAATGAATGATAAATAAATGACTTATTAATAGAATCGGGCGTTATTTTGCGGAAATCCATTACCTATTTTAAAGATGACAAAAATTAATTAGCTAAAATCCGCGTAATAACGTGTAATAAATTTTATAACGCGGTTATTAGCTGATTAAATTTTATGAATGAGCGATAAGAACGAACGATTTACGATCTGCACGCTTCTATAAAAGTTTTCTACTAAGGCCTTATCCTAATAATATATAATAATAAATGCTTTATTTCTTTAAAATTACATACATAAACAATATAGTAGATGGGTCCTCCAGGTAAGTCTAAAAGAAAAGTCCCTGCTCTTCCTTATCCATAACAGTCTTAAATAGGAAAGCATTTTATTACATTGTTATAAATTGAACGATTTACGTTGTTCTAAATTAAGAATTTATATTGTTCTAAATTATCCTGAGGCTTAGGCCTGAGGGGGAGCACAGCTCGACGCGGCATGCGACGTAGCGGCCTACACCCTTACTACTGAAGCAGTCGCCTCCAAGAATACTATATATGTGTAATACAGTATGGTTAAAGAATATTTTTTAACAAACAGTTCATCTGATGGCAAGTGGGTGCTGTAGCCCGTAGAGATATATATGTTAATGCATATATGTTGTCCCCCTGAGAACTAAGATGGAATGCCTCGTTTCCAGCAAAAGGTTCTCCGGTTTTCTACACTCACCATACGAAATAATGCAGTATTATGCTGCTATTTTACGCTGGTATTCTGTGAAAACGTGGTCGTTTCCCGGTCGTGCCGACCAATTTGTGCTAAAACTACAACATACCCGTAGCGTAGCTCTACCACTCACGAAATATATATAATTGATATGTAGCATGGTTGTCAAGACAACACGTTTCACGCTCAACTAAACGCTCTTTACTGAGGTCTTAAGGTTTAGTATACTATGCTAGAAACTATGCTAATAATCTATATATACTCGTATATAAGCGAAAACGAAATACCACCTACTATAAAAAATAATGAAATACTTATCACGAGATCAACACTATTCGCCCGATTGACTTGAAATTTGTCTTTGAATAATATACTAATTTCTCGATGTATATACCAACTAAGAAACGATTTTGAAAAATTCAACCGTGAGGGGGTGAAATAGGGTTACTGCTTATAGTTTGTAATGGTCGCATTTAATCACAGAAATAGTTTCAGGATGTTGAGAATTTAATTATTTACGGTTGGCTCACGGCTCTTATATGTTGGAGATAGGTTGGATATAAGATATATGGATACATAATTGCCTAAATTTGTCACAAAGTTTTGCAAGTTCCGGCCGTTTTCGTCATGATAGCGGGACAGGTCGGAATAAATATGCACAGAGCTTGTTAGTTGGCTTAATAGTATAGAAAAAAGATTTTTCAAGTATTTTAAATGTCATTTTGTCAATATAGTGTTGGTATATGTTGTATCTGTTCGAGTTGTTATTTTATTTTGATTAATTACCGCGGTAGCTCAGCAGCTAAGTGCTCGTCGTAAATTTCACAGTAAGCGAACAACGCGAATTCGATGCCCGCTGACAACAATGAAATTGCAATTTTAAGTGTTGATTTACCACGCGCTCTACAAAAAGAACAGAACTTAAGAGGAAACATCGTGTGTCTGAGAAATGAAAAGAAATATTTCGAAGACTTGTGAAGTACGCTTGCACGATTTGGGGCAGCGTGTGGACATTTTCTTGACATAAAAACCATCTAAGAAATAAGAGGAGGCCCAGAAGTGGGACATGGGCTGCAACTTTAAATTAATCGTAAAAGCATTCTTTGCCAGGTTAATCTTAGGGCATTGACATTTTAAAGCGGTTACAAGGAAAATGATGATTTCCTGTATAAACACGAATACTTGATATTGAATAGAATTAATTTAACGGAGAGACTTGTCAGAACTTTAGTGTTCTCCATCTTCCTTTATGGCTTCGAAGCATGGATTCGAGCAGCAGATAAGAAAAGGATCAACGCATTCTAAATGTGGCGTTTTGGAGAAGGATGTTTCGAATACCATGGAGGACGACCAACAAGTCAATCCGGAGGCAGCTTCGTGTTGACACCAGGCTCTCTACTACGTGCTACTAGAGTATTCTGAGTTACTTTGGTCACATTTCTCGATGCCCGCGTACTACATTGGACAGGCTTACAATCGTAGGCAAGGTGGGAAGCAAAAGACCACGCGGCCGATTTTCTAGCCGCTGGTCGGACCAGGTCAAATCAAAGTAAGTGTACTGGATTTTAACCGGACTGAATGAAGGGCTATAGTGAACAGCGCTACGGAGGAACAAAACTGCGGACACGACCTTCAGTTATGAAGAATGCGACCAAGAAGAAGATGAAGAATTAAAAAAAACGTTCTCATCCACACTAGGATTTTCTTCTGTATCGTGGAGGCAGTTTACAAACATAAATTGCACAAGGAGAAACATCCAGACCCGGAACAATTACTTGTAGATCATACAAATACTTGTTCCGTGCGGGATTCGAACCCTCGGCCCCCAGCGCAGCTACTCATTGTTAAGCCACTGCGTTATGGATATTATCGCGTTTAATTTAACTTATTGTTTTAATTTCCGACGTTACAATACCCATGGTTACGGGGGGAGGGGGTATTATTATATAATATATTAAAATTATAATCTGGAGGTAGCCGTGGTTAACTATGACATTGGGACGTCTAACACCTCCCCCCCGTGACAATGGGAGCTATAAAGTGCTTGAATCCGTAATTATTAGTTCTATTTAAATCTATTTTCTGATGTTTGTCTATGAGTAACTTATTTATGTATGTAAGCTAGGTGGTATGACTCTGTACCTGCACTATTCAAAACCTATTCTATTGGTGATACTCCTAGTTTTACTGGCTAATTGTTTTGTTATAATTTAGTTGGTGGTAGGACTATTTTTCTGGCAAGGAGTCCGTCAAGGTAGGTAACACTCTTTTACATACTTTTGCCACCAAATATCAGTGATTCGGTCTGAAGGGTGTATAGAGTCAGTATAATTACAGGCTGTGAGGCATTTGATTTTAGTCCTGAGAGCTGACAGGGCATCTTGTAGCCTTCTTTGTGTAAACTTGGTTCCAGGTGTCCATGGACTATAGTAGCCACTTACCACCAGTACTGTGAGATCGTTCGCCAATTCTTTCTATAGAAAAAAGTTCCACGTTACAGGCGACATTCCTAGTGTTGGTACTAGGTAGTATTTTAAAAGTGATCTTACAAACAAGTAGCTCAGTATTCAGCAGCTTATAACATCAATGAACTCTTGAATGTATTTCATTGAGATTCATGTCGTTAACACAATTTATTTCTTGTTTGATTTATTTGTTTCCGAGTACAACGAATATCAAAAGTCAATTAGGTGCTATCAATCTGAGAGAAAATTTGATGGGGTATCTCATACACGGAAAATTCCACTGTATACCCGTATAATAAGATTGAAAGTTAAATGTAAATTCAATATGATTATCTGCCGAAGTAAGCTGATCATTGTGTGTATATATTATGTCAATTTATGTAAACATAAAACGTTTGAATTTGACTTTTATCTTTGAAGATATAATTTCCTGATGTGCTCAACAGAATATAAATAATAAAACCGACCACACGCAATGTAAAGGTAGGGTTCCGAAGCTATATAGTACGTGAACTTAGAACGGGCCTTCTTTATACTATGAGCATATTAAATGAGTTCGCGGTTTGACCGCTGTAACGACTTAACATTCATCATCATCATTACAACCCTTCACAAGTCCACTGATGAGCATAGGCTATAGCATAGGAAAGCCTCTTTCCTCATACAGCCAGCAGTGAAGGACCAAAGAGTGATAATAGAATAACCTCTGACATAACCCTGTTAACCACTGGTTTACAACACATTTCCTCCCTAAACTGACCTGTTAACTCCTGGTTTACAATATTTTTCACCTGTAAAATGCCCTGTGTACCAGCGGTTTACAAACGCACATTTGGGTATAGTCGTTAAAAAAGAGCTATATTTCAATAACTATAGGTTTTATTCGTAGTATCGTACTTGTTACCTTTTAAGTATGATATTTTACGCCTTTAAGCTTTAAACAACCCATCTAGAGCCAGTAAACACGTCGTAATTTGTACTTAGTGTGTACCCGACTTTATCGCGCCTTACTTCACGGCATTTGTTTTTGTTTTAAACATATTTGTTTGATAACATACTCACAAACTATACACGTGATACCTTTTTTGAAAGGGAATTAAAACTGCTATTTAATGAGTTTAGAATCACTGCCAGTTATTTACTTAGGTACGTGGTATAAACATACGGAAAAACGGCAGTTGATTTTGTTTACCTATGAGAGGATATTCACTAATTCTAATGTTTCTCAATATTGATAACAGATACTGCCTTTGTATTAGTATCAATTATTTGTGAATATTTGAGTTTTTATTAAGGCTATAAATAGATCTTAAGTTTAACCATATTTACGTTGCGCGCCCCCTAAATGTTTGGTAAGTTTTTTTTTATAGCTATTTATGAAGTTTGCAGATTCAGTGGGCGATGATTTCAAATTGAATAGTTCAACGTTAGTATTTCGTGATTGATTAGTGTAAGTAATATTTTTTATATTTTTCCATATAGTGAAAAACAAAAAAAAAACATGTTCATAGACCGATGCGTCGGTGTTTACGCATTAACAATTATGAAGCAGTACATGCACATCATTAATTAATGATTAAAAAAAATCAAAATTTAAATGTGTCATCAAATAGTTCTCCAGCTCATCGTAATGATGCAAAGGCAGCGCTGGTTTTCATTGGAGTCTTGTGACTTCACTGACACGTGGGTGTGTGATCCTCCAATTACGAATTACTACGAGTTAGTGTTACTTATTATTGACTGCCTCGTTGGTCTAGTGGTTGTAGTAGTGCGACTGCTGATCATGAGATCCCGGGTTCGAATCCCGGTTCGGGCCAAAAAATCAATTATCGAGTTTTCTGTCAAGAAATTCTAAGTAGCTGCCTGGAGTCAGGAAGTTGGCGGGGTCCCACCCCCGTGCCTCAGAAAGCACGTAAAGCCGTTGGTCCTGCGCCTGATCTCTCTCCGGTCGTGTCGGTTTAACGTCCCATCGGATTACGATAGTGAGAGAATAGGATGCACACAGTAGTGCACTCTACCTGTGCTTGCGCACATACTTGGGCACTGTAATCCTGTCCTGCGCCGTTGGCTAGCCTCCGTTGAGGTAGGCGGCCTTGACTGAAATTCAGTCTGGAGGACATTATTATTATTACTTATAATTACGAATAACGTAAAAAGCAGTCCTGACACCTACTGCTACTATTATTTCACAGATTGTCAATATTATGTCCATGTTCCTTTCTTAGTTATCAGATTTTAAAATAATTTATTTACGGTAAAAAGAAAACGCAGAAGTGTGGCAGTGGTAGACATAAATAGATTAAATCACAGGAAATACTCAGAGAAAAAAAGGAGAAATACCAATATGAGGGTAGATAAATTTTTTACGTGGTAGAGCCACGCTGCAGCTATATTATGGTTGTAGCACGAATGGGTCGGCTCGACCGGGGAAGGACCCCGCTCTCACAGAATACCAGCATCAATGCTGTGTATCGTATGGTGAGGTAGACCGGAGACCATTTTTTCTGGAATTGAGCTTTTTCATCTTGGTCCTCAGGGGTGAAAACGCATTTTCATTTTGCATAAAGAATAAATATGGATGTCTATGGAGTCATAGCATCCACTTACCATCAGGTAGACTGTGTGCTCGTTTGTCACCCAATACTATAAAAAAGATAGTATGTTAAGTAATGTGTTATTTTGAGTTGTTATTTCCGGTAAAAACTCAAAATAATAAAAAAAAACCGAGGTTGCTAATCCGTCTGCTAACCGTTACAATTATGAGGCAATCTGTGGGGAAGTCCCTTTTTCAGAAGTGGACTTTTATAGGCTGTTATACGTGGATGAACTGAAAGTGGTTGGGCGGCGGGCCTTAAGGTTGCCGAGTCACAATTCCCCGGTCGAGCCTTGACCCTATTACGCGAGATGTTACACTATGTGGACTGTATACGCGGATGATGCCTAAACAAGATGGCGGGTTTGGCACGCGGTTCCCTGACAATGCACTCGCTCTTCCAAAAAAAACCTATTGATTTTCAAGGTTTATGATGGAACCCTGCTTGATCACAATAGGAGAAAATGAAATTGGGGCGGATGAACTAATAAAACACAAATATTCAAACAGGTAACATAAATAAGGAAGCGCACTTACCGGGATGTTACTTCGATCCGGCTTGGACGCTTTGCTGCTGCGGTGCGACTTCTAGCGGATCTCCTGGGGCCCCAGGGATGCGGTCCTGGTCGGTGGTGCGATGGAAGAGAGCGGTGCGCGACGATATCTCACACTAGGTGAGGCGGTTACTCCTGGAGCGCGACTGCCCCAGGTTGGTGCGGTTTGAACCAGTGGTGCGCATGGGCAAGAGTCCTCTAGGTCGCTACTGTCCCAGGTGGTGTGGTTCCACCCAGCGGCGCGAAGGGAAGAGAGCGCACGAGGGCCGTGTGCACACTTAAGTTGCTTCGGTTCTTCTCTCAATACGTTTCGGTAGGGCGCGCTTCTCATTGGTTGCGAGAATCACGTGACATTCTAGAACTTTCTTCTTTCCCCTCTCACCCCACCACCCCGGTGTGTCGGAGGGACGATAGGTCATGGAAAGGACAAAACGCTTGGCAAGCCTACCTTCGAATAAAATAAAATACGAATGGTTTTCCGCGCAACCATCCCCCCCGGCTTGAAGGGTCCCCTTCAAAATTAACTAAAACAACTAACGCTAAGATTAAACTAACAAAATAACTAACTAACGCTAGGATTAAACCTAAATTTCGACTACAATTTCTAATCTAGAAAGCTAATTTAAACTATGGAAGGGGCAAGGGGCACAAAATGACAACCGGACGCATGTAAGACCCAACCGTGGTCCTAACGCGAGCTACCCTAATTACCCCGTCGGAACCGGGAAAAACCTCTTCGACAATCCCTAATGGCCAATGGAGAGGCGGCGTATTCTCTTTGGGGGTTGGACTTTTGCGGGTTGGACAAGCGCCCACCTACCCTGACGATCCCATCTGGTAAAATGGCTTAAGGCGTTGAAAAGCGCGACAATAAGTTCTATTCGATTGTAATTTTGTAATTTCCTCGGAAAAATGTGCACGTTGAAGTTCACGCAATACTAGCAACTTGGCATAGTTGTAATCGGATGCTAAGATATACGAACGTCGCGGTAATAGCTTCGCGAATCGACAAACGTAAATTACGCTACGCAAAAATTTCGACCAAGAGGACAAGCGGTTCGCCAAAGCAATGATTGGAGAAACCTCGCTCGTAACGCTCACCTCGCTCGTAACGCTCGCTACCAAAGCGTGCCTCTTCTCTTCCGGCGGTTGTGACACTGACAAAGGGTCGAAATCGGTTATTGGCCATTGCGAGGGTTCCAATTGAACCCAAGAAGGTCCGTGGAACCAAAGCGGATGGTCCATTATTTGCATCGGGGTGAGTCCACGGGACAGACAATCGGCAGGGTTTTCCGTACCGGACACGTAATAAAAGTTCCGCGTTCCTAACTCGTCTTGGATCTTGGCCACTCGGTTCGCGACAAACGTATCCCAACGGTGAGGTGAAGAATGAACCCAACATAAGGCGACGGTTGAGTCGGAAAAGGCAAATATCCTTTCTATGTGAACTCTGTCCCTACATGCGCTGATAACTGCGGTGATAAGCTTGGTGAGGACTAATATCGCGCAAAGCTCCAAGCGCGCCAGAGAGACAACCTTACGGGGGGAGATTCTTGACTTAGAGCTAATGAGGCTAATCGAATTTCTACCATTATTCTGAACGTGGAAATATACAACGCCCCCGTAAGCCCTCTCGCTGGCGTCTGCAAATCCAACAACCGTTATGCTGCTATTTCTATCGACATTTATATGACGCGGTATTTTAATTTCTCTTAGTAAAGGAAGTTCCTCTCTAAAGCGCTGCCACAATCGAACAATGCTGTCAGGCGGCGAGTCATCCCAATCGCATTCACATAACCAAAGTTGTTTAATCAAAAGATTAGCGTGTAGTCCCACCGGGGCTACGAAACCCATGACATCCCATAATCTAGCAACGCATGACAGCAATGCGCGCTTTGTGCACGTTTCTGCGGGCGGGTTTACCTTAAGGCTAAACACGTCGGATTCTGGTGACCAACACAGACCGAGCACCTTGTGCGTATCAGAATCGTCGAATACCTTTATCGCCGAAAGACGGTGTGATAGTGGGATTGTGTCTAAAACCGGACGCGAATTACTAGTCCATTTGACAAGATCAAATTGACCCGATTTCATGAGCTTTATAACCTCGGCGGTGGTTAGGGTGGCCTCCTCCACGCTATCGACCGAGTACACAAAATCATCCATATATAATCCACTTTCAAGTGCCCTCTTAGCTTTAGGATAAGAGGGACTTTCATCGTAGGCGAGCTGTCTCACCGTGCGTAACGCATGAAATGGGCTCGACTTTAAACCAAAGCAAATGCGGTTAAATTCAAACACCATTAGAGGTTCTTTTGGGTTGAAACGATATAAAATGCGTCGGAATCGATGGTTGCATTCACGGACCCCTATGCAAAGAAACATTTGGCAAATATCGGCGGATAGTGCTACACTGAACAAACGAAAATTTGCTATTATATTAAATAAATTGCCCTGTAAATTTATCCCACTATAGAGGATATCGTTAAGAGAAAGGTGAGTGCTAGTTTTAGCACTAGCGTCGAGCACTACGTGTAACTTAGACGTAAGTTTGTCTTCTCTAATGACCCCGTGACGTGGTATGAAATACGACGGTGTATCTTCGTAGTTATCTAATTTCGGAGCCACAAGTGATATGTAACCTTCCCTTATATATTCGTTAATGACGCCGTCATAAGCTTCCTTTAATTGGGGTGAAGCGAGCATCCTACGCTCCAAACTGTTGAAACGTTTTTTCGCCATTTGACGCGAATCGCCGAGAGATAAAACATCTCCTTTAAAGGGTAGCGCTACACTATATCGACCGTCGCGATCACGAACGGTCATGCGGACGTAAAAATCTATCATCTGGGCTAACTATAGGTGGAACGTTCACCTCCTCCATCTCCCAAAATTTGTGGACTAACGACTCGAGCGGTTCGATAGCCATACAACAATAAGAGGCTGCCGAAATACTATCCATGATGGGGGATAGGATGACATAGCCCAAGACGGTTTCCAATGCGTAAGGCGCGGTATGCGAGGAGTTGCCCCTGACCTTATTTTGTAACAAAAGATGAGGGAAAAGCGATGCTCCAATGAGCATGTCTATGTTTCCGGGGACGGCGTAAGTATCGTCTGCCAGCGTCAGATTTTCAAAATCAATCATTGCCGAGGTGTCAACCGAAACAGTTGGCAGACGTTCAGTGACTTTATCTACTACTAACACATTTATATCAAAGTTAACATTACGATCTATCCGAGAATAAAATTTCAAATTTATATATCCTTGGGTAACTTTATTAGTACCTCCGATGCCTTTGACTACGGGACATGAAGGTGTCCTATTTATTGGCAATCTTAAGCGCTGACAACATTGTCGCGTTATAAAGCTATTTTGGGATCCGCTGTCTAGCAATGTACAGACGCTTTGTTCGTTTCCATTCGCATGGAAACGAACAAAGCGTCCCTAACTACGATACGGGCTGTAACCAGTAACACGGTTGAAGGAGGCTGTGTGCCCATATTCGACAATGAGCACAGAGTGACATCACCAGGTCGACCGCTAGAATCGTCGACTTTAGTAGGTGTGATTTACTTGTCTGATTTACTTGACGCAAATATGTTGCTGTTTTCGAAAAATAGTAACGTGTGATGTTTTCTGGCGCACTAGTTACACACGGAACTAGAATTGCATTTAGCAACTAAATGTCTATTAAACATAAGTTGTTTGTGCTTATTATTCTATAACGTTCGCTGGGTGAATGTTTACGAAAGGTCGCACAATTGTATAAATTACCGTGTTGTTTATTTTTACATAGAACACAGGTGCTATGGGGCAATACAGGCGCGGCGGCTACGTACGTTAGAGACCCTGCGGTTTTAGATGATGGAGTCTGTCTGCGGTCGACACCTTTCTTAACTTCTTGTTTAACGTTCGAGGAGCACTGTATCACTTTAATTTGGTCTCGCACAAAGGTGCTAATAAATCAAATGGGGGCAACTCAGAACTACGATGCTCCATTTCAAACGCACGCACGGTGTCGGGGTCTAGTTTTTTTAGTGCAATATGGAGAAATACCACGTCCATAAGGTCATTAAAGTTCAAGTTCTTAAGTGCAGCCACCGATGCTACAAATTTATCTAAAAACTGCTCTAAGCCGGTGATTTTCAAGGATGATATAGGTTTAATATCGAATATTTGGTCTAAATATGAAGAATCTAACATTCGCTTATCTTCATATTTGTCCTTAAGTGTTTCAAATATTAATGAATAATTGTTTGCTGTTGGTTTGAAACCCGAGCAAATTGACTGTGCCCTACAACTCAGTTTACTAATTAAATAGTATAATTTTTCAGTGTCCGATAACGATGGATTATTATGTATGGTGTTTTGAAAACTACAAAAGAAGAAGGGCCATGTTTTAATATCGCCATTGAATACCGGAATATCTATGGGGGAAAACCTGAGTGAGTCACGTGGGCGTACCTCGGCTTTCGGCTTTGATTCGCTTTGAGATGGGGACTGCAAGAGCTTCGCCGTTCTTTTCACGCGACACAACATGTCTTCAAATGCTAGAAGCGGCTGGTAGTTCACTGTATACTTAGAGTCGAATTGTAATTCCAAATTACTAATTTGGTCTAATATTTTTTCGTAATCCGTCCGCAAAGAGTCCACCGTTTTGATTTCACATAAAAACGTCTCCCGCACTGCTTCTACGTTAATATTCTTTATGTGATCACTTATACATTGTATACGTGAGAAGAGTATGTCCCTCTTGGCGTAAAGAGTTTTAGTTTTAATTTCATTTCCACTAACTGCCATTTTAAATTACTATAAGCAAAGTCCAGTAGAATTACAAAATAGAATTACAAAATGCTACAGTAAAGTTAACTGATCTATGCAACTTATCAGGGCTAAATCAACATAATATTATTAGCAACAATAGTGGCAACGTACTAGACTTAGTGTTTAGTAACATAAACATAGACGTTACTCGTTCTCAAATATATCTTGTATCTGAGGATAAATATCATCCTTCTTTACTGCTCGACGCATCTGATCTGCTAATACCCTGCTTAAAAAATAAACCACGATCAAAATTAAACTTTAACCGAGTTGATTACGATAAAATAAATAAAGCCCTCTCAGAAGTCAACTGGTCTTCCTTGTTAACTGGCAACTCAATTGATGTCGTAGTTCAAAATTTTTATTCCCAGCTACACCTAATAATTGATAAATTTGTACCTACTTGTTTATCCCGTTCATCTAATTACCCTGTTTGGTATTCTAAATCACTAAGGCATATTATTAGAGAAAAGCTCTTAAAACATAAACATTGGAAAAAATATAAAAATCCCCGTGATTATGATGAATTTTGCATACTACGTACTAGACAAAAGAAATTACAGAAACAGTTCCACGAGCGTTACTTAGATAAAATGCAAAGCCTTCTAAAAAAAGATCCTAAAATATTATGGTCTTATTTAAAATCTATACGTAATAGCAACTCTACATACCCTACTACATTAAAATTAGGAAATGAATCATACACAAACGAAACGAACGTGTGCGGGATTTAATAAATTGTTTGAAAGCGTCTTTCAAAAACCTTCTTCTTCTTACGATTATTCCCATATTCCAAACGTAGAATCAAATGATATATTACATCATATATACATACTTTAGTATTAAAAATGTTTCTCGTATTCTACATACAATTAAAACTAATAAAGGGCCTGGTAGCGATGGCATACCTCCCCTATTTATACATAAATGTGCAAAACACTTGGCCAAGCCTCTCTCAATAATCTTTAATATGCCTGTTAACACCTATGGAACTTTCCTAGTAAGTGGAAAGAAGCTCTAATAATACCTATACATAAGAGTGGACCAAAAAGCAGAATTGAGCACTACCGCTCAATCTCCATATTAAACACATTTGGAAAGATTTTTGAAAAACTTATCTTTATACACATCAGTCCCATAATCTTAAAATCAATACCAACTGAACAACATGGTTTTATAAATAAAAGATCAACTGTAACAAATTTAGCTACTTTAACCAATTATATATATATAAGCATGGATGACAGGCAGCAGGTCGATGTAATATACACGGACTTTGAAAAAGCATTTGACCGTGTTGATCATGCCATCCTTTTACGTAAACTTTACAGTTTGGGTATTCATGGTGATTTGCACAGATGGGTAACTTCATACATAAGTAACAGAAGGCAAGCAGTGTTACTGGGTAGTGCTCGTAGTGATTTTATTATGGTAACATCTGGTGTCCCACAAGGCTCAATACTCGGACCTTTGTTCTACAACGCCTATTTATTTGACATCGGTGACTGCTTCTATCATTCAAACTATTTAATGTTCGCAGATGACAAAAAAATGTATCTAAAAATAAAAACAATTGATGACTGTGTTCTGATTCAAAACGATTTAAAAAACCTAGAAACTTATTACAGCAAAAATAGAATTACTATCAATAGTGAAAAATGTGTCAAAATAACCTTCAGTCGCAAGAAACAGCTCATAGATTACAATTATTCAATTAACAATAAATCCATAAAGAGTGTATCATCAGTTAGAGATCTTGGTATCAGGCTGGACTCAAAATTAACGTTCAATGAGCATATAGATAGTATTGTTGACAAAGCCTACAAGCAAATTGGATTCATAAAGCGCGTCTGCAACGATTTTAGCAGTATTAATTGCATTAAAGATTTGATATCACTTTGCCGTATATTCTATATAGTGGTTTATAAAAATAACTTGTCTATTTACTACCAAAACGTGAGGGGATTACGCACAAAATCACACGATTTTCTGAAGAATGTTCTGTGTAACAATTATGATGTGGTATGTGTCACTGAATTATGGCTTAATAGTAATTTTTATGACAGTGATACGAGGTTTACCGATGTGACTTCGACAGTCGATACGAGGTTTACCGATGTGATCGCAACGTTACGGTTAGCGGTCGCGGGATAGGTGGTGGCGTACTGATCGCAGTGCGGCGCAGCCTATGCCCGTCGCAGCTCCATCACGAGTGCTCGCCGATGCAGGCAGAAGAGGTTTGGTTATCTATCCTATTAATTGAAACATTGTCGCGTGCGGGCTGCGTGACGTCATCGCACGAGTCTAATACTCGATCGCCGGCCCAGCGCCGCTTACATATTATAGCAACTTATATACCCCACGGTTGTAACCACGAATCACAATTGACATCGTTCTACAACAGAGTATGCGATTTTATAATCTCAAATCCCGACGATACTTATCTAATACTGGGCGACTTTAACGTCACTTACGCTGACTGGTATTTTAATTCTTATAGTGATTGCATGGAAATACGTACAAACATTAATAGTCTCGCATGTCTTACTACCGATTTTATGAATATATCGTCACTATTACAATACAACAATCAATTTAATATTAATAATAGATTATTAGATTTAATTTTTAGTAATACAACATGTAATGTTATGGGTCCTGAATTTCCGTTAGTACCCGAAGACGTGCACCACAAATCCCTAGAAATTAGTTTGAATTTAAAATCCCCCGCCCCATTACCCTCCGCCAAAATTAAGAAAAAAAACTTTCATAATGCTGACTTTGGCTTGATAAAAACTGGACTTAACACTGTTAACTGGGAGGAAGTTTTTAATACCATGACGGATATTGATTCAATGACGAGTTATTTTTATAAAACTTTAAACAATTTGATAGACACATACGTACCTACTCAAAATATTTGTAGCGCAAACAAACGCCCGCCGTGGTTTACTTCTTGTCTCATAAAACTAGAAAAGGAAAAGCTTAAATATCATAAGAAATGGAAACTTTATAACAACTTACGAGACTACCAGACCTTCTCTTGTCTTCGGAAGAGGTTTAAGAGGATGGAGGCAGAATGTTACAAAAAATTCATTGAACTATCTGAGGATAATATCAAAGCCTGTCCAAAGTTATTTTGGTCTTTCGTAAAGTCAAAAAAAGCTTCAAGTTGCATTCCTGAAAAAATGATATATAAAGACAAAATTATTTCCACTGGCCGTGGAAAAAAAAACCTATTGCTTGCCAAGGTTTATGAAGGGCTGGTAGCTGGTGCTGGGAAGTAAGATGCTTGATCACATTAGGAGAAAATGAAATTGGGGCGGATGAACTAATAAAACACAAATATTCAAGCAGGTAACATAAATAAGGAAGCGCACTTACCGGGGTGTTACTTCGATGCGGATTGGACGCTTTGCTGCTGCGGTGCGACTTCTAGCGGATCTTCTGGAGCCCCAGGGATGCGGTCCTGGTCGGTGGTGCGATGGAAGAGAGCGGTGCGCGAAGATATCTCACACTAGGTGAGGCGGTTACTCCTGAAGAACGCGACTGCCACAGGTTGGTGCGGTTTGAACTTGCGGTGCGCGCTTTGGGCAAGAGACATTCTAGCCTACCTTCGAATAAAATAAAATACGAATGGTTTTCGCCAGACGCGCAACCAGAAAGTTTGGTTGTCACTTCAGTTTAAAAAAAATTGCGTTTGTATGGACTAAACGGTGCTCGGATATCTTTCCATGCATTGCAAACACTTAAGATATTTCTTTGATATTTCATTTAAAAAAAAACATAACTTTATAGACCATTACGGAAATTGGTTCTATAAAGCGTTAAATGTCAAGACTGTAAAGAAATTGCAATAAAGCAGCGTACAGATGTTCCGGTCGTTTTTATGGTGCCGTTAAGCCCGAAACAGATTAACTTTTAGATCGTGCAGTACTTTGACAACCGTAATGTATCACTCGAATGACTTTCAGAGTGGGGCTGGTTGTTTGAACATCCTATTTATTATGATCTAGCGACCCGCCCCGGGATCGCCTGGGTATTATCTATTAATGTGGCGTTATTTAGATTTTAGATATTTTTTTATATAAAGTTTTAAACTTTTATTAATATTTCGTTATTTTAAAAATAAAATATTTACGTTTTACGGATAAAATATAGCCTAGATCATTATTGGTACTGCTTTCTGTCTGTGTGAAGTTTCATTACAATCGGTTGAGCTGTTCCGAAGTTTAGCAAGCCGTTTGGAATAAAGAGAGTGCCAAAGAAATAGACATACATATATAATATGTCGCAGTCAGACGTTTAAAGCCGTGATATAGCTACATCCCTAGGGATATAGCTATATACCGTAATATAGTTATATGAAAGTCGTTCACAACTATCTAACTAAGATTATAACTATGATACGAGCACGAGTTTAGTAATATAACTATCCTACTGGAACAATACAGGGAAATAATTATAAGTATATGTTTACCAGGAATGTTAGACAAAACTAATTTTTATTAACACATTTTTAAATTAAAAGGTTCAATTCTTTCAATATAATATTTTATATCATTGTAATGTATGAGAATTTAAGTAATAATTGCAGCTTTAGGGTAGCCCATGGATCCACTCAGTCCCACCTTAAACATACTGTCAAAAAATTGACATGAACAACATTACAACAGGAACTAAAGATCGAATGTCAATGTCGCGAAGTTAGTTGAAGTACTCTTTTTTTTAATTTTTTTTAATAGGAAAAGGTTGACAAGCGAGCACACAGTACACCTGATGGTAAGTGGTTGCTGTGGCTCATAGACATCTACATCTATCCTCGCTTGCGAATCAAAATGCAGAGTTGTCAGCCTTGAGGACTAAGATTGAATGCTTCGTTTCTAGTAAAAAGGGTCACCGGTTCTCTATACTCAGCATACGAAAACGAGATTGAGCCTTTGACGCTGGTATTCTTTGAGAGCGTGGCCCTTCCCCGGTCGAGACGACCCATTCGTGCTACAACTATTCAATTAATATAGCTGCAGCATGGCTCTACCACGTAAAAATAATATGTAATATGTAAATCATTAGCAATTTTTTCAGCAGCTCTTTTTATATTGCCTACAAATTTATCTCTTTGATCCTGAATATTTTTTTCGTTATTACATTAATTGCACAACAGCTGCGATCAGTTACCTTTACCACATGACGTTACTCCACAAATAACATGAACAATGTCCACACGAGTGTGCAACATTCAGTTTACAATTATAATTATTTCACTAGATTGGTTGATTTCACTAGATTGATTGCTAGCAAGATAGTTAGGTACCGCTGTCATATAACTATATTTCGGTATATAGTTATATCCCTTGGGAAATAACTATATCACGGCGTTAATTATCTTACTGCGACACATACATACATTCGAAAAACGTTACCCTCAGAGCAAGGCAAGAGTCAATAGATTTTTATCTAAGAAATGGCGACCATGTTGGGCTTCATCACCACTTACCACGAGGTGGGATTGTAGTAAAGCACTGACTTATAGTAAGTAAAAAATAAATATTTAAACACTAAAAGACAGATATTTTACTTTGACATACAAAATATTTTCCACAGAAAGCTCTTTGCAGAGGCAATGTTCTGGCCGAACTAAGTGCAAAACTCTGTACTAGTTATGTGACATGTAGTATATTTTCATTATATTAATTAATTTATTTTTGAAGAATATAACTTCAAGAACACCAGTGCACTGTACTTGAATTTATTAGTCATTTTTGCATGGAACTTTAGTGATAAACGAGGAAGAGTTGCTCTGCGAAAATTCGGATTAATTCCAGCCGCTAAAAATCACCAACCCTCATCGCAACAAAACTTACATCATCATCCACATTATCCGGATGCTAGTCCACTACTGTACAATTTACGTGAAGTGTTCTTCATCGCACAACTAGTTTGTGGAATCGTTTACCACCGGCGATTTTTACATATTACTTCCAAAGATGTACAGATTACTTCCAAAGACGATTTGCGAAGCTATTGAAATCAAAAAAATCCTAATTTCAATAAGAAGATATAGGCTATAATATAGGCTGGGTTCTACCATCTGCTTGAGATTCTATAATTAATAAAATGAAATTCCAACCCAAGCATAAAACTGCTAGACTTCAAGATACTATAACTTCATACTGCGTAGATCAAAACAAAAATTAATAATTTTTATCTTGAGGTAGTCGTGGTTAACTATTGACAATGAGACGGTATGTAAAGTAAGCTACGATAAAATCCGTAAAAACTACTTATAATTTAAATGTGTAGTGTTCGCGTACCTATAAGAAATTATCACTTTTAGAGTGATAAGACTGCCGCATGTTGTACATATTATACTTTAGATTTACCTCTACACGTTATTCTGTATTTTGGTGTACAATTAAGAGTATAAATAAAAAAAACTCTTTATTAAGAAATCATACATCATTGGTCTAGTTATTCCAAGTACGACCACAGAATAAATAATAGTACTACGTAGTACTCCTTCCGATCATGTAGTCCGGGTCGGGAAAATTCAATTATTGGTTTTTCTATCAAGAAATTGTCCAGCGGCAGCTCTAAGTCAGAAAGTTGACGGTGTTTAACCGCCATGCCTCGGAAATACAAGCCATTAGATAATAATTAGAATCAGGCGTAGCTTTGAGAAAATCTAATACAGTAAAGATGTTAGAAATTAAGCTAAGATCCACGTAATAAAATAAAATGTTTTGTCATACCTAGTGTGAAGAGCACCACCCACCCACCCTCAACTAATTTAATCAGGCGTTACGTGCGGAAATCTAATAATAAACGTTAAAGATGTTAAAAATTAACAAGCTTAGATCCGAGTAATAAAATAAAGTGATTTGTCTTGCCTAGTATACAGAGCACCACCCACCCACCCTCAACTAATTTAATCAGGCGTTACGTGCGGAAATCTAATAATAAACGTTAAAGATGTTAAAAATTAACAAGCTTAGATCCGCGTAATAAAATGTGTTGTCTTGCCTAGTATACAGAGCACCACCCACCCACCCTCAACTAATTTAATCAGGCGTTACTTTGCGGAAATCTAATAATAAGTGGTAAATATGTTAAATATGTTAGTAAAAATTAACAAGTTTAGATCCGGGTAATAAAATAAAATGATTTGTCTTACCTAGTATAAAAAGCATCACCCTCCCTAACGAAATTGCGTGTACTATCCCCGTCATCACCAATTCCAGCAATACTGCTCCCAACGCTACTACAATAAGAAAGATATACCACCTTCGATAACACCACTCGTGTTTCGCCCATGCTCTGGTGAGTATACTCTGCGAACTTACTTACTAAACTTACTACATTTACGTAACATGTGTAGTATTATTAACGATGGTGTTTTACTTGTATAGTGGTGTTGGGATTAGTGGTGACGGGGATAGTGCATGCAATTTAAGAAGGGCGGGTGTTGCTCTTTAAACTAGGTAATACGCATTATTTTATTTTATAACGCGGATCTTACCCAATTAATTTTTAACATCTTTAACAAGTTATTACTCCTGTGCCTGATCTTTCTTCAGACTTGTCAGATTATTGTCTAATGAGATTGAGGGAATAGAGAGTGCAGCTTAATCTGTCCAACGCAAATGGTTAGTTTCTATTTAGCCTGGCCGCAGTGACTGAAAATCGGTCTGGAGGACATCACATATCTCTGACATCTTAACCCCACACTGTGACCCACGCTGAGATTTTTAGTTGTGATCTACAACTAACATAAACACAACATGGACAAGTTCACTTGGACATTGTTACTTAGAAATTAGTATATACCGTTAGAAAGGCTTTCGTTAAATACGGGATTTGCTTTTTAGAAACCGGTTCTAATTAACCTATCTCTTTTCATGTTAACATTTCAAAGTCCGAAAGGTTAACGAATTTAAAAAAGTGGATATTTTATTTATAAGAGTTTTTAATACTATTTTATATTTCCTTTCATATTCAACTGCATTAGCTTCTATTAATATGGTATTTTATTTCCATACTAGCGACCGCCCCGGCTTTGTCTGGTGTGGCGTTATTTTTATTTAGATTTAAAACAATCAATAACAACTTATTTTATAAATGTTTAGTTTTTCTATAAAAGAAAAATTTGCTGCTGTTGAAGTTATGTTACAAGTGGTTCAGCCATTTCGACGACTAGCTGAGATGGACAGAAAGGCAAATATTTTAATTAAACATGGTAAAAGTAACCTTGCCTAAATCCGCTCAAAGAAATAAAATGATGTATCTTACCTAGTTTGAAGAGTACCTCCCGCCCTCCCTCAATTGCCTGCACTATCCTCGTCACCACTACTACAGTAGGAAAGACACGCCACATGCGATAATACGACACGTGTTTCGCCTCTATACGGGACATCCTCAAGTGTCGTGTTATCGTCGGTATAGTGCACACTATTGAGGACGGGGGGTGCTCTTCAAAGTAGTTAAGACGCATCATTTTATTTCATTCAGCGGATATAGGCAAGGTAAGTTTTACCATCTTTAATTAAAATAATGGATTTCCGTTAAGTATCGCCTGATTATTTTAAGTATTCATGTCTTGAAAGCATGCAAATAAAAAACACCCTGAGCTAGCGACACGCTACGACGGGTGCAATTAAGAAAAAAAAAATTCGCTTAGCAAGAAAAGACACAAGCGGAAAGCTTTGCTGCATACTATGTAGAGATATACAATATGGCAACCGTGTAGCGACGGCGAAGTTTATCCACTACACCATATGGTCCCTTGGATGTCGTAAGAGGCGACAGAGGAAAACTGTAATAAGCAGTAGCATCAAGATAGATGAAAATGAAGATGAAGCAAGATGGATAGATGGATATATAGTCAGTCGACACGCATTGAGTTAGCGCGACGGTTATTTCTATGCTCTACATCTTATTTAGAAATGAGAGGAGACCTGAGCCCAGCTGTGGGACTTGTAGTAAAGGCTGTTACTTGACTTTATTTTATTACTTCTTCAGCTTGCTGATCCCTTAGGGTATATCAATTAAACCGGTTCTACTGTGAAAATTCTTATTACGTAAAAGTCTATCACGTAGAGAGAATCTGCTCAAAAGCTTCCTCAAATGGTGAGAATTGAAGATGGATGTATGCATGGGTAGAGAATGTATTAGACATCACATTCGCCTGTGTACATTATTTTGTTAGTGCAGTTATTATATTATATAGATATAAAAGTCCAACTACAACAAATTTTGTGAATTGTACAAATTCTATTACGGAAGTGTTCATGGCCAACGTGCCGTGAACACTTCCGTAATAGAGTTAAAGTTTTAATTATTTACGGAAGGGTCAACCGCTGGACCCCGAGGTAATTGCTTAAATTTGTCACAAAATGTGCTGCATATGGGACCCCGCGCCTTAAAATTTGGATTTACATTGCCGGCCTTACTCATATAAATCGACGTCATTTGTTAAAAATGCTTAATTTGCTCTCTTTTTAATGATTCATTATATTTACGCAAACACTGACTAAAACTCTTTTTATCAGAAAACTGCAGACTTCTTGGAGCGTTAGTGTTCTACGTGGTAATATCTTAGACGACCTCCGCCATCACATCAGATTTGATAGACCACGAGTCCTCGGGAAAGGACACTGATTTCTAACAAGGATGGTACGTAAGGCTATTGAAATTAAATAAAATAATAAAAATATTTTAAACAATATTAACTTTTTATTTATTTAATAAAAGAAAAAAAAATTGTTTTCTTATCGGTCACCACGCTCAAAAAGTGTAACTTGAATTAATATCAAAGAAAAAGAAATACTGCATAAATAAAATAAATAAAAAATAATTATAATTGCATAAGTTGATACAAAATGCTATGCAATAGCTTTACCGCGGCAGTCCCCGAGTGCCACACGTCTTTTTTATATATAAAAACTATCAGAGGTATAACTGCACATCAGAGGTAAAAATTTCTTAGTTTCAGAAACTTGTAAACATTATTTTTGGGTTGCTGATAAATACTTTTTAGGAAGTCTTTTTTATTGAAAATTGTTTTTATCAACGTATTAATAAAGTTATAATTTTTTATTGATATATAAATTATTATGTATATAATACAAACAAATTTATAAATACATATCAATTTGATAAAATTTAATTAATTGGATTTTGAACATTATTTTCATTAATTTTATGTATCTGAGCGTGTCGGTCACACGAGTTCAAAGTTTTATTCCCATCCCAAAGTTCCCAACGTGCCTAAAGAAATTTTCACATAAAAAAATCAGACAACTGCGATTATGAGCCGAGGTAGTAAAAAACATCGTATGCACGATGTCATTAACACGCGGGTGAGTTCCGAAGTATATATATTTTTTCTGTGGTTTCGAATTACGAACGACTAACTATTCGCAGGCTTCAATGTAATGAGAGAAGAATGCAACATATCGTTCCTTGGATGTCATAAAATGTGACAGAAACAAATCAGAAGATGATCAGTAGCGTGTCTAACAATACGAAAATAATAGAACTGTCAAACTGTGGCAACTATGGCAGATCTCCCCCTTATGAAGCAAGCTATAGGGAGGTCTATTTGCAGCTTCGGCTATAACGGTAATTATTTCGATGAATCGTTTAATTTTCCTTCTCAATTATTGTATAATTGCAACGCTAAAACTAATTTACAAACACGTGCGACCTTTAGCAACACTAGTCCTTTTCCTCTATTCAAGTTTGCAGTCTTTAAAGAAAACTCTTCTCCCAAGCCCGTCACTTCGTTACAAGTTTACGCTATGCTATTCGTAATGTTTTTGACTCAGTCTCAATTCCATGCATTTCAGTTAGCCCTGTTTTTAATATTAATGATCTCATTTTAAATTTGATTCGGATTTTCTAAATGAGCAGTGTAATTTAATTATATACCATAATACTAATAAACATAAAAGCTATTATTGCTTTCGCAATAATTGTGACAAGTTTTACAAAAATAAAATCCTACATCAAAACCCACTGTCACACATCATCCTGTGGGTTTCGTGAGAGCGACGGAGCTAAAGGAAACAGGAGATAATAAAGAAAAACAACTGACTATCCACTCGCCAGCCAAGCGTCGTAATTATGGCCAACAATATGGCGTTACTCACCCTCACCTCATCTGCGAACTATTTTAAAAATATTAAATCTTTAAGTAAATCAAAGACCATCATCATCATCATCATATTTTTGATAAAATGTATTGTGAGATGTATTTTACATATTTATGCTTTCTTTTGACAGTGTATATTATATGTGGATGCGTACGTGCGTGTATGCGAGCGTACGGTCGCGCGCGCGTGCGTTGTGAGTGTGTATGTGTGTGTGTAAAGATTATCTTTATTTTTAGAGCTTTCAAGCTTTTTTCCTCTATACAATACCACTATCCCATATCTTCCCGTGGGTGTCTTAAGAGGCGACAGAGAGAAAGGCAGGAGATGAGCAGCACCATCTTCCTAATAACAGCTATAATATTATAAAAAACTGCGATTGCCAGCCCACTCGCAGAGCGTGGCAACTATGGCCACGATGGCGACCATGGTTATGAGTATCCGAGGTCCGAAGATAGAGGCAGGACACGGTAATTCTCGAATCCAAACCGAAAACAAAAAAAAATCTAAATGTGTGTGTAAATATTATCTTTACTTTTAGAGCTTTCTTTATTCATTAATGAAGCACGAGGTGGGGGGGGGGGGTTCGACGTTGTAAATAATCGGACAGAAAGCATCATGCAATGCACAACAGATGGGTAGTTAATTATATTTAAATCACCTGCTACCTTATATGCATATGCATTATTTGCTGGCTGGGCAGATATTGTAGTCATTGTAGTTTGTAAATACCTTGACTGCAGCTCTACCTATCCGGATCCGACATTAGATATGAAACATCATCATATGAAAAAACACATATTATGTGAATATGACCCCAATTGGTCGCTGATGTAACTTCTGAACTACTTGACCGACAGACTCATTTACCATTATATTAAGAGTATATATACGACGGCCACGCAGAGTATTTTGCATGAGACACTCGTAAAAAATATTATAAATAAAAATAACCGTAACATTTTTATATTTATTACTAATATGTTTTACCCGTTTTCTGGTAGTGTCATTGCAGTACCTATGTGTTTATATATATACATATACATATATTTATATTTATATATATATATATATATAACATATATATATATATGTATATATATATATATATATATATAACATATACATATACATATATTTATATTTATATTACTATTGTAATTTACTTAATAATATTTTAGAATACATCATTACTTGTTAATTTGTTTATCATTAATTTTGATTTTATAATATTAAAAAGAAGTGATCGCTACTGTACTGGTTATATTAGTATTCATATAAATAATTATACAAAATTATTGTAAAATTTTATGTCTAAAATAATCCTTCTAGTTTCTTGCTCGTTCTTTCCGGGACAGAAGTGTTTTAAGAACCAGTGCTGTATAAAAATGATTTTCAGTCAGTTTGTTGACGTAGTAAAATTAAATATTACTTCAATTCTTTCAATAATAATGTCCTTCCAGACCGAATTCCGGACGCCGCGCAGGAGACTAGCCATTTCTACAGGACAAGGTTTTAGTGCCCATTCGCAAACACAGGTGCACTCTCTCATAGTTTGACGGGCCTGTAATTCGACACCACCGGAGAGCGATCACGCGCAGGACCAACAGTTTTACGTGCTTTCCGAGGCACGAGGGTGTAATACCGGAAATTTCCGGTCTCCGGCCTGCCACTGAGAATTTTTTGACAGAAAAAGCCAGCAACTGCTTTTGGCCCGACTCAGGATCTGTAGTACCACGATCAGCAACCGCGTTCACGACCACTAGACCAACGAGACAGACAAGTAGAAAGACTGCTGTCAATAAGTATTATGTAATAATGTATATTAAATAAAAAAAATTCTATTCCATTCTATTCTACATGTGAAAAAAGTTTTTTTAAGGGATAGGCTGACAAACGAGCACACAGTCCACCTGATGGTAAGTGGTTCCTGTGGCCCATAGACACCTACATCTATCCTCGATTACGAATCAAAATACAGATGCGTTGTCACCCGTGAGGACTAAGATGATGAAGACGAAGTGGATACCTATTGACTTATATTTAAAATTAAAATTTATAGATTTTTAATAAGCATTTTTTTTACGTGGTAGAGCCATGCTGCAGTTATATTAGTAGTATAGTTGTAGCGCGAATGGGTCAGCTCGACCGGAGAAGGACCACGCTCTCACAGAATACCAGCGTAAAATAATAGCTCAATGCTGCTGTGTTTCGTATGGTGAGTGTAGAGATTCGGAGACCCTTTTTACTGGAAACGAGGCATTCCATCTTAGTCCTCACGGGTGACAACGCATCTGCATTTTGATTCGTAATTGAGGATAGATGTAGATGTCTATGGGCCACAGCAACCACTTACCATCAGGTGGACTGTGTGCTCGTTTGTCACCCTATCCTATAAAAAAAATAAGCATTTTATCTAATTTATCTATTATTATAATTTGATGCAAACTTATTACCTAACAGCCAGCTCAAGGTTAGGTGCCTTACAAATTTATTGATACTTGCCACGAGTAGAGTGCACATGACTTGAATTTCGTAATTTTTAATCGTTTTTTAGTAGAATTAGATGCACACTATGGACTCTAAAACGTTAAGATAGGTAATATATATTTGGTCTTTCAAAAACTTGGTCCATTACAACTTTCAAGCGGATTTGAAAATATACAAACACAAGCAGATAATAAATACTTGGGGAGTTTCGTTCGTAAGTCGGGTCGGAACACTGCGACTGCGTTTGTTTCACCTTTCAAATGACTCCGAAACTATGACAATACTACGTTCAATCTATTGAAAGAACACGCACGCACACATGCATACAAAATCATTTACAACCAATAACAAGGCTTTAGGTGCATATGTGTGCATTCAGCAGTGGACTTAAACATTCTGATAAAGAAAGAAAGAAACATGATGTGTTCGTGACTGCGTGTCAAGAAGCTGAGTATGGTTGATGAATCACTTTTTTGTAGAAGAAGGGGCCAACGAGCATGCGGCTCACCTGATGGTAACTGAATACCGCCGCCCATGAACAATTGCAACACCAGGGGAGTTGCAAGTGCGTTGCCAGCCTTTTAGAAAGGAGTAAACTCTTTTCTTGAAGATTCCTAAGTCTTGAATAAAACTATTATTTACGGATTTTATCGCGTTTAATTACTTTAATTTATTTTTATTATTGTCGCGACGTTAGGAAGTCTGCAGTCTGCGAACATGTTCAAGATCGTCCCCACCATTACATTAGATTTGATAAACCACAAATTCTCGCAAAAGAACACCGATTCCTACCAAGGATGATACGCGAGGCTATTGAAATTAAAAAAACATCCAAATTTCAATAGAGAAGATGGTTGGGTGCTACCATCTGCTTGGGATCCTATAATTAACAAAATTAAACCAAAACCCAAGCATACCACTGCAAGACTTCATAATACTATAAGCTCGTTTTGCGTAAATCGGACCAAAAATTAATATTAAAAAAAAACTGAAGGTAGCCGGACTAACTATGACATTGGGACGTCAAACATCTCAGTCCCCCCCGTGACCATGGGCGCTGTAAAGCACCCGAAACGTCGGGATAATAATAAAAATAAATTAAAGTAACTAAACGCGATAAAATCCGTAAATAATAGTTTTATTCAATGTGTAGTGTTCGCGTAAATTTAAGAAGTCATTATGATTCCTAAGTCGTATCGGTCCGGAAAAATCGCCTGTGGACTATTCCACAAAGAGGTCATACGAGGAAGAAAACTCCCAGTAAAACTTGGATGTAAACAACGCTCTGTCATAGAATGTCAAAAAAATGTTTGCCAGTGCACGTAGGGATAAACACCGTGTTGTGACTTACCCTAATTCTTTCTAATGTCAAATTTCGATGATCGTGAAGTTCGATGTCCATACTAAGTAAAAAGCATTGTTAGGGGCTTTGATTTAAGTCGTAGCTTCGTTTCGAAATCTGTAAATATTTTAGTTTGCAAAAGAACATTTTGAAGTGTGATTTTATTATCAAATATTTTTATAATTACCTTGTGGTAGTGATATAGGAAAAATTATTAAATTTTTTCCTCTTTCTCATAGTCCAATGAGATGATAATTTACCTACGTATGTAAACGTACGACTTCACGTATTTTTCAAAGCACGGTGTGAAACACCGCCAATTTAATGATTACGGGCTACAATTTATTGACAGAAAAACCCAAACACAGATTATTGACTGAATAAATATGGGCATATATAAAAAAATATGAAAGACGTGATAGATTGATAACTCATTGTTTACGCAATCACAAAGCAAATAATTCATTAGTCGCTTTTTAAGTAACGTTGGGTAGGTAGCACAGTTTGCACATTCTTTTTTACTGTAAGTCCAACATAAACCTGAGACTTATAAGTCTTAGATGAACAGGCATTAATATAAAATAATAAAATATAATGACTTTTAAATATATCTTAACGATTTAATTAAAATAAAATAAGTTAAAAATTAACCGCTTAAGACCTGCGTACAAAATTAAATAAATATGATATATCTTACCTTGCTTAGTTTAGTATCTATACGAAGTAGAGTCACGTTGCAGCTATATTATGGTTGCAGCACGAATGGGTCGCCTTCACCGAGGCAGGACCACACTCTCACAGAATACCAGGGCAATATAGCAGCTTAATACTGCTGTGTTTATATGGTGAGAGTCATTCCATGTTATTACTCGGGGGCGACAATGCATTTGCATTTTGATTCATAAGTGAGGATAAATATAGGGTAAATATATGGGCCACAGCATCCATTTACCATTAGGACTGTGTGCTCGTTTGTCACCCTTATTCTATAAAAAAAGTTTGAAGAGCATCGGCTGTCCTCCCTCAATCGCGTGCACTATACCCGTCGTTACTACTTCTAATATCACTTACACTTAATAAATTAAATTGGAAATTTAAAAAGCCTCCGAAAAAAAAAGCTGATGATCGATTGAACCGATTTTATAACGCATCTCTAAAAACTATAGCTCGAAAACCTGCTTTTAAATTAAAAAAATACACCAAAATTGGTTTACGTTTAATAGTTATGATGCTACAAATAAACAATAGCGGTAAAACTTGTAACACTCCTCTTTTTCGTCGGGGGTTAAAAAAACACACCACCGTCTATAATACGACATCTGTTTTGTCTAGACCTTAATATCTTCGTGTATGTTTGATTCTTTTATGCGGATCTTAGCTAATTCATTCCCAAAATCTTTAATATAACTAACTTTACTAATTATCTTATCGATTCGTCGGCATTATAAGAGCACTAGCCCAATGCACGCTCGCTTCGCTGGGCGCACGAAGAGATTTTATTGCGGAACCTAGATATAAAATATCAAGATTTTTTTTGATAGGGCTATCGTAAAATTCGTTCTTAGTGAGCCTCTACATTGTTAAATATACACTAAATTTCAAGTCAATCGGGTGTATAGTTTTAGAGATCTCGTGATGAGTCAGTCAGTCAGCCGTATTTCGCTTATATTCGCGTAGTGTATATATTCTTTGCTTATATATAGATAGTTGATAATCTTGGTTATGATTTATAGTGCGTTGCAACATGACGTTACGGATGACCCTTGAGAATTCATTTGTCATCCGTTTATACGAGGGTGAGACAGCCGTGCCTAATGTGAGCATGTCTGAATCTGACATTTCCTTAGATTTTAAATAAGGACCACGAGCTCGTATTATATTCGAATATTGTAAATTGGATTTTACAGTATGTTATAGTTACTTTCTTTAAACAATAGCAACTGAAGAAGAAACAATTTAATTTATTAGTAGAATCACGCACACAAACCTGTACACAGTTCTTGTCAATTTAAATCATGAGTATGTTTAAACTTTTTTTATTTTAATTTCTAATTTTACGTGGTAGAGCCATGCTGCTGCTATATTAGTAGTGTAGTTGTAGCACGAATGGTTCGACTCGATTGGGGAAGGATCATTCTCACAGAATACCAGCGTAAAATAGTAGCTTAATACTGCTGTGTTTCGTGTGGTGAGTGCAGAGATCCGGAGGCTCTTTTTACTGGAAACGAGGCATTCCACCTTAGCAAAAAATCCTGTACTTGTAGAGACCTCCTCCAAAGGAAACCACGTGCTATCTTGTGCATTTTAAATCTTAGAACTTTATATTATACTAGTTGGCCCGGCAGACATTGCTTTGCCCTCTTTGGTAGGTGGAGCGATGAGTTTCATTTTCACACCAATTTTTTTTATAGATTTATAATATTACGAATGATAAATCTATAAAAATATGTGTGTACAGCCATTATGACAGTAAACTTAAAAAAAGTACAAACATTTTCTACGTGGTAGAGCCACGCTACAGCTATATTATTATGGTTGTAGCACGAATGGTTCGGTTCGACCGGGGTAGGACCACGCTCTCAAAGAACACCAGCTTTAAACAGCAACTTAATGCTGCTGTTTTTCGTACGGTGAGTGTGGAGAACTGGAGACCCTTTACACTGGAAACGAGGCATACTACCTAAGTCCTTAGGTGTGTCAGTCATTTTTGGGTGGACTGTATGCTTATTTGTCAACTTTATACTGAAAAGTAACACCTTCTTTTTTACTCTTTCATGGGCAGATAAAATGTTGCCTATAGGCTGTATAAGATATTTACTGCCTATATACCCAATTTTATTAAAATCTGTCCTGTAATTTTGGGAAAATTGTAAATAAACACATTTTCATCAGAAAAGTATAGTTACTAAAAAAAGTGTTACAATTTTCGATATTTACGTATATAACGTTCATAATTCATTTTTTACTTAAACGTATAAGAAATGCTATAATGTGTGGTATTAATTTACCGGAAGTAAATAAATGGCTCGGAGTCAACGAGGCTACATAATTTATAGAGGGGTGAGCGTGTAACTGAAGTTGAAATAATTTTTCCAATTTAGCTTCAACAAGAGAAAAGAAATGCGGTTTCTTTATTCCTAGATTTCTTTTAACATTTTTATTGCTATTTAATCTTTAAATACTTTTGTTGGGTTTATACGATCATCCAACCGTACAACTCCAAATGTTGGCTTAAACCTAAGCGAAATTTATCTAAATTAAATATCTATTCACCTAGAAGAGTGGCCTCGTATGGGTAAATGAAACACAGGGCGGTCCCCTGATTGAAGGATATGCAGGAAATCGATGGATGCAGGTGGCTCAAGACCGTGCTTTGTGGCGTTACTTAGGGGAGGCCTATGTTCAGCAGTGGACTTGTGAAGGGCTGTAATCATACGAAAAATGTGGCAAAGTTATGCTGCTACAAGATGAATACGAATGGATGTACTTGAACGGGGTATGGCCACTCTCTTACAGAATACCAGCCTAAAACAGCAGCTTAGTGCTGTGTTTCGTTTGGTGGGTGTAGAGAACCAGAGACCCTTTTTACTGGTAACGAGGCTTTCCATCTTAGTCCTCAGAGGTGACAATGCATTGCATTTTGATTCTTAATCGAGGATACATGTAGATGCCTATGGGCCACAGGATCCATTCATCATTAGGTGAACTGTGTGCTCGCTGATCACGCTTATTCTACAAAAACGAACAAATTGAATGCTAGAATATTCTTGCGTTTTGGTTAATTCAATGAAATTCTACTTTACCGTTTACCGTTTTAGAATTAATCAACGCGCTCGAAGCACATTATTTTATATCGCTGGAGGGTTTCTTTGAGGTTTGATCTCGGTAGGTATAGGTCCGAGTGTAGAATACTTACTACCCTTAGTATTTTTCATTAAAATTCTATAATTAAAGTGCTCTCGGAACTGTTAACTATTTAAAATCAGAACCGTCTTCTTTATCATTTCGCGGAAGTCACGCTGGACATAGGTCTCGTCCGTCCATTGTCACAGGGGGATATATGCAATAGTTGCATATAACCCCCTATAAGGGGGGCAATATAGGCTATGAAATAGCGCTTACACTAAACACTGTACGATTGGTGGACTAGCCAGAACAACCCATGGACACCTACAGCCAATTTCAAAAGCGTCCACGGATGGGTCGTCACTTCTTAGATGGAATGTCTCCTCACAGTTTGCTGTACTGTACCTTACGGACCGGCACACAACAGTGCAAGCACCGCTGTTTGGCAGCAGGAATGGGTGAGAGGGTGGCACCTACCCTTACGAACTCCTGCACAGGAAAGGAATCTTAGTACCAGGAGTTTCAACCAAAGGTTCAACCCCGTGTTGGAACACTTGGAGGTAGGACTCCTAGTTCACGAAATTTTCATTTAAATAGCTGTCATCCTTTTAAGTTTCTGAAATAATAGACAATATTAATATATAAATGATGTTTCTTTTAAAAATCTTTCGTACTTTTTTAATACAGGCAGTGTTTTCCTTTATTGTCACGCTTGAACAATGGTTTGAAGTGGATTCTGTTTCGTAAAAGTGATGCGATTTTGTGAATTAAGTGTCTGCGTGTGTGAACTATTAGAGAAATAAACGAAACAAGTGCGTTGATGTTAATATAAACCTCAAGTTATTTTGATCGCTTGGGCGCCTTATGAACTTAAGTGGCTGTCGTCATCAACAGTCCGCTGGGTTGAGCTGTCGTCAAAATCTCCCAAAAACTTTTCAATGTGACGCATCAGCATATTGAGAAGAAAAAATATATAAAAATGAAGATTCTAAAAGATATGATAGATTCAGAAGGGCTAAAACCCAGAGCTGTAAAGCCAGTTAAATAGAAAATAAAAAAATTATAGATCGAATTTAATATAACAAAGGGTAAAGTATTTAAACCTGTAAGGTACTTATTTTTGTAATATATGTGATATCAACCTTCAGTCACCAGACTTAATGTTGAGGTATGTCGTTCCTATTAATTTCTCTAGTTTTATATTAGCGTAAACGATTATAGAAAGGCAACTTGGCTAACTCCGTTAGATACCTAGTGCCTTTGCAGTAGTGTTGCCCAAATGCAAGAACAAGACGAGACTTAGCCAGTCTTGGTCTTGGTCTTGCGCCAATACACCTAGTCTTGTTCTTGGTCTTGGTATTGCGCTCTAAGTCTTGTTCTTGGTCTTGGTCTTGCAGCAGGAGTCTCGCAAGTCTCGCAATTACTTATTAGCCTATTGTTATTTATTAAACGTTACTTTAGATCTTAGAACAACTTAATAGAGTAGGCACATTTTGAGCTAAAATTAACATAGCCATAGAAAGACCAACCAAATTTTAATGAGAAATTCGAAAAATCCACTAATACCGGGTGGGGTTTGAACCCACGACCTAAGCGATCCGTGCCGATGCTCTAACCAACTGAGCTGTCTACCAAGTCTCACGGCCACGGGAGTTAGTCTGTTTCTTAATAAACGTTTACATTTAATAAGCTTACATGTGCTAAAACTTAGTCAAAACATATAAAAAACAAATTAATGACATTAACTTGACTGTATTATAAAGAACATTATCTGTCTAGAAAGAGATTGATAGACCCTTACATGAAATGGAATAAAAGAGTTATACAATTTACCATTTATTTAAATAAAAAAATAAAATACAATACAAATTAAATTACGTAACAGTACACAACAGCTTTGACATTACTGTTACTTTATATTAATTCTTTTGACCAAGAATTAATACAAAGTAACCATCTGGCTGACTCATCACTTAACCTATTTCTATGTTTTCTAATTACTAATGATGCTTTAGAAAGTAATCTCTCAGCAGGTACTGAAGTAGCAGGTATTGAAAGAAAATCACGGGCCGTCTTCGATAAAGTCGGATATTCTGTCTCATGCGTCCTCCACCGACCATGTCTTCCGAACTGGCGGCTCTGGGTTTACTTAGGTACTCCTCTAACTCGTCTATAACTAAGCCTTGATGAAAAGATCCAGATCCAGATGACGTCGAGGGACATGCATACAATTTCTCAAAGTCTATTACGTCTTCATCTTCATCATATTCACATACTTTCTTTTCATTCCTTGGTGATTCTAGAGATGTATTCACTGAGTGTAGACTTTTATATTCTTTATAAAGTTCATTAAATTTGCGCAGGCTTTCTGTTTTAATTTGCTTCCCCCATAATGTCATGTCAAATGTCTGAGTCTTATGCCTTGGGTCTAAAATTAAAGAGGTACAATAAATCCAGTTGCTCTTTTTATAATGTTTAAGCATTGCTGCTTGAAAACCCAGAATGAGCCTTTCATCCACTTCTGATCGATTAGGTTTCTCATCTTATTGTTTTACCATGGAGATTTCAATTTTATCGAGCAAGAGATTGAATGATACAATGACTAGCGGTAATGTAAAATATTTTTCGCCACCAAGTTTCGTTGATAGAAGTTTAAAGTTTATTAGAAACTTATGTATTTTTTCGAGTATTTGCCATTCACTATCTGTGATTTGAAAATCATTCAATTTGGTGACAGAAGTGCACAATATGTTAATGCCAGTTCTCACTTTTAAACCAAATCCAATCATATCATATGTGGAATTCCATCTCGTTGGACAGTCGAGTATGGGGTTCAGATTTGATGGCACGCCAGCTGCTTCACAAGCAGACTGAAACTTCCTCGTCAATATCTCACTTCTTTTTATTTTACTGGAAATACTGCGTAATTTTGTTACAATATTTGACGCATTTTCTTCGTCTTCCTCAGTTTCATCTTCATTATCTTCATACTGCTGTTCTTGTCCCTTATTGTCAGTTTCACTGTGTAATGCTAAGGTCTTTAATAAATCTTGTACACTAAGGTTTAAAATGTGAGCAAAGCACCGGAAATTTTGATTGTCTGAATCAAAGTGTGGCAGCTGTTTCTCCAATTCATACTTATTTTTATAAATTTGGTATTTGCAGTTGCGTTGTCGACCGTGATACCCTGTATTTTATCAATTATGTCATATTCCAATAACCATTCGTGGAAAATCGTTGCAATATCTTCCCCAGTATGTCAACCGCGTGATGGTATAAAATCAAGGACTACAGATCGATACTTCCATTCGTTGTCTATATAATGAATAGTGACCCCGTAGTAACTCCTACCAGCAATTGATGTCCATCCATCAATGGTAAATGACATTTTAGATGAAAATTGTTGTAGTCGTTTCTTAAGATTCAATTGAAGCTCTTCAAACCGTTCTTTGACCTTCCTTCTAAGTGTGGACCTTTTAATAAGCACCATATTTGGGCAAGTTAATCGAAAATATACTTGTGTAGCTTCGTCATCGAAAAATGAGAAGGGAAGATATTTTTTAACCATCCAATCAACTGTAGCTGTCGTGATGTTGTCACTGCTATTTTAGGACTGAAATAAAACAGTAAATCATGTGTCTTAAATTATATAAAAAATTTTTATATAATAATATAATTTTATTTTTATTTTTTTTTTTTTTTTTTTTTTTTTTATTTTTTTTTTTTTTTTTTTTTATTTATATTTTTTTTTTTAAAAAATAACCACTAATTAATTAATAAAAAAAATATATAAAAAAAAATAAAAAAAAAATTAAATTTAGGGGGTTTTTTTAGGCGCCGTCCTACGTTTTTGAAGTTAGAGACACGAAAATCGGCATTAAAGTTATAAGTTTTCAATAATAAAATCCTGAATAAGCTATTTTACGAAATCCTAACCCTAAGGGGGTGAAATTGGGGTAAAATGGTAGCCTATATTTTTAAAGTATAGATATGAAGATCAACATTTACTTTATTAGTTTTAAATAATAAATACTTGCATAGTTAAGCTTTACCTATATAGCCTCTTTATACTTAGGTAAGACTTTTGCAGCGAGAAAATTTCAAAATCTCATAGGAAATCAGATATTGTACGCGGACGAAGTCGCAGGCGATCGCAGGTTACATAATATATGTGTTATTTAATTGTGTGATAAGTATATTTTTTCTTTCCTGTCCACTTTTTTCGGTGGTTATTAAAAAGCTTGTGATATCTCCACTTAATTTTGGTTTTTCAGGAAGAAATATTTGTGATTCCTATTTGTGGAAAGATATTAGATGCTTCCTTAAGCCTGAAGTGTTTCTGTTTTTCATTTTTATTTCAACCTGTTTTTACATGTTGGCATAATTTACACAAAGCAATTTGGGATGCATGAATTATGTCGAAAAACTCATCAAATTTACTCTTAGGTCTTTTAGATCCTTTTTCTCCTTTTTTATTCTAAATAGGAAAAAAATTTTCTTGTGGAGCCATTGGGGGGTGGATGGAATTAAATTAAATTATTTTTTTTTTTTGTTAGTGCCGGGGGGCGGGGGGCTCCCTTTGATAAAGTTAGGGTTTTTTTTTTGAGGGGGGGGGGGGGGGGGGTGGGGTGGGCGGTGAATTTTTTTTTTTTTTTTTTTTTTTTTTTTTCTTCCTTTATTTTTTTTTTTTTAAATTTTTAATCTTCTTTTTTTTTTTTTTGTGGGGGGTTTTGGGGGATGTTTTTTTTTTTTTTTCTGTTCTTTTGTGCATAGCCATAAAATGTCAAATGTATATGTAGATACCAAATCGGTTTAGAAATTTCTAGTTAGTCCTGTGTAGTACGAGAGGTCAGTTCCAAACATTTTTGTCTGACTTAAATTGAAAAGGTGAAAGATCTAACATTTCTTTTGGAATCTTATTATAAAAGCGTATATCGCTATCCAAGAACGCATTATATACTTTGTGCAACCGGAAAGCAGGTATTGTGATTTTATTTTTATTTCTACTATTAAAATTGTGCAAATCACTATTATTTACATCAATTCGATGCAATCAATTTCTTTAAACGGTTCTCTAAGAGATACTCGGGCTCCTAAAAAGTACATAGATCTTATTTTACGCTTTTTATTTAATATGCGCACTTTTTATATTATTCGATTAGCATTGTACAAAATGTTTACACGTTTCAAGTGTGTTAAAAGTGTCTACAATATTTATCAAATGGGTACATATTCGAACACTTTGTGTTCAAAAACACACACTTTCAAAAATCGAGATTTGCAGTGAACTTATTGAACATGTTTATCTATTAGGTAATAATAATAATAGTAAGTAATTATTATAAACCCATATAGTTAATATTATAATAATTACTTACTAGAATAATTTATTATGGTATCTACCTATCCTTACCATTATCTAATTACAATATTCCTTGCGAGATCAGCGTAATGTATTGATGTCCATTCTGAGCACCCTGAACTTATTTTATTCTTTGGAACATGTACTCTGTGGCGGCATTCAAACAGTGTCAAATGTAGTGCGTGCGGCGCGGCGGCGACGATTGAATGCGATATCAATAGCAGCCGCCGGCGCGTGTATCTTGACCTTGTACTTCGGAATAACCGCAAAATTTCTTTGACAGGTCAGTATTCGACCTTTGATGATGCCGACAACAAGACGCCGCGCACTATCAAAGTGCCGATGGTCAAAACTAGGGATGCACTGTTTTTTCTTTTAATGGATATTTTCATCCGCTATGTATGTTTATGGTATTGTTTGAAATGTCTTGGTCTTGGTCTTGCTAAAATTAGGCGGTCTTGTTCTTGCAAAAATGCAAGAACAAGACCAAGACTGCAAGACCAAGACCGATTTTGGGCAACACTACATTGCAGATGGTTTTTACAAGGTCATGATTAATAAAGTGTACACCTAACATTAAAATAAGGATAAACGGTTATACAATAAAATACGGATAGATAGGTTATACAATAAAACCGCTTTCTCCTTATAATCTTTTCATCCATTACAGCCTATAAAAATCTACTGCTAAACATAGGCCTCCCATGTATTGTTTCTGAACGATGTGCGATTTGTGGCTGAACTATGGCTAGCTGCCACGCTTGGCAGGAGGGTTCGCAACTGCAGTTTTTTTTATTATGAGTTGTTAACAGGATGATGCTGCGGCCCACCTCCTGTTTCAGTTTTCCTCTGTCTTCCTTCTGTCTTACGAAACCTAAGGGACGATATGGGGAAGTGGACATTCTTACACCGCCACTATACTGTATCTTTATAGATAACAATTTTAAGCGAAATTTAATTTCTGTATTACTGCGTTTGAATGCAAGTTATGCGAACTTTAGACGTCGTGTTAATGCAATGTAACTAACAAAATATAATTTTAAACATTCTAACTTTGCGAATCGAGTTCACCTCGCCTTGTTATCTAAGCTGCATTGTGTCTATGGAAGTCAGTAAAATCCCCACTAAGAGAATGAATAATTATGTAATAAGGATTTTTTTTGTCGTACTAGTTTAAACATCGACGGAAAAGGGGGGACACACATAATACACAACTAGTCTAGCCTAGTTTTATTCATAGTATAGTACTTGTTACCTTTTAAGTATGATATTATACGCCTTTAAGCTTTAAACCACCCATCTGGAATCAGTAAACACGTCGGAATGTGTACTTAGTGTGTACCCGACCCTATTGCGCCTTACTTCACGGCATTTTTTGTTTTAAACATATTTGTTTGACAACATACTCACGAATCGTGATACCTTTTGTTGAAAGGGAATTAAAACTCCTATTTAATGAGTTTAGAATCACTGCCAATTATTTACTTAGGTACGTGGTATAAACATACAGAAAAACGGCAGTTGATTTTCTTTACCTACGACAGTATATTTACTAATTCTAATGTTTCTCAATTTTGATAACAGATACTGCTACAATTTTTATCAGTTCTGTTAAGGATGAAATAATCTTTGTATTAGTATCAATTATTTGTGAATATTTGAGTTTTTATTAATGCTATAAAATAGATCTTAAGTTTAACCATATTTACGCTGCGCGCTGCCTAAATTTTTGGTAAGTATAAACCCTTGTTATAGCGTTTTATTACTACGATAGGTATCTTTTAAACTATTTTATTACTGAGACCTAATGATCAGCAGTCCCACTACTACAACCACTAGACCAACGCGACAGTCAATTACAGGCAGGCTGTTATTTATTGGACATAGATTATAAATAAATATCATAATAAGTAAGTTTTTACTTTTATCACTTGTTCGAAAAAAACTGGAGTCAGGAAGTTGGCGATGTCTCACCCCCATGCCTCGGAAAGCACGTAAAGCCGTTGGTGCTCGCATCAGATTTATGCGGTGTGGTCGGTGCACCGTGCGCATCGTTACACTTGGGCACTATAATTCTGTCCTGCGACGTTGGCTAGCCTCCGTTGAGGCGGACCGCCGTGACCGAAATTCGGTCTGGAGGACATTAATATTATTACTTATAATTACGAATTACGTAATAAGCAGTCCAGACACCTACTGCTACTATTATTTCACAGATTGTCAATATTATGTCCATGTTATTTCTTTAGTTATCAGATTTTAAAATACATAATTAATTTATGGTAAAAAAAACACAGAAGCGTGGCAGTGGTAGACATAAATAGATTAAATCACAGGAAATAATTGCTCAGAGAAAAAAAGGAGAAATACCAATATGAGGATAGATAAATTTTTTAGGTGGTAGAGCCACGCTGCAGCTATATTGTGGTTATAGCACGAATGGGTCGGCTCGACCGGGGCAGGACCACGCTCTTACAGATTACCACCGTCAAATAGCAGCGTAATGGTGCTGTGTATCGTATGGTGAGGTAGAGAACCGGAGACCCTTTTTTCTGTAATCGAGGCGTACCATCTTGGTCTTCAGAGGTGAAAACGCATTTTCATTTTGCATAAAGAATAAATATGGATGTCTATGGGGTCACAGCATCCACTTACCATCAGGTGGACTGTGTGCTCGTTTGTCACCCAATACTATAAAAAAGATAGTATGTTAAGTAATGTGTTATTTTGAGTTGTTATTTCCGGTAACAACTCAAAATAATATAAAAACCGAGGTTGCTAATCCGTCTGCTAAGCGTTATAATTATGAGGCAATCTGTGGGGAAGTCCCTTTTTCAGAAGTGGACTTTTATAGGCTGTTATAGATGGATGAACTGTGAGTTTGGTTGTCACTTCAGTTTTAAAAAATTGCGTTTGTATGGACTAAACGGCGCTGGGATATCTTTCCAAACATTGCAAACACTTAAGATATTTCTTTGATATTTCATTTAAAAACTACAAACTAAAAACATAACTTTATAGACAATTACGGAAATTGGTTCTATGAAGCGTTAAATGTCAAGACTGTAAAGAAATTGCAATAAAGCAGCGTACAGATGTTCCGGTCGTTTTTATGGCGCCGTTAAGCCTGAAACAGATTAACTTTTAGCTCGTGAAGCACTTTGATAACCGTAATGTATCGCTCGAATGACTTTTAGAGTGGGCTGGTTGTTTAAACATCATATTTATTATGATCGAGCGACCCGCCCCGGCATCGCCTGGGTATTATCTATTAATGTGGCGTTATTTAAATTTTAGATATTTTTTATATAGAGTTTTAAACTTTTATCAATATTTCGTTATTTTAAAAATAAAAAATACGTGTGGCACTCGGTGACTGCCGCGGTAAAGCTATTGCATAGCATTTTTTATCAACTTATGCAATTATAATTATTTATTTATTTTATTTATGCAGTTAAGTCTTTGATATTAAATCAAGTTACACTTTTTGAGCGTGGTGACCGATAAGAAAACAATTTTTTTCTCTTATTGAATAAATGAGAAGTTAATATTGTTTAAAATATTTTTAATATCTTACAATACATGTAGGTTATTCAGGAATTTTTATCATTGAGTTAGCAGCTAGTGTACACGCATACGTCTAGTCGCACGCACACAAACACCGTGCCGAAGTCTGCCGAGTGCCGAAGTCTGCCGAACTGAAACGACGTTAGACGATGCACGGCTTTCAACGCCACACCTCCGTGCCCGTCGGAGTGGGGAGCGTGAGGTTTTTTTTCGTTACGGAATTTCTGGATTCGGTCCCCGCGCTCAAGGCCCGCGATAGAAGCTATGCAATAGCTTAAAAATATATCGCCTGGAGTTACTGTGACCGACGCTAGGTGGTTAAGGGTTAAGGATACTTAGATTACATAAATAATAATTTTTCCATTTTATGATAGTTTTTTAAGTTTGAACTGTTTTTGTGTATATAAGGTAATGTAACATAAAATATTATATAGATGCGTAGATATTAGGTAAGAACTGTAAATTTTTTAAAGAAATTAGTTCACGTTTAATGTTTGACATTATGTAGAACTACTTAAACTTATTAAGTATAACAATGTCTGGTCCGCTTACAAGCATAATATGGTAATATTTTGAGAAGTTAATTGTAATAAATTAAAACTGTATTCTTTGGAGTAAACAAGTAAAATAATAATTTGTTATAGCGCCATCTACTGCATTTTATACGTAAAATGATTTTATCGAAAAAACATTGATTAACTCTCAAGGTAGTACGCATAAAATATGCTAGACGGCATAAACAGGAAACGATTTAATTTAATGTTCTATTTCATTTTCTCGCAGGCTAAATTCTATTGATATATACTTATATATCACTTCTTATATTATGAGATTTTGAGGATACTTAGATTACATAAACAATTATTTTTTCGTTTTATGATAGGTTTTTAAGTTTGAACTGTTTTTGTGTATAAAAAGTAATGTAACAAAAAATATTATATAGATGCGTAGATATTAGGTAGATACTGTACATTTTTTAAAGAAATTAATTCAAGTTTAGTGTTTGACCTTGTGTAGAACTAATTAAACCTATTAAGTATAACAATGTCTCGTCCGATTACAAGCATAATATGGGACTATTTTGCGAAGTTAAGTGTATATATAGTTTTATATGTGGTAGAGCCATGCTCCAGTTATATTAGTAGTATAGTCGTAGCGCTAATGGGCAGGCTCGACCGAGGAAGGACCACGCTCTCATAAAATACCAGCGTGAAATAGTACAGAATGGACATTGTGTAGAACTAATTAAACCTATTAAGTATAACAATGTCTCGTACGCTTACAAGCATAATATAAGACTATTTTGAGAAGTTAAGTGTAATAAATTAAAACTGTATTCTTTGGAGTAAACAGTAAAATAATAATTCATTATATCGCCATCTACTGCATTTTATACGTAAAATGATTTTATCGAACAAACATTGATTAACTTTCAAGGTGGTATGCAAAAAATACGCTAGATGGCATAAACACGATATGATTTCATTCTCTCGGTGGCTAAATTCAATTGATATATAATTATATATAACTTGTTGTACATTTTTTAAAGAAATTAGTTCACGTTTAATGTTTGACATTATGTAGAACTACTTAAACTTATTAAGTACAACAAAGTCTGGTCCGCTTACAAGCATAATATGGTAATATTTTGAGAAGTTAAGTGTAATAAATTAAAACTGTATTCTTTGGAGTAAACAAGTATAATAATAATTTGTTATAGCGCCATCTACTGCATTTTATACGTAAAACGATTTTATCGAACAAACATTGATTAACTTTCAAGGTGGTACGCACAAAATACGCTAGATGGCGCAAACACGACACGATTTCATTTTCTCGCAGGCTAAATCCTATTGATATATACTTGTATGTAACTTGTTATGTTATCGGATTTTAAGGATGGCATAATACACATTTATGGATATAGGCATTTATATCCTATTGATATAGACTTATATGTCACTTCTTATATTATGAGATTTTATGGATACTTAGTTTACATAAATATAATTTTATTAGTTTTATGATAGTTTTTTTAAGTTTGAACTGTTTTTGTGTATAAAAAGTAATGTAACATAAAATATTACTTAGATGCTTAGATATTAGGTAGGTAGGTACTGTACATTTTTTAAAGAAATTAGTTCAAATTTAGTGTTGGACATTGTGTAGAACTAATTATACCTATTAAGTATAACAATGTCTTGTCCGCTTACAAGCATAATATGGGAGTATTTTGAGAATTTAAGTGTAATAAATTAAAACTGTATTCTTTGGAGTACACAAGTAAAATAATAATTTGTTATATCGCCATCTACTGCATTTTATATGTAAAATGATTTTATCGAACAAACATTGATTAACTTTCAAGGTGGTACGCTAAAAATACGCTAGATTACGTAAACACGACATGATTTCATTTTCTCGCTGGCTAAATCCAATTGATATATAATTATATATAACTTGTTGTACATTTTTTAAAGAAATTAGTTCACGTTTAATGTTTGACATTATGTAGAACTAATTAAACTTATTAAGTATAACAATGTCTCGTCCACTTACAAGCAAAATATGAGACTATTTTGAGTAGTTAAGTGTATATAGTTTATACATGGTAGATCCATGCTGCGGTTATATTAGTAGTATATAGCACTAATGGGCAGGCTCGACCGAGGAAGGAACACGCTCTCACAGAATACCAGTGTGAAATAGTGTCTTAATGCTGCTGTGTTTCGTATGGTGAGTGTAGAGAACCGAAGACCCTTTTTACTGGAAATGAGGCATTCCATCTTAGTCCTCACGGGTGACAACGCATCTGCATTTTGATTTGTAATCGAGGATAGATGTAGATGTCTATGGGCTGCAGCAACCACTTACCATCAGGTGGACTGTGTGCTCGTTTGCCAATCTATCCAATAAAAAAAATTAAAACTGTATTCTTTGGAGTAAACAGGATACTTAGATTACATAAATAATTATTGAATAAATGAAAAGTTAATATTGTTTAAAATATTTTTAATATCTTACAATACATGTAGGTTATTCAGGAATTTTTATCATTGAGTTAGCAGCTAGTGTACATGCATACGTCTAGTCGCACGCACACAAACACCGTGCCGAAGTCTGCCGAGTGCCGAAGTCTGCCGAACTGAAACGACGTTAGACGATACACGGCCTTCAAGCCACACCTCCGTGCCCGTCGGAGTGGGGGAGCGTGAGGTTTTTTCGTTACGGAATGAATTTCTGGATTCGGTCCCCGCGCACAAGGCCCGCGATAGAAGCTATGCAATAGCTTAAAATATTTACGTATCACGGATAACATATAGCCCAGATAATTATTGGTACTGCTCTCTGTCTGTATGTAAAGTTTCATTACAATCTGTTGGGCTGTTCCGAAGATTAGCAAGCTGTTTGGAATAAAGAGAGTGCCAAAGAAATAGACATATATACATACGTCGCAGTCAGACGGTTAATGCTGTGATATAGCTACATCCCTAGGGAAATAGCTATATACCGTAATATAGTGATATGAAAGTCGTTCACAACTATCTGACTAGGAATATAGCTATGATACGAGCACGAGTTTAGTAATATAACTATCTTACTGGAATAATACAGAGAAACAGTTAATAGTATAAGTATATAGATTTAGAGTTAATAGTATAAGAAATAATTATAAGTATATGTGGACCACGAATGTTATACAAAACTAATTTTGATTAACACATTTTTAAATTAAAAAGTTCAATTATTTCAATATTATTTTTTATATCATTATAATGTATGCGGATTTAAGTAATGTTTGCAGCTTTAGGGTAGCCCATGGATCACCCAAGTCGCACCTTAACAACTTCCCTGTCCGCGAAATAGACACAATAGTTAAACAATCGAAATGTTCATATATGACTCATGGGACAGTGAAATGGTTAAACCTACTGTCAAAAAATTAACATGAACAACAATACAGCAGGAACTGAAGATCCAATGTCAATTTCACGAAATTAGTTGAAATACTCTTTTTTAATTTTTTCAGCAGCTCTTTTTAAGTTGCCTACAGATTTATCTCTTCGATCCTAAATATTTCTTTAGCTGTTACAGTAATTGCACAACAGTTGCGATCAGTAACCCTCATCACTTGACGATACTCCACAAATAACATGAACATTTTCTACACGAGTGTGCTCCTGTACATTCAGTTTGCAATCATAATTATTTCACTAGATTAGTCTAGTAGGTAAGACAGTTAGCAACCACTGCCATATAATTATACTACGATATATAGCTATATCCCTAGGGACATAAATATTCTTTACTATCTTACTGCGACACATACAAACATTCGAAAAACATTACCCTCCTTCTGCGACAGTCGGGTAAAAGAAATCCAGGTGTAGTCAAGGCAAAAGTAAATAGAATTTTATCTAAGACATTGCGACCGTCTAGGGCTTCATCACCACTTACCAGTAGGTGAGATTGTAGTAAAGCACTGACTTGTATTAAGTAAACAAAGAATATTTAAACATTAGAAAACACATATTTTACTTTGAGATACACATTATTATCCGCAAAAAGCTCTTTGCTAAACTCGCCCTAAATTTTTCTAACATAGAATTTTACAGCACCCAGAGGCAATGTTCTGTCCAAACTAAGTGCAAAACTCTGTACCGGTTTTGTGACATTTAGTTTATTTCTATTATTTTAATGTATTTATTCCTGAAGAATATAACTTCAAGAATACCAGCGCACTGTGCTCGCTGAAGTGACAAACGAGGATTTGTTGCTCTGAGGAGTTGTTCGGATTAATTCCAGCCGCTAAATTTCACCAACCCACATTGCAACAAAACATAGGTGTTACGGATCGCCGTAACGCCGTTCGAAAAATGAATAAAACGCGTTGTTCTTATATAGGAGGCAAGCAGCGGTGAGGAGGAACTTGTACTTTTATTCTTCTTGTAGTGCCTTTTCAGTGGCTGGAGAGCGACGACGGACCCTACCGGCCGGTCCGTCTTTTATATGATTCGGCCACGGCTGGCCAGCGGACCCTTGCCTCACCCCCGCGCCTTTCTTTATTTCTTTAAAATTTTTATTTATTAACAATCATATTTAATTATATAATATTTTTACATCTAATTCTTATACTATTATGTACACAATAATTATCTTACATTCTAAAAGGTTTTAAACCTTGTAATTTACAATTTTTAAGCTGAGAACCCTGCCTCGCACCTCAGCACTATAAATATAAAACGTCGTGACGCCCTACGCGTAGCTTTATTAATTCCGCGGCCGTATCACAATAACATGCCCTGATAAAGTTATAATTATCTTAAGAAAGGCAATTTATATGAATGGTAATATGTATACAATAAAGGTGATATGCAACAAAGGTAAATTAATTATAAGAGTACAATTTATACTTTAAATCTATGCTAACTCTCGTTATTTATTCGATGCCTTTATTGGGAGAGTTATTTGCATAGTTACAACATCATTCTTTCTTTATTATCTTATTCTAAATCTTATATTAATATAAGTTATACATATTTAACAAATTAAATACAATAACCAAGACTACGGCTGTTTTTCTGTGTTGTTGTATGCACCCTCGCTAGTTGTCGAACCTCGCTGGTCGCGACCCCCGTGGCTCCGCCCACAGCACCTGAGTTGCTCAACCAGTGCTGGTTACACTAAGCAGGTATCTCGTCGCTTGCGTCGTGCATATTCTCCCGCCGTCGCCACGCTGCGATCCCTCTGGTAGCACGACGATCTTCTTTGTTGGTCTGCGTAGTACATGCCCACTGCTAGTGGTTACGTCCACTACTCGTACCTCTCCGTCGACGCCGGGATACACGTTGCTTATTTTTCCCCTGGGCCAGATGTTGCGCGGTAGATTGGAGTCACAAATGATGACCAGGTCTCCAATCTTTGGTGATGCGCCTATGCTGCTGGGCTCCCGCCGGTGTTGGAGTAGGGGCAAGTATTCCTTCACCCATATTCGCCAAAATATGTCTGCTAGGGCTTGAGCTCGTTTCCACTGCTGGCGGGCCGTCACGTCGCTCTTGCTGAAGTGTCCTGCTGCAGGTACATGTGAGCTGGGACCGATGAGGATGTGATTCGGCGTGATGGCTTCCGGGTCTCCTGGGTCAACTGAGACGTGTGTAAGAGGTCTTGAATTGACCGTGTTTTCGACCTCGGCGAGCAGGGTCACCAGTGTCTCGTCACTGGGATAGCGTTCGTTGAGGGTGACGCGTAGGGCTTCTTTCACGGAGCGAACCATTCGCTCCCAGGCGCCGCCCATGAATGGTGCTGATGGTGGTATGTACTTCCACACAATTTGTCGACATGTGGTTTCGTTCTCGAGGGCTGCGAGTGCTGCTTCGGCCAGCTCCTTGTCGGCTGCCTTAAAACACGTAGCGTTGTCACTCCAGATTTCTTTTGGGCATCCTCTTCTGCTCATGAAACGCCTAAGCGCTGACACAGCTGAGTCGGCGCTTAACGAATGGGCCACCTCTATATGTATTGCTCGTGACGTCATGCAGGTAAATAACGCGCCATAGCGTTTTTCACGATGTCGTCCCACTGTGACTTCTATTGGCCCGAAGTAGTCCAGTCCGGTGTATGTGAACGGGCGTGCGTGATGAGCGAGACGCGCGGATGGCAAGTTTCCTGTAGATGGTGATGCAGGCTTGGCTTTTCTTAGACGGCACGGTAGGCAGCCTTTGATGACAGTTTTTACTACTGGACGTATTTTTCTTATGTACAATCTCTGTCTTAATTCGTTCACGACTGTTTCCACGCCTCCGTGATGTAATCTCTCGTGTACGTGTGCTATGTACAGACGAGTGTATGCGTGCTTCCCGTCTAGTATGGGAGGGTCATACGTGTCCTCATCTACCTCTGATGCTGCTTTTATTCGACCTCTGAGGCGTAGGGTCCCCTCTTCGTCGATATATGTGCTCAGGTGGCCTAGTTTGTCATCACCTCCTGGAACACTTCTGTTGGCGATCCTCTTGAGCTCCTTCGCGAAGCTTTCCCGCTGACTGGCTTGCACCCACAGTTGTTCGGCTCTTATATGATAAGCGGCTGGTATTCCTACAAGCGATGAGACAGTAGGTGTTGCCCTTTTCTCCTTGGTGGGGTTGTTGCGTCGGTTTGTTCTTTGCCAGCCGGGGTCGCTATCTTGTCTTGCTTTGTTGCGTTTGCGCCCAGCCTTCACCACGTGCTTGTTTGGTCTGCACATGTCGATGAATAGGAGGACTTTCGCTGTCGCCCTTATGAGGCGAATCCATTTTGAAAATCTTTCTATTTGTGGCAGATGTGATGCTGGCGAGTCTTCATTTTTAACTGTGATGTTACATATTTCTCGTTCTTCTCCGGTGTATGGTGTGTCGTTTTTCTTCCTGCGGCCATTCGGCCGGTGGACGTTGTAGAAACGGGGGCCCTCGGAACCACCGGTGCGACTCGTCGAACCTTTCTGGCGTGGTTCGGGTCGCGTCGTCTGCCACGTTTTCTTTGGACTGTAGCCAACGCCATTCGTTCTTTTTGGTCGTATCTTCTATCTCCGCCAGGCGATAAGCGACGAAAGCTTTGTATGCGCGGGGCTCCGACCTTATCCACACTAGTGCAGTGCGAGAGTCGCACCAGTATGTCTTGCCCGCTATATCGTCATCGTGCTCACTAATCACGGTCTGCGCAAGACGAGCTCCCAGTAGTACTGCTTGTAACTCGAGCCGTGGTATGGAGACTGGTTTCAGTGGTGTCACGCGGCTCTTGGCGGCGGCCAATGATACGTTGACGCTGCCGTCCGCTCGCTCCGTTCTCCAATACACGGCGGCTGCGTAGGCCTCCTCGCTTGCGTCGACGAATGTGTGTAGTTGCCGCGTTGACACTGGGTTGTAATCGTAGCATCGCGGTATTCTCAGTTGTTCTAGGGCGTGAAGTGAAGTAATCCAGTCTTCCCATTTTTCTTTTAACTCTATTGGCAGAGGGTCGTCCCATTCCGACTTGTAACGCCATGTGTCTTGGAATATTCTCTTCGCTGGGGTAGTCACTGGTGATATTAACCCCAGCGGGTCAAATAATGCCATTATTATGCTCAGCGCTTCACGTTTAGTTGGCAAGCGTTGTTTCTCTTTTACGTCGATCGGCATCTTCATATTGTTTGTATTAAATCCAATATGATCGCTTTGTACATGCCAGAGCAGGCCGAGCGTCTTCTCAGTTTCTTTTCCGCCCAGGCGCACGGTCGCGTCGTTTTGTTTATGCTCTGTCGTTATCTCTTCTATTGTTTTTTCTTCGTTCGATGTCCACCCGCTGAGTACGAATCCCGCTTGTTTGTGGACGTGATCGACTGCTTTTACAGTTTGTTGAGCTTCCGTGATAGAATGGAAGCTCTGCAAGTAGTCGTCCATATAGTGATTTCTTTTTATGGCGACCGCAGCTTCGGGGTATGTCTCTGAATGTTCTTCAGCATTTTTATTTTTGATGTATAATGCTGTGCATGGTGATGATGTCGCTCCAAAGATGATCGATGTCATCCTATATTCCTCCGGTTGGCCCTCCCGCCGCTTGCCTCTCCACAAGAAACGTAAAACGTCTCTATCTTCTTTGCGCACTTTGATCTGCATAAACATTTCTTTTATGTCGGCGCTCACTGCATACGGATACTGTCGGAACCTCATGATTACTACGGGCAATGATTGTAATAAGTCCGGCCCCGAGTGAAGCATATCATTGAGACATATTCCTGCTGTCTTTGCGGCGGCGTCGTGTACCAATCTCGGCGGCTTGTTAGGTTTCGCAGGGTTGATGACTGGGAAGTGGGGCAGATACCATGTCTTTCCTTGTGGCGGTGGCATGGGTGCGCGTTCTGCGTAACCCGAGTTGAAGAGGTTCTGTATGCGTTCTTCGTATTGTAGCTTGAGATTGCTGTCTCGGTCGAGCCTCTTCTCTAAAGTGTGCAGACGTCTTTCCGCGTCTTTGTAATTATTTGGTATTTGGAGATCCTTTTCTTTCCACAGCAACCCTGTCTCGAATCTGCCATCCGCCGACCTTCTGCTGGTCTCCCTCAATATTTGCATAGCTCGCTGCTCGGGATCTTCTTTAGGTCTTCTTGGCTCGATACACAGTGATTCTAATTTGAAATAATTTTTTATTTCTTCTTCTATTGGCTGTGCTTCTTCCCTTTGATGTAGTCTGCCGCAGAAGGTGACCGTCGATGTCAATGAGCTATGACAGCCATGTAGAACCCAGCCCAGGTTGGTGTATGAGGCGACTGGTTGATCTCGACGACCGACGCGCAGTTTTCTAGACACTATGAGGTGCCAGTTATCTTGCCCGATTAGTATTTTCGGTGAGGCGCGTTCGTAGGTGATATCCTCTTTGATATCTAGCAGATGTTGGCAATTCTTCAAGTGATTTTCATTCACGGATTCTGGCGCGAAGTCCAAACGCTCTACAGTACGCGCTGCTTCTATGTTGTGTTCCTCTTGCGCGTGCTTTCCTCTTATTTTAAGGCTGACGATCTTGCTCTTCTCATGCTTCACCTCCGAGCCAACCCCTTGTATCCACATTGTGTGGGCTGGGCCGTCGGCGCCGATGACGTCAGCTATCGAGGCGTCGACTAAGGTGACCGTGCTTCCTTCATCCAATAATGCATATGTTTCGACGCAGCTTAGCGGTCCCTTTATTGTTACGGGCGCAATCTTTAAGTAGGCGCGGCGGTGTTTGTATGGTTGAGTCGTTGTGATGACCTCCCTTGCCGATGTTGCAGTTTCCATAGCGGGTTCTTTTTCGGTTTCTGCTTTTTTGTCGTGATGCAGCAATTTATGGTGTTTCATCATGCATCCGCCTTTTCCGCACGGTGGAGCTTTACACAGCAATCGGCGATGTTTGCCTCGCAGACAGCGATAGCAGATATTATACTTCTTCGCCACTTCCCATCTGTCATTTGTGGACAGAGCGGCGTACGACTTGCAATCGGGCAGTTTGTGTTCTTGTTTGCATTGAGGGCAGCGTTCTTCATATTGTTTCTTGCTTGTGGTGAAGGCGCGTTCTATTTTTCTCGGCCTTCGCTCTCTCGGTTCGTTGTCCTCCGTGATGAATTCCGGCAAGGCATACGCGCTGCATTTATCCGCTTCTTCGTTTAGGAAGATTGATATTTTCTTAAGCTCTGGGATATCTTCTTTTTTCCTGGCTGCATAGTCGTACCATTTGCTTTTCAATATGGGCGTGAGTTTGTCTGTGATAACTCGCGTCATCTCCGGACTATGTAGATAGTGTGCTTTCTTGAGTGCTTCCACGGTGCCCACTACGTTTGCTATGCGATTGGCGAATATGCATAACTCCCTGGGATTGTCCGTAACTTTGTTCAGCAGCTTCAGCTTCTCTATTTCTAAGTGAATTAATGCTTCTGGCCGTCCGAATCTCCTTTCCAAAGCTTCTATTATTATTTTGGGGTCTGATTGGCTTATAAGTAAGCAGCTTGCGGCCTCTTTTGCTATCCCTTTTAAGCTTCGGCGTATTCTTGCTATGTTTTCGTTCATCGTGAAGTACTTTGAAGATTCTTCGTACGTTGTTTTGAAGCTGAGCCATTCTTTGCTGCTACCATTGAATGTGGGCAGCTCTTGCAAATATTTCGGCGGCTCCCTTGTGCTTCGTACTGCTTGTGATAGAGCAGCGGCTAAGGTAGCGACGTCGATTTGTTGCTGCGCCTGTCCATAGTCTTCTTTCTGCGGCGCGGTATGTTGTGGAACGTATTGCGGTGCATATTGTTGAAGTACGGGTGGTGCGATCTGCGGTGCTGGTTGCGACGTGAAGTACGACGTGGGTTGCGGCGCGGGTTGTGTTGCAGACTGCGGAGCGGGTTGTGATGCGGAGTGCGACGTGGGTTGTGGTGCAGGTTGCGGCGCGGGTTGTGACGCGGGTTGCGGCGCGGGTTGTGATGTGGGTTTTTCTTGTAACCATGTACTAATGCGTACTGATGCTAAGTCGTCCTCTATTTCTTCCTCTTCGTCCTCGGTTGATCCGGCTTCTGCTTGTAGTCGCTGCACGTGTATTTCTTGTAGTTCCGTTCTTGCTTGCAATCGGGCCTGCTCGAGCTTGAGTTCGGCTAGCCGCTCTTTCGCCTCTAACTCCGCGAGGAGTCTCTTGCGTGAGACTACGGAGCGGCGTGACCTAGTCTCGCCCGGCTTTAATGTACGCTGTGATCTTTGATCACTTTCTTGCTGGGTTTCTTCCGTTGCAGTTGTTTTATCGGTCGCAGAGGTAGCAGTTGTATCGCTGCCCGTTGTGGTTTCGCTAGTGGTGTTTGATGAGCCACTTGTGGCTGATTCGCCCCCGGAGGTCTCTTCCGTGGCCCCCTGGGTCGTCTGTTCCTCCTTACGACGCTTCGATGATTCTCCGCTGTTACTACGCGTAATCACCATTTTTCTTCAAAATAATATTTTTTCGTTCTTGCGGTTTGCTTCTTAATTCGGCTCTTCGAAGGACCATTAATGTTACGGATCGCCGTAACGCCGTTCGAAAAATGAATAAAACGCGTTGTTCTTATATAGGAGGCAAGCAGCGGTGAGGAGGAACTTGTACTTTTATTCTTCTTGTAGTGCCTTTTCAGTGGCTGTAGAGCGACGACGGGCCCTACCGGCCGGTCCGTCTTTTATATGATTCGGCCACGGCTGGCCAGCGGACCCTTGCCTCACCCCCCGCGCCTTTCTTTATTTCTTTAAAATTTTTATTTATTAACAATCATATTTAATTATATAATATTTTTACATCTAATTCTTATACTATTATGTACACAATAATTATCTTACATTCTAAAAGGTTTTAAACCTTGTAATTTACAATTTTTAAGCTGAGAACCCTGCCTCGCACCTCAGCACTATAAATATAAAACGTCGTGACGCCCTACGCGTAGCTTTATTAATTCCGCGGCCGTATCACAATAACATGCCCTGATAAAGTTATAATTATCTTAAGAAAGGTAATTTATATGAATGGTAATATGTATACAATAAAGGTGATATGCAACAAAGGTAAATTAATTATAAGAGTACAATTTATACTTTAAATCTATGCTAACTCTCGTTATTTATTCGATGCCTTTATTGGGAGAGTTATTTGCATAGTTACAACATCATTCTTTCTTTATTATCTTATTCTAAATCTTATATTAATATAAGTTATACATATTTAACAAATTAAATACAATAACCAAGACTAAGGCTGTTTTTCTGTGTTGTTGTATGCACCCTCGCTAGTTGTCGAACCTCGCTGGTCGCGACCCCCCTGGCTACGCCCACCGCCCCTGAGTTGCTCAACCAGTGCTGGTTACACTAAGCAGGTATCTCGTCGCTTGCGTCGTGCATAATAGGTTACCATCCACATTATCTGAATACTTGTCCGCTACTGTGCAATTAATTTACTAGAAGTTTTTTTCCCAGTTGGACTAGTTTGTGGAATCACTTACCACCGGCAATTTTTCCTGACCAATAAGACTTAGGGACCATCAAGAAACGAGTTACTACTTTTTAAAAGGCCGGCAACGGACATACACTTGCCCTTGCATGGGTGAGCCGCATGCTCTTTTACCCCCTCTTATATAAAAAAATGAACTGACTAATTGAACCGGATCTCTATACCCTTTAGACCGGAACACAATGGTGCAGGTACAGCTATTTGGACGCAGAAATAGGTAAGAGGCTGGTACAGTTCTGCGTGCGTTATTTCTGGGTTAAACAAGAGCACACACAAAGGGTTCCTACCATTTTGTCAGCGAGACTAAAGACCTACATCTGCTAGACAATGAAACTATGGTCAGTTTTGATGTGTAGTCACTGGTCACATGCTTACTTGTTGAAGACTGCATCTCAATTGTAACTATAAAGCTGGAAGAAAACAACATGCCCGTAGAATATGCAGTTGTAGTGTAGTGCTCCCACGTTAAAATACTTTAGTGTTACGGTAGAACTATATAGACTCCTCATTAAGCAGTCTAATTAAAGTTTTAGTACCAACCACACTTCTCATTCATTGACATCTTACCTATATTACATGGCGACCCTGCCAGGTGGTGGGCTGCAACGATGCATGCGCACCGCCTGGTCAAGTTCAAAGGTGAAAAAAAAATTTAATTAAATAATAAGACTGAAAATTTAACTGGCAGGCCGCCGTGACTGAAATTCGGTCTGGAGGACATTACATACATTACGTAAAAGCACTCGGACCACGCTCAGCCCAAAAATATAGATATAAATGGAAAATTGTGAAACAAGTGATTGGTGGAAAGCCCATTGGCCAAGCAGTCATAAACCAAATATCAACAACATGCTAGATATTCGTTCTAGAATTGAAAAGGGAAAGAAGTAGTTGTATTCTAGCGAGCATCACCCAGAAGGATGTGAAAATTGAGCCGAAAAGAATAAAGAAGAGTTTGAGAGGTAAATTCGCACATGTGTGATTTTTAATTCCATTTAAAACTTTAATAATTTGAGATTTTTTTTAATGTTGTTTTTGCTTTTAAAAAAAGTTATGCGTTAAATTTTCTGTATTTAAAATATGATTAAATTGAAAGTATTTATCAGATAATTCACGATTTAATTGTTTTTTTAACTGAAAAATAAGCATAATGTAGTAATTATAAATTAATCAATAATCTAGCACTTGATTTTATATTCAATTTTATTCAGTTATAGTTTTATATTGTTTTTATTACTGTGTCCTGCAAAAAATGAGTGAAATAATATGAAGATTAAATTTTTACGTATTTACATTTACAATTGTTTATCATTAATTAATTTTTCATATTTTGTAGTTAACATATCACTGATGATACATTTCGTGTGTGTTTTTTTATGTAGTAAATTTTATTTAAATGTACACAATTTTGAAAAGAGTTATAACCGATTTGCTGTTATTGTTTTCTTTTTTTCTTTTCTAAAGACATTAAATCATTAATTTATATTTTTATTACCTACCTAAAATATTAAAAATTGTTTTTTATAATGTTTAAATAAATTAATCTATCGTTGTGTGAAGTTTATAGCTGTTAGAGTGATTTTTTTAAAAAAAAGAGTTTTTTTATAGCAAAAGTATTTTTTTAAAAAAAGCTAATGCATTTTGTGATGTATGTAAAAGTAACATAAATATTAACAACGTAACTATTTCTAAACTTCTGTGTAAATTAAGGAAATGTTTAAAACTGTCCTTTTAAGGTACATTTTACTTGCATTCATATTATAAAATATTGTAAAAGTTATCTTAAAATTAGGCGTGAATCACACCGTGTCATCCTAGTACGATGTAATTACAAACGATGCCTTATACGTACTTTGGAATTTAAAACAAACTTGTCTCCAATTATTTGCGGTGTTAGGATTACAATTTGTATTTTGATCTGTGTGTTGCTATATTAATTATAATGATTACGTTGCTTAACACTGACTTCTTTGTTCTGTTTATCTTAATGTGAATGTTTTATATTGTTTGAATATTTAAATCATAAGCGTTTAACTATTTCAATTTATTATTTTCTTGGAAAACAGTACTAATTTGAGTAGATTATGAAAGTATTTTCTTCGCGTAACACGATTTTGAACCTATATAATGTTGTACACAACTAATTGATTAAAATTTTGTTGTTCCTATATTGTGAGCCTCAATCCCTGAGTGACACTGTATTTAAATACGAGACTATTGTTATGATATAAAGTAAAAGATGTGATTAAATTTATGGTTAAATTACGGAATACATAATTATAAACAAAAATATTGATATTGTATGTATGCGAGAATAAGATAAAGAAAATTATCGGAGGTTAGTATATCCACGTACAATCAGCCTGATCAGCTGAGAGTTTGGAAAACCTAATAGCCGATTAATTTTTTAAGGTTGTTCGGACACGATTAAATGCGGAATAAGTTTTAATGTGTTTTAATGAGGGAAATGATAATTTATTATGAATTATATAGGAATATTTTCCATTATCTTGATCATGTATGTACGCGAGCCGTGTACGTGAAAGTTATGGTACCGTTAAATAAGGAATTACGTGAGTAAGGAAGTGAATTAAATGACATCGGTCATTTTCTTGATCATGTATGTACGCGAGCCGTGTACGTGAAAGAAATGACATATATATGTAATGAACAGCCAAAGTGCTAGGTATGGATAAAAATGGAAAATAAATAATGGTTAACTAAGAATGAAGTAAATATATGACAAAAAGAAAAAAAAAGAATAAAATAAAATATTGAGATGTAAAAAAACATGAGGATTAAGAGAATACTATAATATTTAATAATAATATACTAGTTTGCCATGCAGACGTTGTTCTGCTCTGTTTTAAAATAATCTTAAGGATCTATTTTAAGAATTGATAAAAAATATAGATAGCATATTTTTTTATTCTTTTGTCGGTGGGAGATATAGTGTAGTGCTCCCACGTTAATATACTTTAGTGTTAAGGTAGAATAATGAGCAGTCTAATTAAAGTTTTAGTACCAACCACACGTCTCCTTCATTGACATCTTACATATATTACACTATATTACTCAGACACTGCCTTACATCCGCCTACCTATTGTGGATGGAAGAGCTCTACAAGCAAGTAGATGGTGTGGCGATAGGCTCATCTGTATCTCTCATTGTCGCCGACATATTCATGAAAGACTTTGAGGAAAAAACCCTGCTTACTTCTCCCGTAAATCGAAGATTATACAAGCGGTACGTAGACGACACTTTCATGATTCTACCTTTAGATAAAGTAACTGCATTTTTAGACCATTTTAATTCTATAAATTCTAAAATTCAGTTCACTATGGAGTTAGAGGCAAACAATCGTTTAGCTTTCTAGATGTGTTAGTAATTCGGAATCCTGATAACACCTTGAGCCACACTCTGTATAGAAAAAATACTTATACAGATGGATATATAAACGGGGATTCTCAGCACCATACTTCACAGTTAGCTACAGTGGGTAAATCTTTATTTCAGAGAGCACGAGGGATCTGTGATAGTAAACACTTGATCGCCGAGCTCAAGCAAGTTTTGCATGATGACAAGCTTCGGGTCCCAAGTCTAGGTCACAGGGAATGATGGAAACCCGACACGATCGAGCATGAGCCTACTGTACTGCCATATGTCAGAGATGTCACTGATAGGATAGGCTACATCTTGAAGCGTGCTTCCATTAAACTTACTTCGAGCCATCGAAGAAGATTCGTCAGTTTTTACCATCAGTCAAGTTTAATGTCCCACGGCAAAATGCAGGCGTGTACAAGATTGATTGTGAATGTGGTCTCTCTTACATAGGGCAAACAAAAAGATCAATGAAAACCCGCGTTAAAGAATAGATAGCTGATGTGAAGAATCGACGCCCCGGGAAGTCTGCAGTCCGTGAACACGTACAAGATCGCCCCAGTCGCAACATCAGATTTGATAGACCACAAATTGTTTCGCTAAAGAATACCGATTCCTTCCAACGATGATTTGTTGTTGATGATGACGGAATAATATAGATAGATACTCTTTATTGCATTTGAACAAAGTTATTACAATAACGCAAAACTTATGACTACAAACGGCGGTCATATCGCTTTAAGCGATTTCTGCCTGACAAACCGAACACAAAAGGACATTATAATTTTATATTTTGACGGATAGGTGCAACGTGCAATATGAAATAAACATAAAAAAAATTATTAAGAATAATATTTATAAAAATATATTAATAATATATACAATATTTAATGATTATAAATATATATATTTATGTACATACTTATAATATATATACATAGATATATACATACATATATACATATATATGTACAATAATTTTAATTTAATATATTCAAACATATACTGCAGATAAAATTTAACAAAAAAAATCAAGTATATATGAGAAGAGAAATAAATATAATTTATTATTATGACGGGAACTTCAAATAATACTCCTTAAGTAGCTTTTTAAAAGACTGTAAAGATTGCGCTTTCTGAATGTTAAGTGGTAATGAATTCCAAAGTCGCGTTGCTAGTGAAGTAAATGATTTATTATAAAATGAAGTTATGTTGTAAGGAATACTTAAAGCCAAGCTGTACACTGAACGCAAATTGCGGTTATGAATTTCACGTCGATAGTGAAATTGTTCCCTAAGGTACCTTGGAGATTTCGGATCAAACAGTACACAAAAAAGTAAAGAGAGTATATGAACATTCCGGCGAAGGCGAATAGGGAGCCACTTGAGTTGATTTCGAAATTGGGATACATGATCATATTTGCGTAAACCAAATATGAATCGAATGGATATATTCTGAAGACACTCAAGCTTGTTTAATTGCTCCATGGTAGTATCAGTGTAACATATGTCAGCATAGTTTAAAATAGGTAACAAAATGGAATGTGCTAACGCAATTTTGGTAGAAATGGGCAGGAAATTTCGGAGTCTCTTAAGACTTCCACAAGCTGCAAACATTTTCTTGCTTATCTGTTCAATTTGAGGTGCCCAAGACATTGTACTGTCAATTAGAACACCTAGATTTTTTACAACCTTACTATAAGGAATAATAGAATTCTCAAAACAAACAAAGGGCAGCGTATGCCACGTAATTTTTTGTAGTAGTTTGCTGCTACCTATCACTATTACCTGTGTTTTACTAGGGTTAACCTTGATTCCATAAGATGTGCAAAATTCAGAAATAATTGAGAGATCACGATTTATGGATAACACGGCGGATGGAAGATTTTCAATACTTGTTTGAGAATATATTTGGAGATCGTCTGCATAAAGATGGTAGAGCGAAGAAATTCCTGAAGTAATAGAGCGTATGAAAATTGAGAAAAGGAGAGGAGACAACACGCCACCCTGTGGTACGCCTGCATCTAGAGAACACCACGAGGAATAAGTGTCTTCATTACGGCTGCATTGACGGCGTCCAAACAAGTAACTACGAAACCAGTCGGTTGCTGCTGGAGATACGTTAATAGAACGAAGCGCAGCTAGAAGTATGTCGAAATCGACTGTATTGAAAGCATTGCTAAAATCAAGAAGAGTAAGAATAGTAACTTGCCGATTCTCCATTCCTGCTCGAATGTCATCTGTGACTTTAACCAAAGCAGTGACGGTGCTATGGCTAGGGCGAAAACCTGATTGGAATGTATTTAAGAGGCTATTTTGAATCAAAAATAGACTAAGTTGCTGATGAACAAGACGCTCAAGAATTTTAGAAAGAAAAGGTAATATGCAAATAGGACGATAATCACAGAAGGACTTGGGATTGGATTTCTTGGGTAATGGAATAATTTGTGCATCTTTCCATAATGTAGGAAAAGTACCTGTATTTATAGAACTGTTGAAAATTTTGGTTATGATAGGAGTCAAGATATCTAATAGCGGGAGAATCATGTTTCAGCTGACATTATCACTACCAATTGCATTAGAAGTTACAGCTGTGATATTCTTTTTAACGTCACAGTCAGCAAACTGACGTAGAATAAATTCAGAGAAATCGGGAGTTGGCAAAGAATGAAGGTGATTTAAGGTTCTAGATTTACAACTGTTAACGTGACTAGAACTTGAGGAAAAGTGTTGATTAAGCATTTCAACGTTTAAATCAGGAGGAAGGGAGTCATTTTGCTTCTTACCAATTCCCAAGCTTTTGAGAAATTTCCAAACCTTATTAGGATCAGATTCATCAATTGTCTTATGAATGTGACGTCGTTGCGCATCTCTACACATCGTGTTGCAGCAATTTCTAAGTATTCTGTACTTCTCACGATTTATATCACAGGGGTCTTTTTTAAATTTGGATTTGGCTTGGTTCCTTCTTAACATTAGGTCTTTGATTTCATTTGTGAGCCAAGGAGCCGGCGGATGCTTAAGTTTAATTGGTCGTAAAGGTGCATGCTTTTCGTAAAGCTGCATTAAAATGAAATTTAAAAGACGCACTTGTTCGTTAACGTCAGAGGTCTCATCAATTATTGACCAGTCTATGCTAGCAGCATCATTTTTAAGACATTCTACGTCCATTTTAGCAAAATTACGTAGCAGAAGAATACGGGACTTAACTTTTGGTGATCGTAATTTATAAGACAAAAACAACAGATCATGGTAAGAAAAAGCATCGGCATTATACTGGCCGTGTTTGAATATATAATCTGGAGAGGAAACAATTATTAAATCACGAAGAGAAGGGGTACTATTAGGAAAGTAATGGGTAGGGTTAGAAGGCAAAATATAAAGATTACATGAGTCAACTACGGACTTTAATTTCTTTGACCGAACATCATTTTTAAGAAGACACGTATTGAAGTCACCCATAATGACCACCATATGTTTACATGTCGGAATCAATTCTTCCAAAGTTTTTTCAAAGTCAGAAAAATAATTAACAGAGATAGAGGGACTATAAACAACGCCTAAGAACTTTGAAGGAAGAAAGTGTGACTTCAATAAAAAGATGTTCTGCTGCACTTTCAACAATTGAGGTGGACGATATGCTGTCTATGGAGTAACAAATATCTTTACGAAGATATATGGCAACCCCACCACCAGTTCTGATGAGTCGGTCATTACGCAGCATATGAAAACCTGGGATTGCATACGAAATGGATGGTAAACAAGGCTTAAGCCAATTTCAGAGACCAGAATTGCATGAATGTTTTTGTTGTTTAAACTTGTTAGCATATCAGGATAGTGTGCGGGAATGCTCTGTGCATTTATGTGTATTACATTGAAATTTTTAGCACAATCTAAGAAGCAAGAATCTAAGGAAGAATTGAGACAGAGAGTACTGTGAAAACTGTTATCTCCGTCATCTGTAGTACCCGAGGAGCAAGTCTCAAAAGAGCTGGAGCCTAAGTTAATATCATTTAAGGAAGTATTCATCATAATATATTTAAAATAATATAATACTTATAAAATAAAAATAATATTAAGAATATGAATATATATATATATATATATATATTTAAGTTAATTACTTGAACAATTTACGTACAACAATACAAAGTTCACCCACCAGCAGTACTTATGATACAAAAATAATAATCGTTTATTAACACTTATATATTAATGGAATACAGCAAATTTACCTACTTAAACTTCTACCAATACTTATGCCGACAAACCAGCAACACAAAAATATGACTAATATTTAATTAATAAAGTTGAACTAAAAATGTACAAAATAAATCATGACTGGCAACTATGTACATCTAAGTTCAAACTAAAAGTACACTGTGGTTCATCAGACGGAATGTTTAAAGACATCTAGAACCCAGAGCCGTAAAGGCAGTTTACAAAAAAAAAAAAAGAAAAAAAAATAAAGTTAAAGACATGTCTATGCTAAGGTGACATATTATGTGTGACATAGATTTATTGTGATCTGACAGACGGTAACAGTCCGGTCGTAGAGAGAGAATCCTAAGGATAATATATAATAAGGATTCTCTGTCTACGAGTCTAGTATAGACACAGTAATCTATGGACGGTAACAAATAAAAACAATTCAGACAGTTCTTCACTCCGTCAGATGCTTAAACATCAACAATAACAAAAATAAAAGGGTAGTAAAAACATTGACATATAACAATAACACTGCACAAAAATAATGACGGAGCGATATTTAACAAACTTACTAATAAGGTGAACAGCAATTACTTACGGGCCGCTACGCGACTCCGAGTTTTAGTAGGCTTGGTTTTTTCAGCAGGTTTAGCATCATCCTGATTCTGTTTTGATGATGACGATAATGGAATGGACTGTAAATCAGCAATAGTGAACACTGAATGCCGTACACCATCTTCTGTCAAAACATATATACAGCCTTCCCTCGTCCAGCATTTTGATACTCCGAAGCGGTTGCGAGCTGCTAGAAAAGCTTCTTTATTCTTTCTTTATTCTTTATTGTACACACAATAAGTTGGTAACAATTATTAAATATTTAAATAAATGTACAAAGGCGAGCTTAACCCTAATAAGAGTTCTCTTCCAGCAAACCTATTGGGAAAGAGAAATAGTTTTATATATAAAGCAAGTAGGTAGCAGCGTGCGTACTCAATAATTAACATAACGCTACTTAATAGAAATTGGCTATAAGTTACAGTTAACAATTAACATATAAGTGTATAACATATAAGTATAATTTATTTTCTTATTCCTTTTATTCTTATTTCTATTAATTTACATACATATATACCAATAAAGATAATAAAGATAATAAATATAAACATATATACACATATACACATATACACACACATATATATACATATATATATATACATATATATATATACATACATATACATACACACATACATATATATATACAATTATACATATAAATACATAAAATATGTAAATATTTATAATTCTAAGTTGACAGATAATATTTCTTTACTCTGCTCCGAAATATATCAAGAGAAGAGCTAGCACGTATGTCATGTGGAAGTGAGTTCCATAGCTTGACCGCCCTTACAGTAAAGGATCCACCACAACGGCTTGTGAAATGAAAAGGAGTTTTGAGAAGTAGTTGTTTAGTGGTCCGGCACTGAGTTTCACGAGGTACAAGATACTCAAAACGCTCGCGGAGATATGGAGGTGCAAGAGGATTAAAGAGTAGAAAGTATAGAAATGATAACACATGTAAGTCTCGACGTTTACGGATAGGAAGCCATTTTAATTGAGCCCTGTACTCTGAAACATGATCAAACTTACGAAGACCGAAAATAAAACGTATACACAAATTTTGAACTCGTTCCAGTTTGTTCAACAGCTCCTCTGAAGCATCCAAAAAACTAACATCAGCGTAGTCAATGAGAGGAAGAAGAAGTGCTTGAGCTAAGGTTATCTTAGTTTTTAACGGTAAAAACATCTGGAGACGCTTGAGGGATTGAAAAGAGTAGTTCACTTTTCTGCTAATCATATTAATGTGAGCGACCCAAGACAAATTATTATCAAAAATAACACCTAAGTTCTTAGCGGTCTCTGTATATGGAATTTGAGTATTATCATACGTTACTGCAGGGATCTTCGAACGATCTAATAAATTAAGCATATATGAGCTGCCGATAATCATTACTTGGGATTTAGCAGGGTTAACAAGAAGACCAAACGATTTTGCCCAACTGCTTATGCTACTTAAGTCAGCATTCAGCTTATTAATAGCCTCATCTATATCTTGGACTTTGAAATGACGGTATAATTGCAAGTCATCAGCATAGAGATGATAATGAGAGGAGAGAACAGTAGTGAGAGCATTGATAAAAATAGAGAAGAGAAGTGGGGAAAGAACACCACCCTGAGGAACACCCGCCGTAAGATCACACCACTCGGAGAAATCCTCCTCATGGCGGACACACTGCGAGCGACCCCTAAGGTAAGAATTAAACCAAGAGATTACTGATGGTGAAATGTTTAAGGACGCAAGAATACCAAGAAGTATGTCATAATCAACTGAATTAAATGCACTGCTGAAATCCAATAATGTTAGAACAGTGAGAAGTCTTTTGTCCATGGCCCAGCGAATATCATCAGACACTTTAATCAGAGCGCTGACTGTGCTATGGCCTGGACGAAAACCAGATTGAAAAGGACTCAGCAGGCTGTGAACAGTTAGGAATTGAGATAGTTGCCTCTGAACTATATTTTCTAGTACTTTAGATAAGATCGGAAGAATGGAAATAGGGCGGAATTGGGATAAAGATGTAGGATTAGAAGTTTTTGGAAGGGGAATGACGAATGCTTTTTTCCAGCAAGTCGGAAAGGAGCTCGACTCAAGCGAAGAAGAGATAATGTGAGTGATAATAGGGACAAGTTCATTAGTGATAGGTTTAATCATTTGCATACAAAGATTGTCATAGCCAATAGCTTTAGTGGAAATAGATAAAAGGCATTTTTTTATGTCACCATCAGTAACTTTACTGAAATTAAAAGGAGAACACAGCGGTTTAGGAATATTGGAGAGAAGATTAAGTGTAGTAGACTTAATAGAGTCATCAATAGAAATCGGAGGCTCAGAAAAGTGCCGGTTGAGTGCAGTCAAATCAAACGAGATATTAGGATCAATATATGATTTGCCTATACCCAGGGTTCTAAAAAATTTCCACATCTGAGCGGAATGAGAATTTTCAACCTCATCATAAATATGTCTCCTCTTAGCATCACGACACATCTTACTACAGCGATTACGCAGTTTTTTATATGTGAATAAATTTTCATTAGTAGGGTGCTTCTTATAACGCCTCTTAGCTTTATCTCTTTTGGCCATTACTGCTTTTATAGACTCTGAAAGCCAGGGAGCTGGAAAGTGTTTAACCCTGACTCGCTTAAGTGGTGCATGTGTATCGAATAGTTTTAAAATGAGGTGATTAAAAGCATAAACCTTATGATTAACATCTTCGGAATTTAGAACAGGGGACCAGTCAATATTATTTACATCATCTCTCAAACGCTCCAGGTTAATTGATTTAAAGCTTCTTAGGAATAAGAATTTCGATTTACGCCTAGGACGTTGAATTTTATAGGAGAGGAAGATAAGATCGTGGTAAGAGAAAGACGCAGATAGTTGTCCATGCGAAGCAACCCGGTCAGCATCAGAAACAAGAATAAGGTCTAAAAGAGAAGGGGTATTATTAGGCGAATTGTGAGTAGCAGAAAGAGGAAGAATATGTAAATTAAAAGATGACACCAGGGAGAGCAGTTTTTTGCTACGAAAATCATTCTTTAACAGGCATGTGTTAAAGTCACCTAAAATAATGGTATTATCATAAAGCGGAGTTAGATTAACAAGTTTTTCTTCCAAAGAAGAAAAATAATTTATATTGCGAGAGGGGGGATAATAGACCCCAAGCAAAGTCCTAGAATGATTAATAGTAATTTCAATAAATAAATGTTCAGCAAAATTTGTGTATATATTGGGTGAATGATCAACTATTTTATAAGGAATGTCAGCTCTCAAATAGATTGCCACTCCACCATAACCTTTGCCGACCCAGGCAGGCTTTTGGTTGAAAACCAGGGAGACAATACTGTACCGACGGAAGTTCAGGCTTTAGAAAAGTTTCAGAAACAAGTATGGCATCAACATATTTAGAATCGAAGGTTGATAAAAGATCAGCGTAATGAGCATGAATGCTTTGAGCGTTAATATGGACTATATTAAGATTTTTACTATAATTACAGAATACGGCTACTAGTTGATCATGTAAATGAGTGGAATCATCGCTTAAGGCGCTTTTATAGGTCTTATCGGATGAACTAGAAGAAGAGCAAGAAAAATAACTATCATCAAATTCCAAAATATCACACATGCTAATCAAAACTATAACATAAACTAAGCTATAACAAAATCAATAAAAATTAAATATATACTTGTATAATGTAAAACAAATAAATATTATATAAGTCTGGATATAATACCTACAAAATAAATAATAATATGTTATGAAATATTATGAAACTGTAAATATATTAAAATTAAAATAAAATTGCCAACAATTATGCACTTAACAAAACATTTCTTTCATACCTGCCGGCAGTGGCATCGGTAGAATTTTATATTTAGATAACTTACTATAATAAAAAAAAAAATATAGAAAAAGCACAGTCTTACCATAAATAATAAGACACAAATATTATCTACGGATCTTGTCTGGCAAAAAGACTAGTAGTATAAGCAATCGAATGAAAGCATGACAGATATTAATAGCTGTCACTATGATTTATTTAATCACTAATGTCAGTGTCACATAGTAAACAAAATTATGAAGGTAAATTATTATAATATTAGAGATAACTACCAACTACGATGTTTCAGTTAACACACAAAATTGAAGAGATGCAACACTATGAAAATGGAGACTACACAAAAATACAAATAAATTGTGGTAAATAAACACTAAGTTAACGCGAAGACACTATCTCTTGCCTGCGGTGCCAGTACGTCGACTTTTGGAAGCTCCAGCTGGTTCCCTGACCGCGGTCGTTGTCTTCGACTTCGACACAGGAGGCTCAGCAATTTTATCGAGTTCGATCACAGAGCTAATGCGATGTCGAACACCACCGCTACCCAGTACAAAAACAAAGCCTTCACGTGTCCAGCAATTCGATATTCCATATCTCCGTCGAGCTGCCATAAAGGCTTCATGTCGAGTTTTAGTTAAAAACTCCGACATAAAAATGAAGATAAAAATGAAGATGTTACCGAAACTGTCATTAAGTCACTACAGCAGACCAAAGTGTTCATAGCCCAGGAAAATATAAACCGATGCCATAGATTGGGTAAAATTAAGGACAAACCCAGACCTTTATTAGTGGAGTTTAAGGATCTTGGTCTTCGACACAGGGTCTGGAGTTCAAAAACAAATCTTAAAGGCTTCATGCCTAACTTTTGTAAGGAACTCGGACAAGGTCACTCCAGTGCCTTTAAGATTTATTTTTGAACTCCAGACCCTGTGTCGAAGACCAAGATCCTTAAACTCCACTAATAAAGGTCTGGGTTTGTCCTTAATTTTACCCAATCTATGGCATCGGTTTATATTTTCCTGGGCTATGAACACTTTGGTCTGCTGTAGTGACTTAATGACAGTTTCGGTAACATCTTCATTTTTATCTTCGGGTACACCATGAATCAACAAGATTCTGCGACGATTATGCATGTCCAACCGATCACAGTCCTTTGAGACTAATTGAACTTGTCGCTGCAAATTTTGGAGCGCGGATATAACAAAAACCTTGAAATTTTCAAAGACTGTAGCTAGTGGGGATGATAGTGGAGGAGAAGGAACACTAACTTTGTTAAGTTCTTGTTGAAAAGCTGCAAGGCTTGACTGGAACAGTGCTGTCATCTCTTCCATTGACTGTTCGATAGTATTCATGATATAAGAGTGTAGTTAAGTGTTGTAGTTTACGGTAAAAACAAATATCAGTACCGCTGGTGAATGTCACTTAATCACCTTGTATATTTATCATAAGATTTTGCTTAAAGATATTTATTTTAAACTAAAATTAACAAGAGCACAAGAAAACAGCTGTGTATTATTATGCGCCTACCCGCAAAAAAAATATTTATATATATGTACATGTATATGTATGTGTGGTGACGGGGATAGTGCACGCAAGTGAGGGAAGACGGGTGGTCTTCTTCCAACTAGGTTAGACACATCATTTTATTTTATTTTATAACGCGGATGCTACCTAATTAATATTTAACATCGTTGACAAGTCCTTACTCCTAGGCAGATCGTTCTCCGGTCTAGTCAGATTACTGTCTCATAGAAGTATGAGACTTAGCGAATAGAGAGTGCAGCTTAATTTGTCCACCGTAAATGGTGAGTTTCTGTTGAGCCTGGCCGCAGTGACTGAAATTCGGTCTGGAGGACATCCACATAATTATCTCTGATATCTTAACTGAGATTTTTTAGTTGTGACTTACAACTAACATAGACCCAACACGTACAAGTTCACTTGAACCTTGTTTTACTTATGTGGTTTAACTACTTAGTAATTAGTAAATAACGTTAGAAAGGCTTTCATTAAATTCAAGATTTGTTTTTTTAGAAACCAGTTCTAATTAACCTACTTCTTTTCATGTTAGCATTTCAAAGTCCGAAAGGTTAACGAATTTAAAAAAAGTGGATATTTTATTTATAAAAATTTTTACAACTTTTTTACGTTTCCTTACATTCAACTGCATTAGCTTCTAGTAATGTGATATTTTATTTCCATCCTAACGACGCGCCCCGGCTTTGTCTAGTGTGGCGTTATTTAGATTTAAAACAATCAATAACGATTTATTTTATAAATTTTTAGTTTTTCCACAAAAGTAAAATTATCTGTTGTTGAAGTTTCATTACAATTGGTTCAGCCATTCCGACAATTAGCTCAGACGGATAGTAAGGCAAATATTTTAATGAAAGATGGTAAAAATAACCTTGCCTAAATCCGCTCAAAGAAATACAATGATGTGTTTTACCTAGTTTGAAGAGTACCTCCCGCCCTCCATCAATTGCCTGCACTATCCCTGTCACCACTACTCCCATCACTACTACAATAGGACTGGACAGTGGACATCCTCAAATGTCGTGTTATCGTCGGTACAGTGCACACAATTAAGGGACGGCGGGAGGTGCTCTTCAAACTAGGTAAGACGTATCAGTTTATTTCATTGAACGGATATAGGCAAGGTAAGTTTTACCATCATTAATATAATGGATCTCCGCAAAGTAACGCCTGATCCTTTTAAATATTTTAATTATTTATGTGTGAAAGCATGCAAATAATGAACACCCTGAGCTCGCGACTCGTCACGACGGGTGTAATTTAGAAAAAAAGAAGAGTGCTTAGCAAGAAAAGACAGACGCGGAAAGCTTTGCTTTATAATATATAGAGATATGCAATACGAGTATGGTTACCGTGTAGTAGCGGCGAAGTATATCAACTACACCATATCGTCCCTTGGGTGTCGTAAGAGGTAACGTAGGGAAACTGAAATAAGCTGTAAAAAGCAGTAGCATCTTCTTGATAACGACTCATAATGAGGATATGAGGGTTTTCCCCTATGAGGCAATGTATGGGAGAGGCCCAAGTTCAGCAGTGGGCTTTTGTAGGCTGTGATGGATGGATAGATGGATATGTAGTCAGCCAACACGCATGAGTTAGCGCGATGGTTATTTCTTTGCTCTAAATCTTATCCGAAATGAGAAGAGACCTGAGCCCAGCTGTGGGACTCGTATATATAAAGGCTGTAACTTGACTTTATTTATTACCTCTTCAGCTTACTGATCCATTGGGGTATGTCAATTACACCGGTTCTGCGGTGAAAATTCTTATTACGTAGTCTATCACGTAGAGAGAATCTGCTCAAAAGCTTCCTCAAATGGTTAGAAGTGAAGATTGATGGATACATGGGTAGAGAATGTATTAGGCATTAAATTTACCTGTGTACACCATTTTATAAGTTCAGTTTTAATTATAGGTATAAAAGTTCAACTACATCAAATTTTGTGAATTGTACAAATTCTATTACGGGAGTGTTCGCGGCACGTTGGAGTTAAAGTTTTAATTATTTACGGAAGGGTCAACCGCTGGACCCCGAGGTAATTGCTTAAATTTGTCACAAAATGTGATGCACATGGGACATCGCCCTATAAAATCAGAATATACATTGCCGGCCTTATTCATAAAAACCGACGTTATTTGTTAAAAATGTTTAATTTGTTCTCTTTGTAATGATTCATTATATTTACGTAAATACCACACAATGAATACCACCATTTTTATCACAAACTGTAGACTTCCTGGAGTGTAGGTGTTTCACGTGATAATGTCCTAGACGACCTCCACCATTACATCAGATTTGATTTCTACCAAGGACTTAAGGCTATTGAAATAAAGAAAAACGTCCAAATTTCAATAGAGAAGAAGGCTGGGTACTACCACCTGCTTAAGCTATTGTCATCAATAAAATTAAAACTAAACCTAAGCATACCATTGCAAGACTTCAAGACACAATAAGCGCATTCTGCGTAGATTCGACCAAAAGTAATAATCAAAAACCGGAAGTAGCCGGGCTAAATATGACATCGGAACCTAATACCTCAGTCCTCCCGTGACCATAGATATTGCAAAGCATCAATAGGTTTTTATTTTATAGGATAAATGTGACAAACGAGTACACAGTGCATCTGATGTTAAGTGGTTGCTGCACCCTATGGACATCTACATCAATCCTCCATCACGATTCAATATGTAGATGCGTTGTCACCCGTGATCACTAAGATGGAATGCCTCTTTTCCAGTAAAAAGGATTCCCGGTTCTCTACACTCACCATACAAAACACAACAGCGTTAAGCTGATATTTTACGCTGGTATTTCTGTAAGAGCACGCTCCCTCCCCGGTCGAGACAACCCATTCGTTCTAGAACTATACTACTAATATAGCTGCAGCATGGCTCGACCACGTATAAAACGTTTTAAGTCTAGAATTAAAAAGAAGTGAAACAAATCTCGATGAAATCAGTAAGTATAGTTTTATGCAATTGCTGTATTTTTCTCTCTCTCTTCACTAAATGACAATAGAAAGAGACAAGCATAGTGGAAAATGAATACTTAATTTAAATATCCGACAATCAACTATTATGAGTATGGCCGTTAACTTTATTTTTGTTCTCCTTCTTTTATTTATAGGATAAGCACGACACACATTCCACTTAATGGTAAATAGATGCTATGGCCCATAGACATCGACACCTATCCTCCACTGAATCAAATATGTACCAGTGAAGGGTTTTCGGGCTCCTGGATCCTTCGACGTTGACCAGTGTGGTTAACCAAACTGAATTTCAAAAATTGTTGACGCCAATAGAAAACTAGAAAAAGAATGATATCAGCTGTGTGTCACATGATAGTCATGCAGTTTAACATATAATTAAAATAATGATTTCTTATATTTACGCGAACATTGCACATGATAAGGCGAAGTCGGAATAAAAATATCAAATTAAAATTAAAGAAAATTCCAATTCTAATAATATAAAGAACATACAATTTATAAATTAAAAAAAAACTGTCAGTCGTTGGACTGCACGTCAGAAGTAAAAACTTCTTAGCTTCACAAACTTGTAAACACTGTTTTTGGGTTCTTTAGAAATACTTTTAGGAAGTATTTTTTTATTAGAAATTTATTGCTATATTCATTATTATCTCAGTATATAACACAAACAAATTTATAATACATATTATCAATTTTATAAAATTTAATCAATTGGATTAAAACATTACTTTCATTAATTTTATGTATCTGAGAGCGATGGTCACGCAAGTTATGTGCTTTTCCCAATCCCAAAAGTGCGCAACGTGCCTTAAGAAATGAATGATTTTATTCAACATAAAATATTATAAAATACTTATTGAAATTTTAATTTACCAATGGTTCGTTAGAAATTCTCTGTCCTGGAGAGAACCAGCAAGAAACCCAGCGGGATTTTTTTTAACCATATTTAAATTTACAATAAATTTATTTTGTTACAATTTTCGAATGATTTTTTATAGAACCAGCATGGTAGCGATCACCTCATTCCCAGGGGAAAAATCGTCGTGGAAAAATCATGAAAAAATCGGACAAGTGCGATTATGAGCCGTGGTAGTAAAAACCATTGTATACACGGCATCATCAACATGCGGGTGAGTTCCGAAGTATTTATTAATATTTTCCGTGGTTTCTAAGTACGGACGACTAACTATTCGCAGGCTTCAATGTAATGAGAGAAGAATGCAACATATCGTTCCGTGGATGTCATAAAATGTGACAGAAACAAATCAGAAGATGATCAGTAGCGTCTGTAACATAAGAAAATAATGGAAATGTCAAGCTGTGGCAACTATGGCAGATATTCTCCTTGTGAGGCAAGTTATAGGGAGGTCTATTTCCAGCATAGGCTGTGACGGTAATTATTTCGATGAATCATTTAATTTTCCTTCTCAATCATTGTATAATTGCAACGCTAACACTAATATACAAACACGTGCGCCCTTTCGCAACACTAATCCTTATTCTCTATTCAGGTTTGCAGCCTTAAAAGAAAACTCTTCTCCCAAGCCCGAATCTTCGTTAATTAACTCCACACACAAGCTTACGTTATGATATTCGTAACCCATTTTCGCTCAGTCTCATTTCCATGCATTTCAGTTAGCCTTGTTTTTGTCACTAATTATCTCATTTTAAATTTAAAGATTCGAATTTTCAAAACGAGCAGGTAATTAAATCGTATAACATAGTAATAACAGACATAAAGCTTTTATTACTTCCTCAATAATTGTGTGAAGTTTTATAAAAACAAAACCGACATCAAACCCACTGTCCCTGTCACCCTGTGGGTGTCGTAGTAGCGGCAAAGGGAAATGAAACAGAAGATGATAAAAAAGTTTGATTGCCAACTCGCCTGCCAAGCGTGGTAACCATGGCCAACAATACGTCGTTCCTCACCCTCACCTCATCCTCGAACTATTCCAAAAATATAAAACCTTCAAAAAAAGGTTCATCAAAGACAAAAGTGTGTGTAATGCGCAGTGCCATCATCCTAATAACAGCAATAATACTATAAAAAAATTGCAGTTGCAAGTTCACCCAAAGAGCATGACAACTACGGCAGCTCCGCTATTTCCGGCTACGGTGGCAACCATGGTAACGATTATCCGAGGTGCGAAGAGAGGGGGAGGACACGGTAATTCTCGAGTCTAAATCGAAAATGTGTGTGTAATTATCTTTACTCTTCGAGCTTTCAAGTTTTCTTCATTAATTAAAGAAGCATGAGGAGGGGGGGGGGGGGGGGGGGTTCGACTTTGAAATTAATCGAACAGAAAGCATCATGCAATGCAATGAAGCATGTGTTAAATTATTACAGTCAATAAGACAGGGAGGTAATTATATTTAAATTATCTACTACCTTATATGCAATATGCATTATTTGCTGGCTCGGCAGCCATTGTAGTCAGGAGTTTGTAAATAACTTGACTGCAGCTGTACCTATATGGGTCCTATATTAGATATGAACTATCATCATATGACAAAACACGTAATATGTGAATATGACCCTAATTGGTCGCTGATGTAACTTCTGAACGACTTGAGATTCACTAACCATTATATTAGTATATACACTATATACGAGTAGTATAGACACTTGTAAAAAAATATTGTTAATGACAATAACCATTACGTTTTTATATTTAAAAAATAATATGTTAAATCTGTTTTCTGGTAGTAATTGCAGTGCCTATGTGCCCCTCTCGTCCTTTTTATTATATCTCATTAAGCATGGCCCTAAGCAAATATGTACTAGTGTCGGTTTTCCTCTTACCTTCATTTCATCCACTTAATTTACTATACAAACAACTTCGATGTTCCCGAGTCCTTATACTTAGTACGAGTATATTTTTGTATTATGAGGATAAACGTACGTAATAGATATTTGTAGTAGAGCCACGCTGCAGCCATATACTTGTATCACGAGTGGGTCGGCTTGAACGGGGTAGTACCCCATCTCACCACAATACCAGAATCCCAACGTAAAATAGCAGCTTTTAGCTGCTGTTCGTATGGTAAGTGTAGAGAACCTTAGTCCTGGGAGGTAACAACGTAGGCATCTGCATTTCGATTCTTAATTGAGGATAAATGTAGATGTAAACACTCTCACGCATGTTACAAAGAGGGATAGGCAAAATCTATGGATTACTTAATAATTTCTTACATTTATGCAAACAATACACATTGAAGAGCTCTGCTAAAATCTAAAGGTACTCCAGGTTAACATTGACATCGCGACGACAATTATCTCAGTCCCCCCCCCCCCCCGTGACTATGGGTACCGCAAATCAGCCGAAACATCGGTAATTGAAAATAAGAAAATTAAACATAATTAAAAATAATTTTAGTGAGAGACTATAGGCTTCCATTTGGCACGACCCTGACACCACTTTCTAGTTTCTTTCACATCCATATATCAACGCATATACCTACATGCTCGTTGGTTAAGAGAGCTTGGACTATCTTCAGTATGTTGCTAATTTGGTCAATAAATAAGTCTGCCCTAGGCCGGCTCTATCCTATTGTGTAACTTTGTTATGAGAATCTGATTATGTAACGAGGCTTAAATTAATATTGTGTCGTAGTGGATTAACCATGATTTACAGGCTGGGGGCTGCGGGTTCAAATCCCGCACGGAACAGATATTTGAATGGCCTATAAATACTTGTTCTAAGTTCTAGAATGGATATTTGTCTTTGTGAAATTTATGTATGTAAACTAATCCCCACGATACAGGAGAAAATCCTAGTGTGGAGGTTACGTTCGAAAACAAATTTCTAAAAATATGATTTAACATAAATCTATTTGGGCTTGTCGCGGTTCATGCTATCCGGGACTGCGAGACTACACAATGCCGCCCCTTCCCTCCCAACCCCTAACCGAAACATTTTCATGTGGTTTTAAAGTATACTTCTCTCTTTTCTCTTGGTTCTCATTGGGCGGATAACGTTATACGTCCTTCGCGCACCGAGCCTAGTGTTGAATAATTTTAAGTTTTTATTATCTCTTAAACTATGCGTCCAAATAACATACTATCAAGAGCATAACTTAACTTCATAATATTTTTTGATGATGAAGTTACTTTCGTTTGTATGGATAATTATGCCACACCTAATAATAACGCTTATAAAACACTTTTAATTTTCAATGATTTTTCGTAAAAATGCCTTATTGTGGCTTATGTGTAAGAAATTAGGCGTATGGTATCGCAGACTTATTTTTCCGATCTTTACTCCATGTATGGAGTATGTAAACACAACCATTATACCAGCGCTCACGGATAAGTATCACGCAACCATTATGTCAGCGCACATGGATAATTCATTTCGTGAGCGTTTAAACAAAAAATTCTTCTGCTTTATTATATTAGTATATCCTTACCCTTCTTATATAATATTTGTTTGTTGTTATCCTACCCTTCTTATACATATTATTTGTTTATTAAAATATTTAAACTTGGTAGTAGAAAGACTGACTCTGTGGAGTCGAGAAATTGGTATCACTAGCTAGCGCTTGTTCCTTATGTTAATTGAGTGTATAGTGTTTAAAAAGTGATGTGCATTACATATTAGTGTATGTCCCTTTTTTATTAGAACTCCTTTTGTTTTTGTGGACATAGATTAAATTTTCTTAAATATACTGACAGGCCAAAGTAAATGTAATACATGAGTGTAATATGGTCAATTTCTTGTAACTCAAAAACTACAGGCTTGTTTGCATAGATGGCTTTTTGATAAGATTCCTCTTCATCGGTTAATCTTAACTTTGGATTATTTAAGAAAAAGTTAAAAGTCTTGTCTGAAAGAGTGAGACTTTGTCGACGCCTTTTTGATAGTTGACATTGTGGTAAATATTTTAGTCGATTTTCGTATGGTGTAGTATTGGGAGTTTTTAAGCTATTGCATAGCGTCTATCGCGGGCCTTGAGCGCGGGGACCGAATCCAGAAATTCCGTAACGAAAAAAAAAACCTCACGCTCCCCACTCCGACGGGCACGGAGGTGTGGCGTTGAAAGCCGTGCATCGTCTAACGTCGTTTCAGTTCGGCAGACTTCGGCACTCGGCAGACTTCGGCACGGTGTTTGTGTGCGTGCGACTAGACGTATGCGTGTACACTAGCTGCTAACTCAATGATAAAAATTCCTGAATAACCTACATGTATTATAAGATATTAAAATATTTTAAGCAATATTAACTTCTCATTTATTCAATAAGAGAAAAAAAAATGTTTTCTTATCGGTCACCACGCTCAAAAAGTGTAACTTGATTTAATATCAAAGATTTAACTGCATAAATAAAATAAATAAATAATTATAATTGCATAAGTTGATAAAAATGCTATGCAATAGCTTTACCGCGGCAGTCACCGAGTACCACACGTATTTTTTAAGTATATTTTTCGAAGTGTTCCTAATTATTGTCAAAGCTTGTTTGCTATTTTTCTTATTAAATAGTTACTGTATACGAATTTGTTTTTTGTCTCTGTCCTACTCCTAGTTTTGGTTTTATAGGGCGGCAAAGCTTGAGGTGAACGTATTACCCTCACGTACCTTATATATATATATATATATATATATATATATATATATATGTATATATATATATTTCTCTGAGAAACTCTCTCGGCTTTAGATTGTAAATAGCTATTACAGCTCTCTTTTGCAAAACAAAAATAGTATTATAGACATTATGCCATAGAAATAAGTGAAATAAACTAATCTAGCTGTCTCGACACTAGTGAGACCTCTTATCTTTTTCACAGTATAAGGTACAGAGCTTAGTTTGCTTGCTAGCTTAGATATATTCATTTCCTATAGTCAACAGGGGGTGATGGAGTATTATACATGCATCACTGTATTATGTAATATACTCGACGATTATTATCACATGACCAGGTTCAAATGTTCCTTGCATGTTCTACTTCATTACGCATTACGTCCCTAGCTCAATGCTGGGCGTAGGCCGTTCTAAGAACGCGCCAACCACTAGATAAACATGGACGATTGTAAACTTTAAGTTTAGCATTTTTAATAGGCTCACCTCGATCAGGCTGAGGAGACGCATGACTTACGAGAATATGTAGGTATCAAGTGATATTCCTTACAGAATTGTAGCGTGTTTCCTTACAAAAATTCATTTTTGTGGTGATAAATGACCAGTTACCAGTAAAAAGGGTATCCAGCTCTCTACACTCACCATACAAAAACAAAGCACAATATTATATATATATATATATATATATATATATATATATATATATATATTGTCCTTGCTTCCCAAGTCGAGCTGATCTATTTTTACTACTGTTATACAGCTGCAACGTGGATCTACTATGAAATGTTTGTGTATAAGATACAAGTTTTAAATAAGTGTGCCTTAACCTATACATCTATAATATACGAGTACATATAAATATAATTGTAGTTTCTGTCTTCAATATAGAAATAACTTCTATTAAACACAGGGAGTTATTTGCATGCAGTTTTATACGTGGTAGAATCATGCTGCAGCTATATTATGGTTGCAGCACGAATGGGTCGGCTCGACCGGGGAAGGGCCACGCTCTCACAGAATACCAGCGTAAAATAGCAGTTCAATGCTGCTGTGTTTCGTATGGTGAGTGTAGAGAACCGGTGACACTTTTTACTGGAAATGAGGCATTCCATCTTAGTCCTCAAGGCTGTCAATGCATCCGCATTTTAATTCTTAACCAAGGATAAATGTAGATGTCTATGGGCCAGCATTGACTTACCATCAGACGGACTGTGCTCTTTTGTCACCCTTATTCTATACAAAAAAAAAAAAAAAAAGAAACCAGTTTTAGAATTTATATCTGATTGTGTGTGTGTGTGTGTGTCGGATGATCTTCTGAATGGTTGAACTGATTGTGATAGAACTTTACACACGGATAGAAAGCTATACCAGTATACAATCTAGAATACATTTTATCTGACAAACTTGGATTCTAGGTAAACTATGTGGTCTTTGAGTATCTTAAACCTAAATAACGCCACATTAATATATCTTACGCAGGCAAAGACGGGGCGAGGCGCTAGTAAACAATAAATTTGTTTTTTGTAAAAGGAGTAAATAAACCTAAGCTAAATCTTTGTTTTAGGGAATCGATAAAGGCAATCAGTTCGCTCAAATGAAAATAAAAAATTGTTTGTCAACGTACAAGAACGGGTACGTTCCCATGCGGCCTGGTTTCGAAGGATTGCTGACAAGCGACAGCGCTCACTGATAAGCTTTGCGATTGATGAGGCTCGGCGCTATTACGAGCGAATTGGAAATGGGAACAAGGATATTGAAGTTTGATATTATTATATTTTAATGGTGTTCAGACACAGCAAGGGTTGTGGTAACTCAGAATCTTTCTTTATCTTAGTCTTCAGGTTTGATAACTCTTCTGTAGCCTCTGTGTCGTCGCGATGTCGCAATAAGAAATAAAAATAAAAGTTACAGTTAAAATCTCAAACCCCACCATGAAAAAAAAAAAACACTTACAAGAACTTTGAATAAAGCTATATTCACGTATTTTGATGCGTTTAATTAACTATTTTAACTTATTTTTAATTCCCGATGTTTCGGGTGCTTAACATTCTGCGTAAATCGGACCAAAAACTGAAAGTAGGCGGGCTAACTATGACCTTGCGACGTCAAACATCTCAGCCACCCCCCCCCCTCCCCCGTGATCATGGCTGCTGTAGATCACCCGAAACGTGGGGAATTAACATAGAAAAGGAATTAAAAATACACACACACTCCACTTGGTGGTAAATGGATGCTGTAGCCCGTAGACATCTATATCCATACTCGATTAAGAATGAAAATACTAATGTGTTGTCACCCGTTAGAACTAAGATGGAATGCCTCATTTCCAGTAAAAAGGGTCTCCGGTTCTCTACACTTACCATACGAAACACAGCGTTAGGCTGCTATTTTACACTGATATTCTGTGAGAGCGTGGTCCTTCCCCGGTCGAGCCGACCCATCTGTGCTACAACTATACTACTAATATAGCTGTAGCATGGCTCTACCATGTATAACCTAAAAGACTGATTGAGAGGTTAATTTACATTCACATATTCGAGCTAGAGCCATGGTAGCTCGGGGGGCCCTCGCCGGCACAAATAGGATTGTTGATTGCAATTTAAGTGCTGGTTTACCACGTGCCTGGCGGTGAAGGAAAACATCTTGAGCACACCTGCATAAACAAATATATATCAAAGATTTGAAGTCCGCTCACACGCATTGCGGGAGCATGGCGGACATTTCCCTGCCTTAAAAACTTCTCAGTGATGAGAAGACCTATGCCCAGCTGTGGGATATAACGGCTGTAACTTTTCTTTTTTATATTTGCGTTGCCCTCTTTCATTCTCACTTTCTTGCTCATCGCCGCAGGAATAAAGGCATTTATACTATCTATCTCAATAATAACTAAATGTAATTTATGAATTCGACGTAAGAAAATTAAATATCATTTGTTAAATGTACCCTTTCAAGACTTTAAGACACACTAAGTTCAATCTGTGGAGATCGGACCATAAATAATAATTAAAAAGCTGAAGGTACTCCGGGTTTACACTGACATCAGGACGTCAGTCACCTCAGTCTCCCGTGACCATGGGTGCTGGAAAGCACCCGAAACGTCGTGAATTAAAAAAATAATTTAAATTATACGCGATAAAATACATAAAAGTAGTTTTTATGAATGTTCTACTACTTTTTATAGTTTTTATTTATTTATTGAAATCAATTTAACATTTAAATTGTTACAGGTTTACAATCTGATAAACTTTCAAATTCAAATGAATAATACGGTTGCAAATAATATAACAAAACAATAGTAGTAATATAATTAATTAGGAATTTAAATGATAATGACATTTTCTGTACACATGCACATACGCATACACAACACGCACACGCACACACGCACACTCGCACGCACACACACACACACACACACACACACACACATACACACACACACACACACTTTTTTTTTTTTTTTTATATATATATATATATATATATACGTCTAGTTGTCGCCGTATTGAACTTTGATTACACAAAGTACAAACAACCGGATTAATAAATAAAATTATTCGTGCGGTTAACCGGACAATTAGATTTAGCCATCTTGGAAGCTGCAAGTGGTCACTTATCATGATGTCACACAGACTTCACAGTTACAAAACACCTTTTACGTTGATTTAACATCATGATAAGTGACGACTTGCAGCTTCCAAGATGGCTAAATCTAATTATCCGGTTAACCGCAGAAATAATTTTATTTATTAATCCGGTTGTTTGCACTTTGTGTTTTTTAAAAGTAATAATTAAACTAGTGTCGTAGTTTTCAAGCATATTTTTAATTTAAGATTCTACAAAGACTCTTCTTAAAACCCTAGGCTACCGTAATTATACAATATAATATTATATAGTATATAATATTATATATAAATATAAGGCGATATAAGTCAAAAGTTTCCTTACCTTGATAGTCAAATTATAATTAGTACCCAATATGGAGCTCCATTTTGAGTTATCACATTATTGACTTAAATCAAATCCTAATTAATCGCATATGCAATCAGCTGCAGGCCATTTTCCTCATAATGATATTATTTAATCAAAAATGCTGTGATATTTTCAATTTATATTACTTTTGTCTGTAATTTACTTAATTATATTTTAGAATAAGTACATCATTACTTGTTAGTTTGTTTATCATTAATTTTGTTTTATGATATTATGAATGAGGTGATAGCTACTGTAACGCTCCCCACCTCTCAATAAAAATAATATTGTATTAAATATTAATTATATTACATATAATAAATTTACCGTTTTTCAATAACATTACACATTTGTGACCAAGATATATATAAGTTATGTTTTGATCTTTCTAAATGATCTTTCTAAAGGTTTAATAATAGGCCATTTGTAATATTTTGGCGTGATCGTCTTAGTTAGGACCCTTATTTACGTTGTGTTTGTTTAGTAACTTAGTTCTTTTAAGTGTCTTTTAGAAGAATGAAAATTCACTAGAGCAATTGAAAGCTGAAAGCATTATAAGCTAAGTGAATCCCGTTCACGAAGACAGCGCTCGAGAAAGGTTAAGAACATAAAACGTTCCTATTCCACTTGTATCAGGTTCACATTATTAATTTATTATTATTTATCCATTCCCGCTTGGAAAAGGCTCATAATATATTTATACAACATACCCGATAAAAGGGCTTCGTTCTCCTACATTTATTTAAAAAATGTAGGGGAGGCACACGGCCCCACACACGCCGTGCACGGTGAGTGCCAACCATTTTGATGCACTCCCCCCGGGGCGGAAACTGGACCGTAGTCCACAGCAAATTAACTGGCGAACCAGTAAAAGAGGCTTGGCCCCTTGTTAGTGCGTAAGCACAAACATCGACCGAAGTCGCGCATGTCAATGCGTGTAAACGCCATACAGAATACGAAGGAATCCAGCCACAGTGAATGTACGTCACACGGTTTAGGCAAATACGCACACTGGCCGTAAACCCTCCGTGAGCGCCACCACCTGCCAGACTGCCGCTCCTGTAGACGTGATGTAAGTGTATGGCATAACCACCGATTGCCAGATCAGCACGGCTACTAGCCGCAGAGCGTGTCATGAGTCTACCGCTCACCTCAAGAGAATGGGCTCCCACGTTGTGCGGCTTTCGGCCGCAGCCTTGAGAGTCTCCTCAGATCCTCCCGCCAGCTACCACCCGCATGAGGTCGACACATATGCTCCACCAACCAAAACAACGGCAGATATAGCCAAAAGGCAGTTATAAGATAAGAGTAATAATTCGCCATCAGAAAGGGTTTGTGTCACTGACGTTGAGTAAATGCATTTTCGATCATGTTTGTCTCACCCACCAACAAGTTGCGCCAAGCGATTCACATGGACGATCTTAGGAGTCCCTCTTGCGCCTTTCTGTAACGGCTCCGCAATGTCAAGGGCTGTCCTATCCCGTGGTGCACCAACATTGTACAATTTTGGTGCTCCTCTACTACGTGTCTGAGGTCCCCGCACGGCCGCACAACTTGTACATGTACGACACCAATCCTCGACATCGTCACGATAATGGACCCAGTAAAACTGTTCTCGGACCTTCAGTAGAGTTCGTTTAACTCCCAGATGGACTCTTGAATGACCATTATGGCACAGCTGTAGAACATTCGGCACTTTAGCTTTAGAAACAACCATTTGCTAACGACAGCTGTCTCTTCGACCATTGTCCCATTTACGGCACAGGACTCCATCCTGAATCAGCAAGCTGCCACATTGGGCCCAATAGCTTTTCGTGGTTGAACTCATCGCTGAGACGTCCCTCCACTTAGGCTTGGTAGCACGGGCCTTCATCCATCCCAGAATCGGCTTGATGGTTGGATCTTCCTGCTGTGCATGTCGTAGGCTGTCCTTCCACCCGTTGCTGAGGTGGTCTGTCCTGAGCATCCTCACGGATACCACTTCCTTACTCTCTTGCCTACTACAATGGTTGCAATCTTCAGGACAAGGTCTTCTTGACGATGCATCTGCGTTGCCATGAGATTTCCCGCTGCGATGTCTGATAGTAAAGTCGTATCCCGGCTGCTGCTGGGCGGTGATGTTAGCCGCACTTCCCTTCTGAGATCGTTCACCTTCCCATTCTAGGGTTCACTTAGGGCAGCTGGATCGAAGATGGCCCTTTCCCCACAGCCATAGCACCTAGGGCTGAATCCTTTATTATGGTCGCGAACCGTAACTGCTGCAACCTCCCTAGCGCGAGGGGAACGACGATCCGGCCACCGCCAGTCGGTGCCGTTAGCTGCACTACCCTCTCGAGATCGATCAACTCTCCTTTCTACAGTTCGCTTAGGGCAGCTGGAGTGAAGATGGCCCCTTTCCCCACAGCCATAGCGCCTAGGGCTGTATCCTTTGTTGCAGTCGCGAACTGTAGCTGCTGCAACCTCCCTGACGCGATGGGAACGATGGTCCTGCCGCACGGCTTCCACCTCCAGTGCATGGGCCAAGGCGTCCTTAAGCGTCTCGTGGTGCCCGAGCCTCACAGCAGCTCTGACTTCCAGGTCGCGGATGCCGTCGATGAATGTCTGCACCAGGTTCCCTTCAGTGAGCGCAGGTACAGACCGGTATGCTTTTCGCACCAGCTTCTCCACTTCTAGAGCCCACTGCTGCAGGTTTTCGTTGATGCGCTGCACACGATCTTTAAGCTGCGCACGAAAGACGTGTTCCAGGTGAGCGTCGCCATATCTCGCCTCCAATGCCTCAAGGAGTTGCTCATAAGTCACTTCCTCACCGAGAGCTTCCAGAACTGTTAAGGCCTGGTCGCGCAGGCCCTAGTGTGAGAGCAGTCATGGCCTGACTTTTATTCCAGCCGTTCGCCTTCATAACAGCCTCGAACTGGATTTTGTAGGCTGACCATGTAGAAGTCCCGTCGAACGGTGGCACTTTGAACCCACGTAGCGAAGGTGTAGTAGTTACTACGGGAGCTGTAGTTCCATCACCCAGTTAGAGTACGTCCAGTCATTTCTTCATGACAGACATTACGTTATCAACCCGATTGTTCACTTGGTCGATTCGGGTTTCAGCTTCCGACAGGCGGTTGTCATGTTGAGCAACCTTATCCTTCACCTCCCTTATCTCTTTTCCGAAGGTAGCGTGAATGTCCTTCATGAGGAGCATCTGCTCTTCCTTATCGCGCTTGAGCTGCTCTTCCAACCGACGGGCCTGTTCCTCCTGTCGGCGAGCCTGTTCATCCTGTCGGCGAGCCTGTTCATCCTGTCGGCGAGCCTGTTCCTCCTGCTGCTCCTTCAACCAACGGGCCTGCTCCTCCTGTCGGCGAGCCTGTTCCTGCAGCATCACCATCAGAGCACCTAAGTCAGGTGCTGCAGATGTAGGAGCTACTGACGGGCCTGCAGCCGGCGGCTGGCCCTCCGATGTCTGCGGCGTTGCACCACCAAATCTGCTTTGGTCCGTCTCCTGCTGGCGTTGACTTCGGGTACGGACACCCTCCGTTTCCTCCTTAGGTAAAATCGGCATGATTTTATCCCACTTCTGACACCAATTGTTACGAGCTTGAGGTTCGTGACAATAAAAATTGCCGATAGGATTACCTAAATTAACACTTTAATTTACTTTACACAAATTAAAACTTAAAACACTAATAATTAAACACACTAATTCACTTTATTCCGCTCCGAAGCTTCGCTTGTGTCGCCAATTCAACACTTCCTCGATCGCATCTTGCAGCGCCTATTTATATAAATTAGCAACGAAGCATCCGGAATATTCAAGTAAATGCGCGCAAAGGGACGAGTGTGCGAGTGTAGATTTTCTAGAAACTTAGTTCTTCGGATGGCGCTGTCGGTTGAGAGATTTGTGATGTCATTTTCTGCAAAGCTCCCCTCGCTCTCGTTCCTGACACTAGATGGCGCTAGTTGACTTATTCACGCAACATTATTATGTTGTTATATAAAACATCATGGAGGGCAGACACTCTGCAGCCCCGTAATGAAGGGACCCGACTTGGGCAAAGCTACTTAGGTGTGAGTCAAACCAAGACACAGAGAGTGCCATTGAGAATAGCGTCCCACCAACAAATAATCGCAGAGACGCAATGCTGCAGCACGCAACAAGCATCAATACGACTATCGTCGGGCTTACACCATTCCAAGGTCCCCCATACAACCCAGCAGACATCACCACCCGTATACCTCCATCGAACAGAACCACAAGAGAGCGTCGAATCAGGCGCAGCACATCCGCAGATCCATCACAAGACGCAATACCGCAAGTAGTAGTAAGCATCAATGCAACTATCATACGGGTGGCGCCCCCTCACATCACACCCACATGATCCCTATCGACTTTGGTAACAAAGTTTTTATAGTTGTTAACTAAAAAATATCACCAACGTATCATAGTAGCACGCTACTAAGACGCCAGTGGACATAACTCCACGTATCATAGCGCTAATGCACTAAGACATGAAGTTGAGTATGCCTGTTACACTTAAAAGTGCTACCAAACACACTCATCATCCCAATCCGAAAGATCGTTCCTTGATATGTCTAGGACACAGCGGTTAGCGAGTCCATGTTTACCTCGGACCAATTGCTCGTGAAGCAGCATACACGCCACCATAATATTCCTTTTCAAGTCCCTAATAAGGCCTAGTCATTTTGCTACAGTACTAGGAGCAGTCGGTCACCCGACCACCCCATACAATGCTTATGCATCAAAGAAACCTTCTATAATAATGCTCTTGTATCATAGACCTTACTTTCATAAGTCATTCATATATAGGACTTCAACCCACGACCCCACTATTGTAATGCAAATTCATCATGGAGACCTTCTATACTATTGCTTTTGTATCATAGACCTCACTTTCATAAGTCATTAATATATAGGACTTCAACCCACGGCCCCACTATTGTAATGCAAATTCATCATGGAGACCTTCTATAGTATTGCTTTTGTATCATCGAGTTTATTATCATAAGTCCCTAATATAGGACTAGTCATTGTGCTACAGTACTTCAAGCAGTCGGGCTCCCGACCACCCCATATATATGTACAACTGCAGGTATGTATCTCCGGCAGCTCCTCCATACAAGACATCTATACATGAACACCTTCCATAACTTAGGAAAAATTTTCTGTTATACATGAACTCCCTCCGCAACTTAGACCATTTTTAACAAATTTTCTAATTATCTTATAAATATCATTTATCTTTATTTTTATAATATTTTCGACTTGTATTTCTATTATTTATCTTATTTTAAATATTTTTCCAAGTTTTTAAATTTATTTATTTATTATGAAAGACAATATTTTGCCTTTAATTTACTATGTTATTGGTCTAATGTCTGAAATATATTTATATTAACTTTATGTTTATTAATGTAATTTTATTGTTTAATATATATATATTAAGACTATTTTTGATGCCCCTTTATATTGAATTTAATTATTAATTATAATATTGGGCCGTCACACTACCATACTGGTTCTATTAATATTCATATAAATAATTTAAAAAAAATTATGTATGATAAATATTCCTGTTGGTTTCTTGCTAATTCTTCCCAAGATAGAGGTGTTTTCAGAACCAGTGGTGAATAAAAAAATGTCCATCAGTCGTTACAGTATAATCTGCTGAAGTCGTATATATTACTTCCATGCTTTCAATAATAATGTCCTCAAGACCGAACATCGGTCACGACGGCCAGTCTCACTGGAGACTAGCCATTTGTGTCGGACAGGATTTTAGCGCCTAAGTGTATTCACAAACACCTGTGCACTTTCCCATAGTCTGATGGGACTGTAATTCTTCACGACTTGTAATTCGACACGACCGGAGAGACATCAGGCGCAGGACCAACAGCTTTACGTGCTTTCCGAGGCACGGGGGTGCAACACCGGCACTTTTCTGTCTCCGGGCTGCCACTGAGGATTTCTTGACAGAAGAAGCTAGTAACTGGTTTTGGCCTGACACGGGATCTGGGATACCATGATCAGCAACTGCGTTCACGACCACTAGACCCACGAGACAGTCAAGTAGAAAGACTGCTGTCAATAAATACTGTGTAATAATATTTATTGAATAAAAATTATTCAATTCGGTTTTATTATATATCTGAAAATGTTTTTTAAGGTATAGGGTGAATACAATTTACCTGATGGTAACTGTGGCCCATAGACATGTATATTTATCCGCGATTAAGAATCAAAACGCAGATACGTTGTCAGTTCTGAAGACTAAGATGGAATGCATCGATTCCAGTAAAAAGGGTCTCCGGATCTCTTCACTCACCATACGAAACACAGCAGCATTAAGTTATTTTACGCTGGTATTGTCTGAGAGCGTGGTCCTACCCCGGTCGGGCCGCCCCATTCATGTTACTACCATAATATATAGCTGCAGCGTGGCTCTACCACGTAAAAAATAATATAGAAGGTGTATAATTACGATTGTCTCGGGTTTAAAGAAGAGTCTTTGTAGAATCTTAAATTAAAAATATGCATAAAAACTACGACAGTAGTTTAATTATTACTTTTAAAAAACACAAAGTACAAACAACCGGATTAATAAATAAAATTATTCGTGCGGTTAACCGGATAATTAGATTTAGCCATCTTGGAAGCTGCAAGTCGTCACTTATCATGATGTTAAATCTAAACTCGTTCCCCACCGGGTTGTTTTGTAACTGTGAAGAATAAAAGGGTGTAAGGTGAACGAAGTAGAAGCCTATGACTTAGATATTTTTCAAATTTATAGTTTTTTAATAAACATTTTATCAAGTTGATCTATTATTATTATTTGATGCAAACTTATTACCTAACAGCCGGAGTAAAATTAGATGTCTTTCTAATTTATTGATATTTGCCACGAGTATAATGCACAGACTTGAATTGCATTATTCGGTTTTTATATTTTTCATAGTTTAAAGTTAACTTTAAAAAATTTACCACCATAAAAATTTACCCATTAAGCCCCCTTTTTTCCTTTTCATCCTATTCTGTATTCAGAAAAAAGAAAATGAAAAATAAGAAGAGTGAAATGCGACTAGAGAGAGAAGTGGTAGAGAGTAGAATTAGATGCATTCTATGGACTCATTAAGATAGGATATATATATTTGAACTTTCAAAAACGTGGTCCATTACAACTTTCAAGTGGATTTGCAACACAAACACAAGTAGATAATAAATATTTGGGGAGTTTCGTTCGTAAGACGGAACACTGCGTACCTTTCAAATTACTCCGAAACTATGACAATACTACGTTAAATCTATTGCACATGCACACAAAATCATTTACAAGCAGTAACAAGGCTTTAGGTGCATGTGTGTGCGTTCACCAGAGGACTTGTACGTGCAGCTAAAGAAAGAAAGAAAAAGAGGTGTTCGTGAATGCGTATCAATAAGCTGAGCATGGTTGAGGAATCACTTTTTTATAGAAGAGGTGTCTCTTCTAGCTAGCGGCTCACTTGATGGTAATTGAATACCGCCGCCCAGGAACAATTACAACACCAGGGGAGTTGCAGCTGCGTTGCCGGCCTTTATAAAGGAGTAAGCTCTTTTCTTGCAGATCTCTAAGTCGTGCCGGTCCGAAAAAATCGCCTGTGGTAAACTATTCCTCAAAGAGGTTATACGAGGAAGAAAACTCCTAGTAAAACTTGGATGTAAGCAACGCTCTGTCAACAGAATTAACAAATGAATGTCAAAAAATGTTTGCCAGTGAACGTAGAGATAAACATCGTGTTGTGACGTACCCTAAATCTTTCTAATGTCAAATTATTAATATTTACGACTCTCCAGGGAAGTTCGATGTCCATACTAAGTGAAAAACATTGTTAGGGCTTTGATTTAGGTCGTAACTTAGTGTGGAGATCTGTAAATATTTTATTTAGCAAAAGAACATTTTGCAGTGTGTTTTTGTTATCAAATATTTCTATTATTACCTTTTGGTGGAGGTATAAGAAAAATTATAATGTCCTCTTGACTAAACTAAATCTATTTCCTCTTTCTCATAGTCCGATGAGACAGTAATGTACGTAAGTACCGTACGACTTTACGTACTTTTCGAGGCACGGGGTGAAACACCGCCAATTTTCTGACTACGGGTCGCAATTTCTTGACGGAAAAACCAAAAAACAGATTATTGGTTAGGTAAATATAGGCTTGTATGGAAAAAATTTTTCCCTTTTTAAATCACATTAGGTAAGTAGCGCAGTTTGCACATTCTTTTTTATAGAATACGTGTGACAAACGAGCATACAGTCCTCCTGATGGTAAGTGAATGCTGTGGCCCATATACATCTACATTTATACTCGATAAAGAATCAAAATGCAGGTGCGTAGTCACCCATGAGGACTAAGATGAAATTCTTCGTCTCCGGTTCTCTACACTCACCATACAAAACACAGCAGCATTAAGCTACTATTTTACGCCGGTATTCTGTGAGAGCGTGGTCCTCCCCCGGTCGGGCCGACCCGTACCCGTAACTGTGCACGGCTCTACCACGTATAAAGATTAGAGATATCGTCATGACTCAGTCAATCAATGATATTTCGCTTATACATATAATATAGATAGTTGACAGCCTTGGTTATGATTTATAGTGCGTTGCAACATGACGTTACAGATGACCCTTGAGAATTCATTTGTCATCCGTTTGTACGAGGGTGAGGCAGCCGTGTCTAATGTGTGCATGTCTGAATCTGACATTTTCTTAGATTTTAAGTAAGGACTCCGAGCTCGTATTATATTCGAATATTGTAAATTGGATTTTACAGTATGTTATAGTTACTTTCTTTATACGATGTGAATTGAAGAAGAAATATTTAAATTTCTTAGTAGTACAGTTATTGTCAATTTAAATCATAAGTATATTTAATTAAACTAATATATCTAGTAATAAATTTTGTTTGGTTAATTGGTTTTGTTTGGCATATATTTAGAATTAGATTTATCTGCAAAAAATCTTGTACAGGTAGAGACCTCCTCCAAAGAAAACCACGTGCTATCTTGTGCATTTTAAATCCTAGAACTATATTATACTAGTTGGCCCGGCAGACATTGCTTTGCCCTCTCTGGTAGGTGGAGCGATGAGTTTCATTTTCACACTCATATTCATTTTTTTTATAGATTTATAATATTATAAAAAACATTTTTTGTGACTAATAAAACCATTACCAGCCATTATGATAGTAAACTCAGAAAATGACAAACATTTTCTTTGCGGTAGAGCCACGCCACAGCTATATAATTATGGTAATATCACGAATGGGTCGGCTCCATAGAATACTTTTTACATACATAATAGAACGGGGGGAGGGGGCGGAGCCCGTGTAGCCATTATCATGTCACTCACATGTCAATTCACGCCTATAAATGTCAACACAATCAATCGTTTTCAATTTTCGTGGCAAGCGTCGCTGCATGCAAATTATTTAAAAAATGGCAAATTGTGTAATAATTACGTGTCGAAAGAACAGCGGGAAATGGAATTTAAATAAAGGAGTCATATCCTACAACCCGTAAGTCGAAATTATTTTTATTTTGTAAATATTAGGCACAAAAATAAAGAAATATTGATATTTCAAAAACATTAATCAAAAGTCTAAAATGTGTGAACTCGCTCAGTCTGTCAATACAGCGAATCGGATTCGTAGTTATGATAATACGACGTAGTTGCTTGTATGTGTGCTCCCGGCGACTTCAATCCTCGTACAGAATAAGGTTGACAGTTATAGTATTCTATGGTCGGCTCGACCAAGATCACACTCTCAAAGAACATCAGCGTAAAATAGCAGCCTATTGCTGCTGTGTTTCGTACGGTGAGTGCAGAGAACTGGATACCCTTTACGAGACACATCTCAGTCCTTAGGGGTGTCAGTCAATTTAATTCTTAATTGAGACATTAGGGATAAATGTAGACTTCTACGAGCCACAGCGTCCATTTACCATCAGGTGGACTGTATGCTCGTTTGTCACCCTTATATTGTAAAGAAACCCTTCTTTTTTACTATTTCGGAGGCAGATACATTGTTCTCTATATGCTGTATACTGTATTTACTGCCTAAATACCCTTTTTTTATAGAAGAGGGGGCAAAAGAGCATGCGGCTTACCTGATGTTAAGTGACTACCGCCGCCCATGATCAACCGCAACACCAGAGGAATTGCAGGTGCATTGACGGCCCTTTAGAAAGTACTAAGCTCTTTTCTTGAAGGTCTCCAGGTCGTATCGGTCTGGTAAACTATTACACAAAGAGGACGTACGCCGAAGAAAACTCCTTGTGAAACGTACAGTGGTGGACCGCCAAGCATCCAGATGGTGTGGATGGTATCTGGACGTTTGCCGCGTAGTGCGTTCACGAAATTTGGCGACTGGGATTAATCCGAACAATTCCTCAGAGCACTCCCCGTGGTATATGCGAAAGAAAATGCAAAGAGATGCAACATCTCTTCTCAGCGCCAGTGAATCGAGCCGATCGGAAAGCACTCGGTCGTCGACGATTCGAACCGCTCTGCGCTGGATGCGTTCAAGTGGAAGGAGCTGGTACTGGGAAGCTCCAGCCCAGAGATTGGAACGGTATTCCATGTGCGGCCGAACCAGCGCCTTGTAAAGTTGCAGGCGGTGTGCCGGCATAAAATACTGTCCCGCTCTGCTGAGCACGCCAAGCTTTTTAGAGGCTGATTTGGCCTTTCAAGTGACCATGAAACTGCACATCAGTCATTCAATCATATTATATCATTATCTCTCATTATATCAATTTCAAATTCAAATTCTATCATTATATCAATTTTGTTGAAATCTGTTTTGTAGTTTTTTGACGAATCGTAAATATATTTACAAATTTTCTTCACATTTATTATAAGTATGGATACTAATACTAGAATTTTCGATATTCACATATATATCGTTCATAATTTTTTTTTACTTCAACGGTTAAGAAATGCTATAATCGAGAACGTGGGGTATTAATTTACCGGAAGTAAATAAATGGCTCGGAGTCAACGAGGTCGTATAATTTATGGAGGGGTGAGCGTGTAACTGAAGTTGAAATAATTTTTCCAATTTAGCTTTAACAAGAGAAAAGAAATGCGGTTTCTTTATTCCTATCTTTCTTTTAAAATTTAAATACTTTTTGTTGGCTTTATACGATCATCCAACCGTACAACTACAAATGTTTGCCCTAACCTAAGCGAAACATATCTAAATTAACCCTTCAAGCGCCAAAAATTCCAAGCAGTCGCATGCGCCCGGCAAATCCCGAGCGGTTGCATGCGACCGCACCCACCCACAGCACTTTAAACCATTGAAACTTATATTTAGAGACTACTTTTCTATGAAGAAGTTTAGCATTATAAAATCTATACAAAATTTTCTATCTTGTGGTTTAAACAAAATTCAGGTTTTATTCATTACAAAAAGATTTTATTTTATTTTGGTAACAAAAAAAGCATACCAAGCGAACTTCGGCAGCGTGAAAATCACAATTGTTTCAATATATATTACTCGAAATTATTTACATAAAAAGATAAATTATATTCACACAAAAACTTTTATTACAATTTTATAATAAAACACTATACTAAAACACTAATAAAACACTAGAAAAATCCAAAAATCAACACAATAACATTCATGCGAAAATGGTGTACGAAATAAAGGTAGATTATAAATGAATATTCATAGGATAACAGTTTTTTTTATTGCACTAGATGATAGAGTATTTCATATTGATTATAATATAATGCCAAACTTCTTAATAGAAAAGTAGTCTCTATATATAAGTTTTTATGGGTTAAAGTGCTACGGGTGGGTGCGACCTCATGAGACCGCTAGGGATATGACGGAATATGGCCGCGGTCTCGTGAGACTGCTAGAAGGTTGAGAGGTTAAATATCTATTTACTTAGTAGAGTGGCCTCTTATCGGTAAACGAAACGCTGGGCGTTTCCCTAATAGAAGAATATGCAGGAAGTCACTGGACGCAGCTGGTTCAAGACCGTGCTTTGTGATATTCCTTGGGGGAGGCCTTTGTTCAGCAGGGAACTTGTGAATGGTTGCAATCGTAATAAAAACGTAGTAGAGTCTACAGACTCACAGAGGTATGACCACGCTCTTACAGAATACCAGCCTAAAACAGCAGCTTAGTGCTGTGTTTCGTATAGTGAGTGTAGAGAACCGGAGACCCTTTTTACTGGTAACGAGGCATTTTATCTTAGTCCTCAGAGATGATAATGCAACTGCATTTTGATTCTTAATCGAGGATACATGTAGATGCCTATGGGCCACAGGATTCATTCATCATTAGGTGAATTGTGTGCTCACTGATTACGCAAATTCTTCAAAAAAGAACAAATCGAATGCTCGAATCTTCTTGCGTTTTTGTTAATTCAGAGAAATTCTGTTTTACCGTTTATATCTATTTACCATAGCCGTCATTAATCGTCGAGTGAACTTGGCCGAATCAATCAACGTGCACGAAACATACAATTTTATAGCTCTGGAGGGTTCCTATGAGCCTTGATCTCGGTTGCTATAGATCTGACGGTAAAATAATTGGTATTTATATTAAAATACTATAATTAATGTGATCATGGACCACTTTACGAGTCTAGTTTTTGAAGACTACTGGAGCCTCGCCCATTCATTGCCACATAGGGGATATATGCCAAAAGTGCCACGATTGGCAAGCGAACTTCCAACGTATTAGCAATTACACTAAATGGTGTTCGATTGGTGGACCAGCCAGAACAACCCATGGACACCAACAGCCAACTTCAAAAACGTCTACAGAAGGGTTGTCACTTCTAAGATGGAGGATAGGGTATAGGGAGCCAGTATATGGTTTGCTCATATACTGGCTCCCTATACCTTACGCACCGTAACACAACAGTGCAGGCACTGGTGTTTGGCGGCGGGAGTGTGTAAGAGGGTGGTACCTACCCTTACGAACTCCTTCACAGGAAAGGAGTCTTACCACCAAGTGTTCCAACATAAGGTCACCAAGTGTTCCAACCTAAGGTTCAACCTTAAGTTGGAACACTTGGTGGTAGGACACCTAGTTCAATAAATTTTAATTTAAATAGTTATTTCTCTTTTATATTTCTGAAATAATAGATAATAATAATATATAAATTATGTTTCGCTAAAAAACTTTTCGCATTTATTGTAATGAGCAGGGAGAGTTTGCCTTAAACGCTTCACGCTTTCATGCTTGGCAGGTAGATTGACGTTGGCAGAATCATTATTTTAATAGATCGCATATAATGTAACAAAAGGTAAGGTATTTTAACCTGTAAATTACAAGCGAATACTGTTGTGTTTCGCGTGGTGAGTGTTGAGGACTGAAGTCTATTTTTACTGGTATCGAGGCATTCCATCTAAGGGTAATCTTCCAGCTGCTCTGATAGATGTTGACTTACTATAATCGGTGTCGGTAGTAAAAAAGTATAAAATAGAAACAGAAACTTTTTATTAAATATAGATTATAAATGATATTTATTGAATATCACTTATGTATAATTTACCACTGGGTCGGAAAAAAATCTGTCTTGGAAAGAATCAGCAAGAAATCCAGCGAGAATTTAAAAAAAGTAACAGGCCACAATAATGTATGTTTCACAATTAACAACACAAAACAAATTAGAAATAGCTTGGTAGTATACCAGGGGTTATTATCATCCATATATTCCCTAATATTATAATAATTCTTTTTATACCAACTTAGTTTAATAAAATTTTTGAACTTTGCGTATGACAAATTTTGTATATTTTCTGGGATATTGTTGTAAAAGTGTCATCGTCCCAGGAATGAATTACTGACTTGGTGGAGAAGTGTCTATAATCTTGCGTCTTTTCCTAGTATTTACAGAATGAATATTACTTATTTTTGTAATGAATGTGATATCAATTCGGTCACCAGACTTAATGTTGAGGTAAGTGTCATTCCCATAAATTTTTGTAGTTTTCTATTTGCGTAAACGATTATAGAAAAGCAACTTGGCTAACTCCATTAGATGTCCTACACCTTTGCAGATGCTTTTTACAAGGTCATGGTTTATAAAGAGTACATATAACGTTATGGTAAGAATATATAGGTTATAAGGTACAACTATGAATCGAAAACCACTTTCTCCTTATAATCTTTCCATCAATTACAGCCTATAAAAATCTACCGCTAAACAAAAGCCTCCCATGTATTTTCTCGTAGGTCAGATTTATGGCACATTTATACACTATGGCTAGTTGCCATTCTTGGCAGGAGGGTGCACACCCGCAGTTTTTTTATTATTTCCTGTTGTTATCAGCATGATGCTGCTGCCCACTTCCCGTTTCAGGATGATGCTGCTGCCCCCTTCCTGTTTCAGGATGATGCTGCTGCCCCCTTACTGTTTCAGCTTCCCTTTGTTGCCTCTTACGACAGCAAAGTGACGATAATAAAGGAATACCTATAGTACGTTTCTAGGGCAGGCGGAAAAAAGTACATTGACCTTTGACGATATCGAGCAAAAAAGCAGCACGGCCGTATTATTCTTTTCAAGAAGTAGTTCAGGCCATTTTCTACCCCTCTATCACTTCGTTGTGAATAAAAATAGAAACCTGAATGAAGAAGCAGGTATTGTATAAACACGGCATATTTCAATTTTCATCCAATTTCAACCAGTAGTTTAAGAATAGTTTCTTAATTTTGTCACTCACTGATTGACTGACCGATCATCAAAATTCTAAGGCACTTCTGGCAGATATAGAAGCTTCAAATTTAGAATACAATTAGTGTTTAATGTATAAATCAAGGAAAAACTAAAATATTTTGCAATTTCGGTTCAGTTTTCTAGATACACCAACAGCATAAAAAAAACTTTGTAATCCCATATATAAATATAAAGGATTACAAAGTCATATTTGCAGTTAATGAATCATCGTGGATGGGTACGTTGTTGGTATTCAAGAAGTATCGGGTGTTTTTTTAGAGGTATAGAACTTTGAAATGGAATAAAACAAACATGATTTTTTTTTTATTGATATGAAATTTACTTTATTCGAAAGACAATCTTCTGGCATTATAATTTAAATATGACTTCTGGCATATGACCGCCACGGCTGGCTTGGACGTAGTCTAATCTGGAGGTCCGATTTTCGATGACTTTTTCCAACATTTGTGGCGGTATATCGGCCATAACGCGCCGAATGTTGTCCTCCAATTGGTCATTATTCAATTGGCTTATCGGCGTAGACTTGCGACTTCACATATCTCCACAGAAAATAGTCAAGCGGCGTTAAATCGCACGATCTTGGAGGCCAATTCACGGGTCCGAAACGTGAAACTATGCGGTTACTAAACGTTTCCTTCAATAAATCAATTGTAGCACGAGCTGTGTGACATGTTGCGCCGTCTTGTTTAAACTACAACTACTGCACATCATGGTTGTTCAATTGATGAACAAAAAAGTCAGTAATCATCGCTCTATAGCGGTCACCATTGACTGTAACGTTCTGGCCAGCCTCGTTTTTAAAGAAGTACGGACCAATTATTCCACCAGCCCATAAAGCACACCACACAGTCAGTTTCTCTGGATGTAACGGTGTTGAAAAGGAACCCAGGTTCGGGCGTCCTCTCAATCCGGCCGCGAAGGACCAATTGAAAAGGAAACGCAGCTTATTCAAACGTTCAACTAAGAAACAGAAGGGAGGAATCGAGGCTTCTCTCGATCCGGCCTCCTATAACGCCTACGTTGGGTTCGGGAACAACGTATGTGATCTCCGCAACGGAGTAACACACAAGGGCGATAACCTCTTCCTTTTCAGCAAGTAGGTTCAGACGGGGATTACGGGTCTTCCGAAGTCGTCCCGGTCCCAACGCCTTAATTCTTCGTTGTGGACTGTATAACTTGAGGGATGAATTTCTTGGGAATAAAACAGCAATTATCTTCAAACCATTCCGTGAGAGAGTAATCACTTTTCCCTATCACTTCCCTACACTTTTTCTTTCTTCTTCTTATTGACTGCTGGTATGATTTCCGAACTTTTTCCCCGAACTATCTCGAAGGATTCCCGAACTTCCCCGAACTTTTTTCCCGAACGAATTGCAATAAAACCCGTTCACTAAGCTACCCCAGAGCTATACGCGAAAGTGAGCCGCGCCATTCGCGCGCTTGCGCAACTCAATTACATGAATTTGTTCTATTACTTTCTCACGTTTTACTTAGTTACTTTATTTGCATAAGTCTTACATCAATACAATTTATCTGTAAAGATAGCACAAAACAATATCTACACTACGATATACATTACATTTTCATATCACAAAAAACCTTTTATTTATTAAATTAAATATGCCTATTTTACTCACAAGTTCGAAGTCGAAATTTCTTAAATATTTAACACAGAAAGTTAAAACAATGTTTTCCACTTGAAATTATACATAAGTTAACTAATACAATAGTTTAATTTACATTTTCTCTATTTATTTCACTATTTAAAACACTTTTAAATTTCTTATACAAAACTATCATTATTTCACTTATACACAGGAATTTTCACATAAAAATAACACAGAATTCACCTTTTTAGCACGTACAATTAACCTGAAATGTTTTACAAGTCATTTTTACATAAATTGCTGAAATTACAAACATTTTAAATTTTTACATATTCGGCCTCCTAAGGGCGTGGCCAGCGTGCGCCTATGAACTCACACTATTTGAACAACTAACTTTTGCACGGCTCTCGGCTATCAGAAAAAATGAAAGTCTGATATACACCAATTTTAACAATATTGGGTGAATAAATGCATCTACACAATTTTCAAACTGTAGGAAATTATTTCTAATCAGATTCTTATCAGTTATCATGTTTCTTATCAAACAATATAAGTGAATGTTTTCATAAATCAATCATGACAAATAGCCATTTGTTTTCGTACAAAACATATCAAACTCATATAAAACAATACTTATGCAATTAATTTCCGTTAATTCTATTTATGCACAGAGTGATCATCTCGACCGGGGAACAAATCCGATCTTTAACTTTATTTAATTATTCTTTTAAATTTACATCATTGGAAAGATGATTTCAACCGGAGAACCAATCCGGTAACATAATTTATATCTTAAAATTCCCTATATGAATTTATTGAAAGATATTACTTAGGAAAACAATAAACTAGTCCGGCCTGGGAGTCGAACCCAAGACCTTCATATCATTAATTCCACATTTCTTCAAGATTTAACTAAGCATTTTCTTATTAGAACATTGCTATTGGACAATATGCCTTTGAGACGTTATTCGTCATCGGTTGACTTAATAAACTGAAATATTCTTATAGGCGCGTCGCCAACAGGTGTCTTAATATACAGTTGAGGATTATCATCACTCCAAATACGGCAGTTTTGTTTATTGACATATCCATTCAACCAAAAGTGAGCTTCATCGCTAAACAAAATTCGCTTATGAAAATCGGGATCGTCGGCAATCTTATTTTGTGCCCATTCACCGAATCTACGCCTTGCTAGGTGATCGCGAGGCTTCAATTCTTGCACGAGTTGGATTTTGTAAGCACGCAAACCAATAACTTTTCGCAAAATCTTCCATAAAGTGGATGGACACATATCCAATTCCTGTGGAAGATGGCGGATAGACTGATTCGGATCTTCCCCTACGCTACGCTCTACAGCAGCAATGACTTCTTCTGTACGCACTGTACGACATCTCTGTGGATGCGTATTATCATTTAGAGTAAACGTGGCGCGAAAACGTCCCATAGTTAATTGAATTAATTGCTCCGATGGACGATTATGTTGACCGTAAAATGAACGTAATGCGTGATACGTATTTCGAACAGAACCATGATTTTCAAAATAAATTTGCATAATTTGGAAGAGTTGTTCAGGCGTCAGTCTATTCATGTTGAAATGCCAAACCAAACTATACATAAATCACTTGACATCTGACAAAATGGCTGCCAGTTAAAAAAGTGTTGCCAACTTAAAGTTCTATACATACCTCTATATACCTCTAAAAAACACCCATTAGAAGCCATCGCATGAAAACGCAATGTATCTCACAAGTAATACACATTATACTATATAAGAATGTTTAGTGCGATTGCCAAGACAATCAATTTATTTAAAACATTAAAGATTTTTAATATTGATGTGGTCACAATAAGATGTTGTTATGTTAGCTTATTATGTAATAACTTAATAAAAAGGACCCTTAAATAGAGACTGAATAGTGTTTTTCTTCACCAGTAATGCTTATAATGGCATAAGAGAAAATAACAATGCACATTTAAATAAACTTTTACATTAATTACAATAGTAAATAAAAATTAAAACAACTACTATAACCGAAAATTTTAAATCTCAAACCATCTACACGTAAGCGCATTCTAAAGCAGAAGGAGGAATGAGCACAGAGTACTTTTTATATAGTTCTTTTCTTAGTTTCATACAATGTTAAATAAAGTTGTTAAATAATTTACAGATTTCAAAGGACATGTAATATGCCTGGTGGTTGAGGAAGAATATGTTTTTAATAGAAAAGGATATCATTCCCTAAATGTTCAAATGGTAAGCAGCTGGAAAATTTCTAATCATAATAATATAAAACTATGTGGTTAACAAAATTTATCGAAACGATATATGTATTTATAAATAAAATAAAATATACCTTATTTATTATACGAATTAAATGGAGAATGTTAGAGGAAGGCTATGCCAAGTGACAACGAAATAATGGGATGTATTACTGTAAAGTCTTATAATTGTTTTGTAAGTAGGTACCCTAATTCGAATTAAGTGCTATTATTATTATATTTATTATACATCATATCATATGTAAAGAATTAAGTATATGATATATAAGATTAAGTATCTTTATTTATCAGCTCTTAATTTTATCCCTTCCCTTCATTGCAATTTGGTTCTTTGTGGAAACCAAAGAATACCTATAGGTATATTTTGATTTCATTTTCTTTTTAGATATGTGATTATGGCTTAAAAATAATAAATGTTAACACAAAATTTGGTTTTTGGTTGAAGGAGTACATAGGAAGAGGCGATTGTGGAAACACGCAGTACGCCTCTCGAAAATCGATCGCGACTTCCCCGCATAGCCCTAAGCAAGCGGAATCGGGCTGTCGTGAGGGCTCTGAACCCAATGCTGGTGACCTATTTGGAAGCCAGCCGGGACCTTTGCGAGACGGACTTAATTATTTTCGGCGCCGCGCTGGCAGTTTGCTGTATTATAGGCGCCAAGGTTTCCACGGCTGGACGCGCTACTGCCCAAAGTAGCGCTATCCCAGCATGGAGAAAAAGAATTGAGGAGCGTATCGCATAGGCTAGAGCTCTCATCGGCAGACTGATATGCTTCAGATCAGGCAATAACAGGCCAAGAATTGTGCGCACCGTCAGGATGGCGTTTGCTGGGACAAATGTCAGTTTTTCCCAACCGGATATAATGCAAAAACTGACGGAGCGCATAGATGATCTGTAGCAGAGAATCGCTGCTTGAGGAAAGCGGATTCGGCAATATACCGAGAGGTCGACTCGGTTCAACCAGAATTGCCTCTTCCAGAGTGATCAGAAGAGGCTCTATGGATCATTGGAGCGACCAATGATAAGTGGAACGGGCCCAGCACTGAATTGGACCGACACTGTAACATTCTGGCGCGGCCTGTGGTCTGAACCTGTAAACCACAGCGGGGGCCCTTGGACGGAAGTTGTGGCGAGTCAGTGTGCGAGTATAACGCCCATCGACCCCGTCATTATTACGCCGCATGACGTAGCCGAGGCGGTCCTTAGGGCCCCGAACTGGAAAACTCCGGGACTCGACGGGCTGCATCACTACTGGCTGAAGGGGTTTGTGGTGTGTCACACTATGCTCGCCCGACAGTTTCAAGAGGCTCTCAACCAGAAGTCGCTTCCAAGCCTCTTCACTACTGGGATCACTCATTTGGTACCTAAAGACCAGGATACTATAGATAAAATACCGTGATGGGGCAAATACTGCCCCATCACGTGTTTACCGACTATATATAAGACACTAACATCCATTTTGAGCGCGAGAATCAATCGTCACCTGGACTCTAATCAGGTGATGTCGCGCGCCCAAACTGGATGTCGGGGCGGTGGTCGTGGAACCAAGGAACCACTTCTCATTGACGCGGTCATTGGCAAAGTGATCAAACTCAACCGTCAGAACTTCTCCGCTGCCTGGATAGACTACAGAAAAACATTCGACTCGGTGTCCCATACATGGCTAAAGAGGGTCCTCGAGCTGTACAAGATTGACTGTATAGTTCGAGACTTCCTTGAGCAGTGGGGCAGCACTGGGGCAGTGGACAAAAAGGAAAAAAAGGTAGCTTACTTTGCCAGTAAGTCGGGACTGTGTTTCTCACGTTCGACCCGCCGTCAATAAAACTTAATTTATGACTTACTCGAGAGGAGCACTTCAAATATTTTAAATTGCATGAATAGCCATTGAAATAAGAAAAGAAAATACGTATGTTATTCTATCAAAATATGATTAAAATAATATTTTGGAGGTGTTGAAATCATAAGTACAAGCCATTTTAGCGACTCTTTGTAAAACATCGGGTTTATCAAAAAAATAAGATCGATAAGTGTATGATTATTTATTATATCCTTAAACTTAATGAATTACTTGATATATTTATCTATATTATAAAACAATTTATATTTAAATACATAGTAAAAATATTTAGTGAATCCTGATGAAGAATTCACGGATTGCGCAATTGATCGCTATTAGTTAGTTACAATCTAGACTGTTATTACATAAAAACATATGTTATAATACGAGTGTGATGAACAATTTATAAAACTATTACTTAAATTGAATAATTATATTCAAATACCACTACGACTTTTTCGTATTTAAAGAATACCACATAATTACGATAATGTAAGCTATAGAAAATTATGTTTAGATTCGCGCCATTCTGAGTGTTTTTAAAAGTCGACTTTATCACATTTTTCATACAATATTTGCAAAAATATTACTTTAATGCAAGAAAAAACTAATAAGATAATAATTTGGTATATAAATACTAGCAAAAATCAATAAAATTCAACATTCATGGCATATTTTATCACCTCGTTAAATTCACTCAAGCGTCACTTCACTCAATAAACTTTAACTAACAAAGTTTCGATATTTTTCGTCCAAGAGGTTGGTAATTTTGATCCAAATCTATGATATATATATATATTTGTTTTTGGTTTTAATATGTAATAGTTAGACTATGTGCGTTTAAAAGCCTGTCTTAATTCAATTAAAAGAACTTCGTCGCTTTGCAACCACAGTTGCAAAGAGCAAAGTTAAGGATTCTGTTTTTGCAACTGTGGTTGCAAGAAGCAAACGAGCGGATACGATCCTTTGTCACTTGGGCGAGCGGATGACGGCTGCGGAAAGCCACATAAGGATAAGAAGGGGTATCTTCCAGGGCGATTGTCTGAGTTCAATCTGGGTCTGCCTCTCTTTGAACCCTCTCAGTACTTTACTGGAGGGCACCGGGAGGGGTTTTCAGCTTCGGAAAGGAGGTACAAAAGTGACCCACCTTTTTATATGGTAGTTGTACTCAACCTCAAGTTATTCACCTCCAGTTGCTCCCATCTTATGGAATATATGAATACCTATATGAATTTAGCAATTCTATTGGAATGGAGCTGGGGACGCTAACGTTGCGTTGCGACGTAACGGAGCGTTGCTAACTCTGAGGGTGTAGACTTATCTATGCCCATCAACTTAAGAACCCTTTCCGAGGGTGAAGTATACCGATACCTGGGTGTATCATAGAACATCGCTATCGATGAGACTGGTATGAAACAGTCAGTTTGCGACGTTTTTTATGCACGCTAGACCTAAGTGCTTAACAGCCTTTTGTCTGGTATGAATAAGACACACGCATATAACGGTTGGGTCATGCCTGTCCTCATGTATACTTTGGCATACTCAGGTGGACTCAGACTGAACTTAACGCCCTGGATAGAAAATTCCGCACTACTATGACGTCCCATAGGATGCATCATCCGAGATCGTCGTTAATGAGGCTGTGCTTACCACGAAAGCACGGTGGGCGTGGCTTTTTGAGCGAACTCACTATGCATAATCGCGAAGCGTGCAGCCTCCGTCATTACTTCCTGGCGAGATCGGATGATCCATTCTATAAGGACGTCATTTCCTGTGATAAAGAACTTACCCCTCTATCTTTAGCCAACGAGCAATGGCAAGCCGTGCATAGCATTTCGAAACGCGCAGTACACCCGTAATCGAAAATCGACCGCGACTTCCCCGCTTAACCCTCAGTAAGCGGAATCGGGCTGTCGTGAGGGCTCTGAACCCAATGCTGGTTATCTATTTGGAAGCCAGCCGGGACCTTTGCGAGACGGACTTAATTCATTTTGGCGCCGCACTGGCAGTCTGCCGTATTATAGGTGCCAAACTTTCCACGGCTGGACGCGCTACTGGACAAAGTAGTACTATCCCAGCCTGGAGAATAATGATTGAAGAACGTATCGCAAAGGCTAGGGCCCTCATCGGCAGACTAATATGCTTCAGGTCAGGCAATACCAGGCCAAGGATTGTGCGCACCGTCAGGATAGCGTTTGCTTGGACAAATGTTAGTTTGTCTCAGCCGGATATAATGCAAAAACTAACGGAGCGCATAGATGACCTGAAGCAAAGAATCGCTGCTTGGGGAAAGCGGATTCGGCGATATACCGTGAGTTCGACACGGTTCAACCAGAATCGTCTCTTCCAGAGTGATCAGAAGAGGCTCTATAAATCATTGGAGCGACCAACAGTAAGTGGAACGGGCCCAGCACCAAATCAGGCCGATACGGTCGCATTCTGGCGCAGCCTGTGGTCAGAGCCCGTAAACCACAACGAGAGCCATTGGACGGAAGTTGTAGCGAGTCAGTGTGCGGGTATTACGCCCATGGACCCCGTCATCATTACGCCGGATGACGTAGCTGAGGCGGTCCGTAGGGCCCCGAACTGGAAAAGTCCGGGGCTTGACGGGCTGCATCACTATTGGCTGAAGGGGTACATGGTATGTCACGCTGTGCTCGCCCGACAGTTTCAAGAGGCTGTCAACCAGAAGTCGCTCCCAAGCCTCTTCACTACTGGCATCACTCATTTGGTTCCTAAAGATCAGGGTGCCACAGCCCCGAGCAAATACCGCCCCATCAGGTGTCTACCAACCATATACAAGACACTAACATCCATTTTGAGCGCGAGAATCGCTCGTCACCTGGACTAAAATCAGGGATGTCGGGGCGGTGGTCGTGGAACCAAGGAACCACTCCTCATTGACGCGGTCATTGGCAAAGTGGTGAAACGCAACCGTCGGAACTTCTCCGCCGCCTGGATAGATTACAGAAAGGGATTTGACTCGGTGCCCCATACATGGCTAAAGATTCCTCGTCCTCGGTCTCGGTCCTCGAACAAGATTGACTGTACAGTTCGAGACTTCCTCGAGCAGTGTATGGGGCAGTGGAGTACGATCCTCTGTCATCTAGGCGAGCGGATGACGGCTGCGGAAAGCCGCATAAGGATAAGAAGGGGTATATTCTAGGGCGACTGTCTGAGTCCAATCTGGTTCTGCCTCTCTTTGAACCCTCTCAGTACTTTACTGGAGGTCTCCGGGAGGGGGATTTCAGCTTCGAAAAGGAGGTACAAAAGTGACCCACCTTTTCTATATGGATGACCTCAAATTATTCGCTTCCAGTCGCTCCCATCTTATGGAATTGCTTAACATCACTTGTGAATATAGCAATTCTATTAGAATGGATCTGGGGACGGATAAGTGTGCGGTCCTCCATGTTGAAAGGGGAACGGTTGCTAACTCTGAGGGCATAGACTTATCTATGCCCGTCAACTTAAGAGCCCTTTCCGAGGCTGAAATATACCGATACCAGAGTATGTCACAGAACATCGGTATCGATGAGGCTGGTATGAAACAGTCAGTTTGCGACGTGTTTTATGCACGCTTGACCAAAGTTCTTAACAGCCTTTTGTCCAGTGTGAATAAGACACATGCATATAACGGTTGGGTCGTGCCTGTCCTCATGTATACCTTTGGCTTACTCAGGTGGAGTCAGACTGAACTTAACGCCCTGGATAGAAAAGTCCGCACTACAATGACGTCCCATAGGATGCATCATCCGAGATCGTCGGTAATGAGGCTGTACTTGTCGAGAAAGCATGGTGGGCGTGGCTTCCTGAGCGCGCTTACCATGCATAATCGCGAAGTGTGAAGCCTCCGTCATTACTTCCTGGCGAGATCGGATGATCCATTCTATAATGACGTCATTTCTAGTGATAAAGGACTTACCACTCTATCCTTAGCCAACGAGCAATGGCAAGACCCGGCAGTACAGAGCATTTCCGACCGGGAGACCGTATGGAAGGAGAAGGAGCTCCACGGATGGTACTACAGGGCTCTACATGAGCCTCACGTAGATACAGCCGCCTCCCTCAACTGGCTACGTTTCGGTGACCTCTTCGGGGAAACCGAGGGTTTTGTCTGTGCAATACAGGATCAGGTTATTAAGACCAACAACTATCGGAGATACATCCTAAAGGATGGCACTGTCGACGTCTGTCGAGCTTGTCGCCATCCCGGGGAGTCACTTAGGCTGTCATCTCCGGTTGTTTGGCGCTTTCTAAATCTGAGTACTTGCACAGGCACAACCTAGTAGCCAAAATTCTACACCAGGATCTCGCTCTGAAATACGGTCTCGTGGACCGTAAATTGCCGTATTACAAGTACTTGCCGGAAGCCGTGCTCGAAAATGACCGCGCCAGGCTCTACTGGGACCGGGCCATCATCACAAACAGGACTATTCTTGCGAATAAGCCTGATATTATGTTGATGGACAGGGCACAGTCAAGGATATTTTTGATCGACATTACCATTCCGTATGACGAGAACCTCGTGAAAGCCGAAACTGATAAACGAACAAAATATCTGGACCTGGTTCACGAGGTGACCGACATGTGGGGTGGTATGCTGACCGAAATTATTCCTGTAGTCGTCTCTGCGAATGGGCTAATCCCAGTCAGCCTCTCGGGTCATCTGAGGCGACTGGGACTCCGTAACGGACCGCTCCGGGCTCAAATGCAGAAGGCGGTGCTCCTCGATACCGCCCGCATCGTCCGCCGTTTTCTTTTTCTTTCCCCCTAACCCTCGGCCGTTTGGTCTCCCCTGCCGAGGGCTCCCATCTGGTTGAATCTTATTTATTTATGTAGTTTTTGTATTTATTTTATTTTATTGATATTTATGTATATTTATCTTTTAATTTTAATTTGTAATTATATATTTATAGAACCCAACCAGGTGAGAAAATTATATAGATACCCCAATAATAATATAAATGCGGGGGCCTGCAAGATCACCTAGCAGCCCCCGCATCCAGCATCCCCACCAGACGGCTTGATGTCGGCAGGGTCCTCTCGGACTCGGCAAGCGGCATCCGCCGCTGGTGGAGTGCGCCGCATGCGTTGGACAAGGAATATGAACGCAAACGCATTGCGGACGTACTATAAGGCGAAAGGGGAAGAAACTGCAGGGATAGCGTGTCGGTCTCGTACGCATTGCTTTTTTGCTGAGCTGGAGCCATCTATTCTCGTCACGGAAGAAAACCTGGCAGACCGAGTTCGATACATCATGCGCTCGAAAATATTTGATGATGCCGAGCTCGAACGACTACGACGTGAGGCCTTTCCCTCATCGAATGAATTAGCTACGGCTGGGGATGCGGCTTCTCAGGCGACAGACCATCCACGCGTGAAAGCCGCCATGCATCTTGCAGTTGTGGTTGATTCGGACGATGATGAAATGGTCTCCCACGAACTGTAGCAAATGAGGAGTATATTGGAAAAGGCGATTTCGGAAACGGGCAGAATGCCTCCCGAAAAGCGATCGCGACTTCCCCGCATACCCCTAAGCAAGCGAAATCGGGCTGTCGTGAGAGCTCTTAACCCAATGCTGGTAACGTACGTACGTAACTGCTGCGGTTCCTGGAGGAGCAGTGCAGGCAGATTGAGAACGCAGTGGGCACCATCGATGACCTACGGACTGCCGAACGAATCGTGCCCAGGGAGAGGCGCAACGCCCCGGGCAAGTCGTCGTCAACCCTCCTCAGAACGAGTGGAGCTCCCGCGGGAGGGCGCCGCCCCCTACCCTCTTATAGTGGCCTAGTAGCCAGGGAGGTGCCCCTCTGCTCCTACTGTCGGGCATCAGATCACCGGGTGACGATTTGCCCGAAATTCTTAGATAAGCCGGTCCCAGCGAGACGAACCATTGCCAAGGGGCCGGTGTGAAAGGCGGGCCCTGTCCGCACTGCCAGAGCAATCACCACGCCGTTTTGTGTCTGGGTGATAACGGCGCTGCCTCTCGGGGCTCTGCCGGGCCCTCTGTCGGGCGACGCTCGTCACTCTCCTGACGGCAACCTTGTCCCTGGTTTTGGAGGGTACCTCCCACGACCAGTCGGGCGGGTCGTTCCCCCAGGGACGGGGGGTCACTCCCCCTCAGCGGGTTGAGAGGAACTTTACGGCCACTCAGCAGTCAGAGAGACCCTTCTCACTCCCGTTGGCTGAGAGGCCGCGACTGGAATACCCCCCCCCCTTTGGTCGGTACCGGTACTACTCTTCCTGCGACCTCGAACTGTCCCGGGCCTCAAGGCCGAGGTTCCCCGAAGCTCCCCAGGTCGGCCCGTCCGGTGATTTCCACCCACGGGTCAGTGAGATGCCACCGGAATGCCGCTTTCCGGACCCCGGGCTTGAGTGCTGGTCCGATGGAGGCAGCTCCAGATAGGAAGCTGCCAGCCTAGCTCCCACCACTGCCGCCTTCACTGATCCTTTGAGCCGTCCACAGTCCACTTGTCATACTGTTTTATTGCCGACGGCCACAGTTAAGGGTCCTCAGGGTTCATCCTGTTAGGCGAGATACGAGCCCTACAGCCCGATGGCTTGTCAGCCATGTCCACTGTATTTGGGCACAGTTTCTTTGGACCGGTTCTGTGGTCTCCACTACCTCAGACGGCCGACCCGCTCTCTGTGGTGGGCGTGTCCCTTTCGGACGTCGTCCAGCGGTTCTGGGAAATTGAGGAGCCACCACACGCGCCTCGAGTCAACCTTCTGGATCGTGAGTGCAAGTTGTTCTACCAGAACAACACCGGTCGCCGTGTCAACGGTCGTTTTGTCACCCGATTACCCTTTCTTGACTCACGGCCCCCTTTGGGCCAATCTCGTACTCTGGCTGAAAAGCCTCTTTTCGGCCAGAGTACGAGATTGGCCCACAAAAAGCAACCTCTTGCTTTCTATGGAGCGCCATATGCGGCGCGACCCAGCCTTTCGCGACAAGTATGTCGAGTTCATGCGCGAGTATCAAGAGCTGGGTCACGTGTCACCGTCTCACTTCGACTGGTGGTCACAGGAGCACTACTTCCTCCCCCAACATGCGGTCTTGAGGACCCCTGGGAGTAAGATTCGGGTAGTTTTTGACGGCTCCGCCAAATGGTGTGTCCCTGAACCAGTGTCTCCACTCTGGTCCTAAATTGATTAAGGACATATCCGACATTTTGACCCACTTCCGTCGGCACCAAGTTGTTTTCAGCGCAATCAGACAATCAGTGGTCCATCGTGATGACTGTCGATATCAGCTGATATTGTGGCGCGAGAAGCCCAGCGATCCGATACAAGTATTTGAGTTGAACACCACCACCTACGGACTCCGGTCCAGCCCGTATATCGCCATGCGAACTCTCCTTGAACTCGCTGAGAGAAAGCGTCTAAGATACGCTCGAGGGACTTCTATTTCGGAGACTTTGGTCTACATGGACGATATTCGCACGGGCGCCTCCACCGTCGAGGAGGCTCTTGTATTGCGAGACGAATTGATTGCCATCCTGAAGTTAGGAGGTTATGAGTTGCGCAAATGGTTGTCGAACTCCCCTCATATTTTGAAGGACCTCACAGGAGAGGATCAACAAGACCCTCATCTATTCGAGCACCCTGACAATCCTAATTTGTTGACTGTGCTGGGCATATATCTGTGTGCCAATGTTCAATAAAATTCAGCCGTTTTTGAGTGATTGAGTGAGAAACAAACAAACATCCTAACCTTTAGATTTTAAAATATTAAGAGGATTTGATTTAAGAAAACATTTTCAACAAACAAAGGAGGTAATCGTAAATTGTCCATAATAACGCTCATTTTCTTTTGCAGAAACTCAACTGACTTCTTCACCACAACCTTCCACTTCACAGCCATCCCCACCAGCCCCATGCCCACCAGCTCCATCCCCATCCCCGCCAGCCCCGGCAGCGCAATCCCCGCCAGCCCCTGCAGCGCCCACTACTCCAAGGCGAAGGCGGCCATCTGCCCCCCGCGCGTCTGCTACTTCTCCATCTGCCAGGCGTTGTCCGCGGTTGAGGTGGCCAGCGACACCGCAGTCTGCTGCCTTTCCCGACCGCCCTCGTTTGTACGCCCGCCGTAGACGGGCACCCACCCCTTTCGAGAGAGTGGCTAGCGAGTTTACGGCCGTGGAATTACGAAGCCTTGAGCTGGAGGAAGCCCGGAATAATCAACAACACGAGCGCGTCTTGCGAGCGTTGGAGGTTGAGCACGAACGAAATCAAGGTTTTAGGTCCTTAGTAGACGTCGCTCAAGCTTGGCTTGGTTATTATCGCAGTAGGGACAAAACATAACCGCTGAACACTGTGTGTTCGACGATTGTGTTGTCCCCATTTTGTTTCACAAAGGAGGACACCTGACCACCTGATGGTACGTGGTTGCTGCGGCCCATAGACATCTACATCTATCCTCGATTACAAATGAAAATGCAGATGCGTTGTCACCCGTGAGGACTAAGATGGAATGCCTCGTTTCCAGTAAAAACGGTCTCCGGTTCTCATCACTCACCATAGGAAACACAGCAGCATTAAGCTACTATTTCACGCTGGTATTTTGTGAGAGCGTGGATCTTCCCCAGTCGAGCAGACCCATTTATGCTACATGTACTATTAATATAACTGCAGCATGGCTGTACCATGTATAAAAAATTGTACATGGTAGATCCATGCTGCATTGCCCATTGCTATAGTAATCAAAATTAGCAAGTAGACTTAGTTCTGCAGCATACGCTGTAAGAAAGATTAGAAGTCAAACCAATGTTGAGACAGCAAGATTAGTTTATTTTAGTTACTTTCATAGCATAATGTCTTATGAAGTCTTACTATGGGGTAATGCAATTGACAGTGGAGTCATATTTGTTCGCTTAGAGAAAAATTTAAGGAAATAAACATATTAACTTTGGCATCGCAATATATTTATGAAAATGTATATACATAAAAACATAAATAGCTTTCATAAGAGTAAAGATGTTCATACTTTAAACACTAGAAACAAACATATGTTTGTAATACCAGTAACTAGACTCCACAGAATCAGTAATTCATTTATGGGGCAATGTATACGCTTTTAAAACAAAATCCCAGAAAATGTACAAAATTTGTCATTTAACAAGTTTAAATGTTTTATTAAAGAAAAATTGTACAAAAAGGGTTATATATATACAATTCAAATACGCGTACTTGTGATTCAAATTTTAAATGAGAGATGTCTTCATATTATGTCCCCTTCTCTTTTTAAATTCTTATGAACAGGTTTTGTATTCAATTATAAAGAAAATAAATCAGGTACAATACAGTCAGTATAGTAGTAAACTTAGCACAGAAAATTGTCGATGGATCGCAGAAAACATCAAATTTAATCCATTGACTACCTACGGTGTAGAAAGAAAACGTCTTTAGGAAACCTACATATTTGACAAATTTGAAAAGTTTTTTTTCTAAGACTAATGAAGTTCGCCAACACGCATGGGGCGGCGGAGCAGACTTGCTTTCCTAAAAATCTTCTGAACCGTCTACTCTGGGGCCTTTCCAAAAATAAAACTACATGATCGAATCATACTATAATAAGCTCACACTTTTGCGAGCATCCCAAGCTTGTTTTAACTTATTGTGAACCCCTTAGGCGTAAGAAGTGAGTTCGTTAAATATGTTACCTCTTTTATTGGTCAATTTTAAGACCGCAACAAAAGGCTGTATGACAATTTTATTAAACTGTAACTGCGAGACTGATTCTTGATTTTGCATTTTTAAGTTTTGCTAATATTTACCTAAGGTAAGTAAAGTTCTGACCCATGGAAGACCCAAGTAGTTTACCTAGGTGTTCCACGGTTAACTTTCTGTACCCGTGGTTCATCTGTTTATAGACATGTCATATTTATAGACAGTGTGTAATACATATTGGCATTATAGTTTTATCTCAATAAAAGTTAATAGAGATTTATTATCCATTACGTTTAGCTAGAATGCTGCATTATGGCCTATTGAGGTGAGGCTTGTCTTGTTCCCAGCAGTTGACATATAAAGGCTGATTAATATAATTATTATGTTTAGTAGAGATACGAATTATAAAAGGTTAAAATTTTATGGAGTTTATCAAGTGACTTAATAAAAATATTTAAATATTTAATAGGAAATTTATTTATTTACGTAAATTACATCATACTAACTAAGCGATTGCGCATAGCCCTGCCTGGGTTAACTCGTTTTGGTTATCATTGGTGGAGGTGCTATGTTGTACAGCATGATCTTCACTGCCTTCTAGACCCTCGGCTGGCATATCACTTGGAGGTGGTATTCTAGCATCTAATGCAATGTTGTGCAGCACACAGCATGCATTAGTGATTTTGCTAGCCATGTAAGGGTGAAAGTGAAGAACTCTGCATCGAAGCATATACCTCCTCTATTTTAAATAACAGTGTATGATAGATAAATATTAAAAAAAATATATTTCATACCCAAAATAAGTCTTGACAGCTTTTATTTACGTTTACTAAACACAATTGAAGGCGACATATTGAAAATTAAAAAAAGGATCATCCCAAGGTTCGCAAAAGTCTGAGATGCAGTACGCCTAAGACTGCAGACATATAAATACTAAAAAACCTTTGAAATGAATGATTTTTATTCAATATAGATTATTGTATAATACGATATCGTACTTATTGAAAGTCATTTTTTTATTTACCACTGGTTCGCAAGAAAACCTCTGTCCTGGGAAGAACCAGCAAGAATCTCGGTGGGACTTTTATTTTTAAACATATTTCAATTTACAATAAATTTATTTTGTGCAATATTTTGTATGAATTTTTATAAAACCAGCATGGTGGCGATCACGTCATTCCCAGGGGTTATTTTCATTTACGTATTCATTTATGTTATAATAACCCTTTTTGTATAATTTTTCTTTAATAAAACATTTGAACTTGTTAAATGACAAATTTTGTACATTTTCTGGGATTTTGTTTTAAAAGCGTATACATTGCCCCATAAATGAATTACTAATTCTGTGGAGTCTAGTTACTGGTATTACAAACTTATGTTTGTTTCTAGCGTTCAAAGTATGAACATCTTTACTCTTATGAAAGCTATTTATGTTTTTATGTACATACATTTTCATAAATATATTGCGATGACATGACGTCGTGTGTACACCTCTTCCTGGGACCCTGGTTCAGCATTTAATATCAGTATCTCACAAAAAAAAGAAAATATATTTTTGTTAATAGACTACTCCAGTTCAAATAAAGAATTGTATAATCGTTGTTTATTTGTAGTCATGCTCACTTAAATATAGTGCAATTACTAATTGGAGTATAGAGCTATTTCAGATGTCTCACTATTTAAAGTTTAAGTAACAACTTACCTAATAACCAAACGTGTTCACCGCTTTCGTGAAGCCCTTCCATGTATGTGCCCACGTGACTCGCAGACCACATTATATGGGAGTCATGAGTAGCTCCACCAAATTTTGTGTTAACATTATATATATATAGTTTCGATTAAGTTTGTTAACCACATAGTTTTATATTATGATTAGAAATTATCCAGCGGCTTATCATTTGAAGATTTAAGGAATGATATCCTTTTCTATTACATAACACATATGTTCTTCCTCAACCGGTCTTGCGATAGTAATATGGGTACAGTCAATCACACCAGGCAAATTGTGTGTCCTTTGAAATCTGTAAATTATTTAAAAACTTTACAACGAATACCAAAAAGTAGCTATTTAGGTATGTAGGAACCTAAGAAATATTTTAATTAGGTATTTAACCTGCTTAAAATATATATTTACTTATTTCTCTTTGATAAAGGACCTTTCGTGTGGCGTTTGTGGAAACACTATCTACCTGCTGACCTGACTAAGCACACACTGTTCACAACCTCCCTGATGCGACTTGTTGTCCGTTGCATGAGGTACTGGCCCTGGCCTTTTTTGGTAAGACCCTGTAGCTAAAAAGCTAAGAGCACACAGCACCTGAAAAATATATTAATACATATATTTGCGTTGATGTGGTTTTATTTTAATTTACAGCAGCTATTAAAGTATTGTAATAAAAAAAATACTGTAGTAGGTAGCACAGAATTATTGTTGTATAGTTTAAAGTTTTAAACTAAGAAGACGAAGATGCTTTAAATTAAAGTTATAAAGTGCAACAACTAACAACTTAAGTAAGATCTAATTGCCTGCATTACCTATAATTAAATTGGTTTATTATTGTAAAATTTCTTACCTCTATCTCCAGGGGAATTTCAGGGGAACCTTTTAAACCGGCATGACCTTTTAGGTCGTTGCATAACTTTCTAAATGTTCTTTTATTAAGCCTGAAATGTTGAATAAACAACAATTATGGCATATCCTCAATTGTTTCCAATTGCCGTCGCTGTCTTATTCGCTTTTGGCGCCTCTCCCAGGTGTTCTCATTGTGTGTATCCCACAATAAACGTAAACAATGCATTTTATAATTTATTCGATCTGCAATAATGCCTCTAGCACAAAATATATACCTAACAGCAAAGATTTAAATAGTTAGATGCGCCCTTACCATAGTACAATAGTAAGTAAGTAAGTAAGTAAACAATAGTAATACCTATGACCACTCCGAAATGTGTTTATTCTCAAATGAGTGAGCTCACTCATTCGCAATCAGTGCTCATTTGTACGTGGTAACGGCCAGATGTTGCACATTACTAACTAACACGCTGATTTCACCGAAAAAAAAAACTTATTCAGCCATCACGTGCCTTTTGAAAGTGTAATAATAATTCTAGAAACACAAACAAAGCCCAAGGTGTAACATTTCACTCGTACGTATCTATATTTCATTAAATATTGAATTTGTTTTATTCCGATGTCAGAAAATACCACGAAATAATTACGGGAAAATGGAAACTGTGCGATAGGGAAAGTAGCATACACAATTTCTGTCAGATAATAAGAGATGACACTATTGTCTCAGTACTCTTCAAATAACCAATTTAGTTATAGGTATACTCGGATGTACCAAGGAAGCGGTTTACAAAGGGATGATCTATAAATAGACATAAACAGACGGAAATTCCGTGGTAGACAGAGAAAGTAGTATACACAATTTCCGTAAGATAATAAGATATGACACTGACCGTATTCCACACGCATTAGTGTTCGCGCGTCAGCGTCTTGCAAACGAACAGCAACAGAAACAGCTTTTCAAGGTCAATCATCAGGTCATTTTTTTTTAAAAATCACTCAGTGTCAAAAATCTGCTGCTGAATGAAATCCGGCATATTGTTTCAATAACTACAACGTTTTAACATTCGTTTCGCTATCTTTTTTGGCGATCACGATCGAAGCGAAGGCGAACAGTGAAAGCGCTGCTTGTCTACGCATTTGTATGGCATAAACACTTAAACGATTCGTTACTTTATGGTTTCATTACGAATTATAACAATTGTCTACCAACTTGCGACAACGATGTCGATTGACCACGTGACTTAACGCGGCTTATGTCAATCCCATATATTTTAGTCTTTTCTAACTTCGCTATAGTTTTTAAATTGTTACTTTGTCTAGGACCCCGGGTTTGTTATCTCTGAAGGACCGCTTCCTTCACCTTACCCCGTACCATGAGACACGCTTAGCGCATAACGATGCGAAATCTATAAAGAAATGTATGGAAGCAATACCTGTCATTTTGTTTCGATGTTAACATATTAAATAGGTACGTTTTTCGCCTGCCCTAGAAACATACTATAGTAGATATTCTTATACCGCCACTATCTTTATAACATATTTAAGTTAAATTTCATTTACTGTACGTTTGAATATAAATGATGCGTACTCAGAAGTATTAGTGAAATGTAACTAACAAAACTAAATTTTACATTCCTCACTTCGCGAATCTAGTTTACCTTGCCTTGTTATTTAAGTTGCATTGAGTCCATAGAACTTAGTAAAGTCGCTACTAAGAGAATGAATAATTTTGTAACAGGAAAGGTTTTCTCTCATTCTAGATTAAGCATCGACGGAAAAGAGGAGCTCTACTAGCGGTACAAACATAATATAGAGTATATTAGCCATAAATAATGGTACCACTTAAAAAGTAATTTTTTAATTATTTCAATTCTGAAATGCTATTATTATAAAAAAAAACTTCGACCTGGAAGATTTGGCGGCAAATTGACCGGCAGCGGTGTGTTGTTCATGTTATTCAGCATTATCATCATCATTACAGCTCTTCACAAGTTCACTGCTGAACATAAGCCTACCAAAAGAATGCCACGGTCTCGAGCCAACTTAATCCATCCACTTTCCGCATGTATTAAGAGGTCGTTAGTCGTCACTTAATATAGTGGGGGGATGCCCTATACCTTGCCTGCCGGTACGAGGCTGCCACTCGAAAACTTTTCTTCGTCATCGGTTGTCGGTTTTTCGAGCTATATGGCAATTGCCACTTCAGCTTATTAATACGTGGGGCTATGTCGGTTACTCTTGTTCAACTGCGGATATCCTCATTTTTAAGGCGATAAGGCGATGGTAATAATATACCCATTAGAGTAATCAAAGAAAGCATATCCTTTATTGCTGACCCGCTTATACATATCATAAACATAATGTTGGAAACGGGAGAATTTCCTTACACTTTAAAAAAAGATCTCATAAAGCCATTATATAAAAAAGGATCACGGCACGACATAAGTAACTATAGAACAATTGCACTGTTACCAAGTTTTTCGAAAATACGAGTATTTGAAAAAGTAATAATATATAGCACAAAGTTTTTGGATATTAATGTTATTCTAGGACTTTAAAAGAATAAAACTACATTTCTGGCAATATATAAACTATTTAATAGCATTTGACATAAAATCAATGATAAAAAACAATGTTATGCTCTTTTTAATGATAGGACAAGTCGAAATACATCAACATCTAAATTGGAAGGCACATATTGCAAAAATAAATAAAAAGATATCCAGTGCAGTTACGCATTGTCCATCCTGGCAGAGACTACAAATATAAGTGTTACTGGAAATGCCTATTTTGGAAGCGTTTATCCACTTCTAACTTACGGTATCATATACTGGAGAAACTCAGCAGATATACAATCTACATTCATCAATCAATTCAATCCATATCATACCACCATAACGAATTATTTTTCCTTTCATTCGTTCTTATTAACACCACAAACTTATGTAGCTGCATCCACCAAACCTTTCTTTACATTATGCCACATATTCTCCAATTCTAACTAATTCATACACAATTCATCCAAACCACTTATATTTTCTCTCAGTCTACATTTGTACTTGTCTTTAACACCTTCATCTTGTAACCTCTGTTCTGTACGCTGTAATGCAGTGGTAGGCGCAGATGTACGATGTCGCCAACACCTGAATAGACCACTAATTCGGCTAAGACCAAGTAAGACCATTAATTCGGCTAAGACCAAGTAATGATCCGTCCCTACGTTGGACCCCCGGTAAACCCTTGTATCTACCACTGCGCTCCTCATTCTTTCGTCCACAATTATGAAATGTATCATGCTTCTATCATCACCTCTTTCCCATGTATAAATATGAATTTTTTTATGACGAAAGAAAATGTTCGTCACGAAAAGACCCTTTCCATACATACGGTGAGGAGGCTTTTACCATTCTCATGTATACTTTCATGATCAAACGTTTCCAATATCCTTTCATAACCAAGCCTATTCACCCCAACCCCTCCATTAAAATCTCCTAACATAGACCCCTAGAACAGACAACTTCTTTAACGCCACTTTCATTCGTATCCATAGCAGTTTCGGGCTTACAAATTCATACTCTTTCACACATTGACCCATTCTGAATCCATTCTGAAAGGATGATACCGATTCCCTGGCATGCCCGCTCGGTCTCGTCTATACCAGACCATTAGTACATGCCATGTGTAGTGGCATTCGTTCCCATCCGTCTCGTCTTCGGCAATTCACTTTTCGCCCCTTCGGAAGATGGAACGTGACGTGTGGCGAATCCGACCTACACTATTCGTTACAAAAATGAAGTAACAACTGGACAGTCCACCTGATGGTAAGTGGTTACCGTAATCCATAGATTTCTGCAACTAACTTTAAACAAATCGGGTTTCATATGTGTTGTCGCCTCTGAGGTTTTTTTTAAAGAATGGGGTAATAAACGAGCACACAGTCTACCTGATGGTAAGTGGATGCAGTGCCCCATAGAAATAGACATTTATCATAGATTAAGAATCAAAATGCAGGTGTGTTGTCACCCCTGAGGACTACGATGGAATTCCAGTAAAAAGAGTGTCCGATTCTCTACACTCACTATACGAAACACAGCCGCATTAAAGTGCTATTTTATGGTGGTATTCCGTGAGAGCGAGATATTTTTCCAGTTGAGCCGACCTATTCGTGGTACAACCATAAATATGCCGTCAGCGTGGCTCTGCCACGATTAAATATTATGTCATTAAACAAAAACTGTACAAAAAGTTCTATTATAGTATAAATTATTACACGGTAATAACTACTGGGAATGATGTGGTCGCTTTCGATTTTTTTTAAAATAAGTTTTGTAAGTAGTTTCTAGTTTGTACAACCTGTTTTTTTTATACAAAATACTTTGACAAAAAGTCCCGTTGGGTTTCTTGCGGTTCTTCCCAGGACAGAGGTTATTTTTTTTAAAACCAGTGGAAAAAGCAAAAACTGAATTTCAGTAAGAATTAATTGTAATCTATGTGGAATAAATAAATATTTTATTCTTTTCTATTCTGTTCTACGCTGGCAGATATTGAAATCTGGTTTCTTCGCACATTAAAAATACATTCAGAAATAGTTAAAAAAAATCATTTGAAGCGACGAAAATCAAAGACCTGATACAAGTTTTTCAGATGCCGTTTATTCCATTTGCATTGTTGTGGGACGGGCAAGATTAGATATCCAAACACAAACGATTTGTGAACCTTCTCGTTTTCTTAAATTGGTTAAAGTTCATGCGAGGTGGAAATTGTAAGAACGTGCGGAAAAGCGAAAAAATAACATAACATGATTACGAATGCGTCTACGTCTTATTATTCACATTTTAAGTGAAAGACGTTGCAAAATTTGCCATTTCGGAAATCTCATTAATTAATTTCATATTATAATTGCGACGACACTAAGCGCACGTTCTTAATTAAGGAGTGGTGCTGATTTCCACGATGTAGCAGAAACATATTAATTTACATAATCATAATCAAAATGATTAAACAAGTACAAAAGTTTTAGTAAAGAAAAATTGTACAAAACGCGCTATTATAATATCAAGGAACACATTAGATAATAAATTAACCAATGGGAATAAGGTGATCGCCGCCATGCTGGTTTTATTAAAATTGGTTCATATAAAAATTGTATAAAACTATTGTCGTTCTTTCTTTCTTTCGTTTTGTATTATTGTTAAGTTATACATATATGTTTAAAAAATAATTCCGCAGAATTTCTTGCTAGTTCTTTCCAGGGCAGAATTATTTTTCAAACTATTGGTAAATAAAAAAATAACTTGCAATAATTGTCATATAATCAAATGTAAAAATATGTATTGAATATATGTACACACGCCTTTAATCTTCGAGATGGTAAGCAGAGTTCTAAAAGCAGGCGATTGAACTGCGAACTATCTGGACCATATATAACATAGCAGCAGCAGAGACTACTAAATATCGCCAATTTGGACCATATCTATTAAATAAATATTATGGGTTTGGATGAAATATTATGGTGAACAAAAAGTGACGTCTGACGTCTGAGGGAGGCTGGCTACACAGTCAACACCTAGTTTGTCAAAATTGGCTCTTTTTTGTTATACGTCCCACATTAAGAACATAAAAGTCCCAGGCTCAGATTGTAAAGTTATTATTTAATTAAGAATTTGCAATAAGATGGGGAAAAGTTTAATTCGTTTAAAAGTTAAATTACGCTTTAATAAAGATGAAAAAAGAATGGGCATTTATGTGAAAATGCAGCTTGTTTCCTTTAAACGTACTTCCGCATTCTACGTGGATTTATGTATAAGATATTTTTATGGCCATTTTCAAAACTACGTTTGGAAACCAGTTACAAAAAATATATTGTTTATATCCAAATAAGAATAATTTCGAAACCAGGCCAACCAATAAAAACAAAAAGAGCCTACGCAAAAACTATTTCGAAACTTGGAATCTCTAATGTAATAGAAAAAAGGGTTTCACAATGTATTTTATTTTACAAAGTTAGAAGTTTTTTTTTTACAAAATTTATTCTATGCTTATTTGATAAAAGTAATTATTACTATTGGTAATAAAAATAATTTCCGTTAATTCTACGATCAGAGGAACTTTATTTTAAAACGGTAAAAGACAACCTAAGAGATAAAGTAAAAAGCTACGACTGCGTAAAAATATTACTGAAGAGAGAAAGATTTAAATATTATATCCCATGTCACTTCCTCCGCTATGATGAATCTGATTACACCTCATGTGTGAGTGTTTCAGAACACAACCGGAGAGCTTTACGTGCTTTCTTAGGCACGGGGATGGAACACCACTAACTTTTTGACTCTATTGACTGCTTCAGAAAACTTCTTGCCCGAGGTAATAACCCGGGTTACATGATCAGAAGTCGCGCTTACCAACTACTGGACCAACAAGCCAGTCAATAATGATGGTAAGTAGTGATGTAGCAGAAAATGGTAAATCGCACTAACTTAGCTTAACAAAAGCTTATTCACTCTTTTTTTAAAGAGGATAGTGACATTTTTATCAGATAGGAAGACAAATAAACGCAAATAACTTCACTTCATTGTTGTACTCATTAAACGATGAAGCAAACCATTTGCTTTAAAAGCGTGGTATGTCTTCAACAAAATTGTGACTAGTGTCTGAGTGAACGTTGGTGGCAGGAAAAAGAAGTAATAAAGTCATGTAACTTCTATACGCAGTAAACCCATGCTGCAGCTATATTATGGTTATAGCACGAATGAGTCAATTTGACCGGGGAAGGATCACGCTCTCACAGAATACCAGCGTGAAATAGCAGCTGCTTTATGCTGCTGTTTTTCGTATGGTGAGTGTAGAGAGAAACGGAGACCAATTTTACTGGTAAGGAGACATTCCATCTTACAACACATTTACATTTTGATCCTTAACCGAGGATAGACGAAGATGTCTATAGGACATAGCACTTACTATCAACTGGACAGTGTCACCTTTATATAAATAAGTGTGCAAAATCTTAGTAACCTGTTATTTATTCCGAAGTTATTTTATTTAGTTTTTAAAGATCACGCACATGCCATTTATAATCAGTATAATACATTATACGAGCTATTTTGTATTACGTATCTGGTTGCGCAGCGAGTGTTGGCAATGTCTTTTATCCTATGTTAGAATGCGTAATGAAACGGGTAGCACTTGTTTGTAAAGGAAAGTTTTCTCAAGGCAAGGCGACACGTGCGTAACTTTGAGTTTGTCATGGAAACTACTATGTAGGAAAATATGTTATGCTGGCACTACATCGGAACACGACTGAAAAATTGAGCGAACTTGTTTAAAACTGGAACCGTTTTTATTAAAACTAATTTTACGTTTTTTTTTTAAATCTAATGTAAAGATTGAAACTGTCCTAAACATGTTTACATAAAAGAAAAGGAAGTTTATGTGAGTTTATGCTGTAAAGCATCTGAAACGTGGGAATAAAACAGATAAAAAAGTTAGTTTTTTTAGCAATGTGGGCATTCACGAAATCATTTAAAACCTTTGATCGTGTTTTAGAGCCACGCTGAGGCTGTATTATAGATGTAATAGCTTGATTTAGGAAGGCATTAGGAAGGATTTAAATTACAGCATCATGTGTTTGGCATGGTGAGAGATTAGAAAATGAAATCTTTTTTACTTGTAATGCGGTATTCGATCTAAGTCCTCAAGGATAGAATAGAAAAAGAAATAGAATAGAAATATATTTATTTAACCAAATAGATATAATAGAATGGTTTCTGCATTAAGCTTGCTTAAAACACTTGCATTTTTGTTTTTAATCGAGGTTAGATGAATATGTTTACGAGCCACAGCATCATAAGGTGGACTAGATGGTGCGGATTGTGTGTTCGATTGTTACTCGTACTTATACTTCAAGAAAAAAACTGTACATGCGATGCAAAATTTAAACAAGGATGTTACTTTCTTGTTACAAATCGAAATAAAAGAGTATAAGCTAGAACACCGGTTAGCGCAAGGCGGGTTGGCCAAATTTACACTTAATTTTATGGCTTCGCCCAGCGTTAAAACAACACCACCGAACCGTCTTAAGCGCAAAAGCTACTCTTCAATATATCTAATGTCAGAGGAATCGTTGATAAGTGGAGTTATAAGCGAAAAGTCGGCGACAAGTTGATTAAGTAGCTAAAAAATACAACAGAAAATTATTTTTTAGTTTAAGCACTTCACATCGCTATCTCGTACCGATTGACCATGTAGTGTAGATGTAACAATAATCCCCATCGTCCCGAGGGTATCTTAAAAGGAAATAGGGAAACCGTAACAGGAGATGGGCAGCAGCACCTTCACGTGCCTACCCGCCTCGAAGGATAAAATAAATTATATTAATTCTCATTTCATAGTATATGTAGATCGCATGTACATATATTATACCATTGATTTTTTTAAAAATATTTGTCAAAAAATGGAAACGGAATATCGATACACAAACAAAAAATGAGATGTGAGGAGCCAGCGTTAGAAATGCGACGAATTATTTGACGATTTTCTAGTTGGTAGCAACATTGCTGGCATAATTAGGGGCTTTAGGTGCGGTTTTTTGATAAAAATGTTAAATAAATACTAATATCTTAGTATCTCAGTATTTTACGTATGCAAGTGGGGGTAATAAACGAGTGTACAGTTTGCTTGATAGTAAAATGACGCTCGTACCCCATAGACACCGTTATCCTTGATTATATTCGTAATTACTCTAATACTCGATTAAAAGTCAGAATGCATCTGCGTTGCCTTATAATCCCCTCATCTAAAGATGAAGACTATAAAAGATCTTATCATTATAATCATGATTATCAGTAAAAAGTATATACTAAATACTATGAGAACATTGCCATGTCTCACAGAGCTGATCAATTCATGCTATCGCCTACATAACATATTCATATCGCACAAATTGAACTTTAAACGGAGATGTACTCGTGGAACTCTATTGTCACCAAATCAAAAAATTGCTATGAACTCAACTTAAATCACTTATACCAGCTTTATATTGCACTAGAATAAGAAGTTAAGTTAAAAAAAGTTAATTGTAAATAATTTCACTTGGACGACAGTTGGTCGGTATGGATGTGAACAAGATATTTCAAAAACTGAACTTATTACTTTGTTTTCTTTTATTACCTTTAGATTAAAGATTGCAGTGCCAGACGTGAGCACCTTTCTACTCGTCGCCGGTTCTTGTTTTTTTTTTATAGAAAGGGTGACAAACGAGTACACAGGCCACCTGATGGTAAGTGGATGCTGTGGCCCATAGACATCTACATTTATGTATCTTCGATTAACCCCTCAGCTCCAAGCGGTCGAATCCGACCGCGGCGCTATTCCGTCAAAATTTAAGCGGTCGACTGCATCGGATTTTTATGGGAGTTGAAGGGTTAAGAATCAGTACGCAGATGCGGTGTCACCCCTTTAGACTAAAATGGAATGCCTCGTCTCCGATAAAAAAGGGTCTTCGGATCTCTACACTCACCATACGAAACACAGCAAGCTGATATTTTATGCTTGTATTCTGTGTGTGCGTGGTCCTTCTCCAGTCGAGCCGACCCATTCGTGCAGCCTCGTTGGCTTAGTGGTGGTAAGCGCGGTTGCCGAGCATGAGGTCCCGAATTCGAATCCCGGTTCGTGCCAAAGTCAGATATTGAGTTATTCTGTTAAGAAATTTTTAATATTAGCCTCAAGTCAGGAAGTTGGTGGTATTTCACCCCCGTGCCACAAAAAGCACATAAAAGTCCTGTACCTGATCTCTCTTCGATCGTGTTGGTATGGCGTTCCATAGAGTCCTATGCCGTATTATAGTCATGAGAATGAGTGTGCCTTGCGCAGATGGCTAGTCTCAAATGAGACTAGAGGCCGTGACCAAAATTCGATCTGGAGAGGGAGGGGGGGGAGAGGGAGAATTTTATATCCTTAATATTTTTCTGGCGTTTCCTAAAATCGCCTCTTACGATAATCACGGGAAGAATGTTTGGTAATGGGTTCTCTTAATTTGCCACCACACACAATAATTATCAAATGTTTGTAACCTCGTAACGCGTACATACTTCGCCTAAATGGAGGGACGTAATTTAATGACGTAACAAGATAACACACGTGTATAATGGGTCCATTTTCTACGCAAATGTGATTACGTAAGCCACGTGTAAACAATATGGCACTTGTTATTGTATACCAAGCAATAGAAATAGAAATAGACATTTTGCATACCTTAAGCGCAAAGCGCACAAATCAAGAATCCAACATTTTGTCGCATGAAATCGTATCTTACAATCATACTGAACATATAAAGGATAAAAGAGTCACATTGTCAGAAAGGTAAATGATTGTTGGACTTATTATTATTATTTTTAAATCGATTAATTGCTATTTTTACATTAAACATGTGGTTTTATTGGCTTATGGTGTAAATTTAACACGTCCTCATGGAGGGTAAACACGATAACTTTTTAAAATATCAATTGTTCAACTCAATCTATTTTTTCATCTATTCATCTATCATGTGAGAGGCCATAAAATTTAAATGGCTGTATAATTTTATTTTGTTTAGTTATAATTAATTTTTTCGAGTGCGGACGCAGCCGCACACATACACGACATTCCTTCCCCTATATAACTTACCTATTAAAAGAACTTGTAATTGATCTTGGGGCGATTTCATTTTAATGGCGCTTGATATTTTTGTGCCGGTGATACCATGTCCTCGTCTTTATCATCAGACGAGTGTGGACGCGGAAACATGTGAGGTGATGGTGATTGGTGTAAAGAGTCATTATAATGCATCAAGTTCTCAATAAAGGTCTTAGTTGCAGGTGCAGGTGTATATTAGGTTTTAATATTCTGTCCTCGTGTCCATCCCCCTCCCTCAGATCGCGATCTTGCTTATGAGTTTGCGAGTCTGGCGATAACGATGGCACAGTTGTCAATACTGAACTACCTGGGGTATCAGGGCTCGGAATATCAAGCTTCCAGGATCCACTTTTTCTATTAATGGTGCCTTTGTATAAAATTATTTGATTTTCATGTTTTTTTACAATTATATTTAACAACGAGTTTCGGATTAAGTACATAATTTTACCAAGTTTTCGTATAATTACGCCTTTATACCATTTGACTTATCTTTGTAAGAATATTTTTTATATAAAAATTTTTGTCCGGGTAAGAACATTTTTTGTTTTCCACCGTGCGATTTAACCTGTGAACACTGTTTTGATCGGATTGCTTTAGTGAATGAGGCAGACAGGGGTGGTGACGGTGCTGGCTATAATAATAATAATAATATAGCACGCTCTGCTCGCCCGACAGTTTCAAGAGGCTCTCGATCAGAAGTCGCTCCCGAGCCTCTTCACTACTGGGATCACTCATTTGGTTCCTAAAGATCAGGATACCACAGACCCGAGCAAATACCGCCCCATCACTTCTTGCATATTTTGACGATATGTCACCTGGAGCTAAATCAAGTGATATCACGCGCTCAAAATGGATGCCGGGGCGGTGGTCGTGGAACCAAGGAACCACTCCTCATTGACGCGGTCATTGGCAAAGTGGTGAAACGCAACCGTCGGAATTTCTCCGCCGCCTGGATGGACTACAGAAAGGCATTCGACTCGGTGCCCCATACATGGCTAAAGAGAGTCCTCCAGCTGTACAAAATTGACTGTACACTTGGAGACTTTCTCGAGCAGTGTATGGGGCAATGGAGTACGATCCTTTGCTATCTGGGCGAGCGGATTATGGCTGCGGAGAACCACATAAGGATAAGAAGGGGTATCTTCCAGGGCGATTGTCTGAGTCCAATCTGGTTTTGCCTCTCCCTGAACCCTCTCAGTACTTTACTGGAGGGCTCCGGGAGGGGATTTCAGCTTCGGAAAGGAGGTACAAAAGTGACCCACCTTTTCTATATGGATGACCTCAAGTTATTCGCCTCCAGTCGCTCCCATCTTATGGAATTGCTAAACATCACTTGTGAATTTAGCAGTTCTATTGGAATGGAGCTGGGAACGGATAAGTGTGCGGTCCTCCACGTTGAAAGGGGAAGGGTTGCTAACTCTGAGGGCATAGACTTATCTATGCCCGTCAACTTAAGGACCCTTTCCGAGGCTGAAACATACCGATACCTGGGTATGTCACAGAGCATCGGTATCGATGAGGCTGGTATGAAACAGTCAGTTTGCGACGTGTTTTATGCACGCTTGACCAAAGTGCTTAAGAGCCTTTTGTCCGGTGTGAATAAGACACACGCATATAACGGTTGGGTTATGCCTGTCCTCATGTTTACCTTCGGCATACTCAGGTGGACCCAGACTGAACTTAACGCCCTGGATAGAAAAGTCCGCACTACCATGACGTCCCATAGGATGCATCATCCGAGATCGTCGGTAATGAGGCTGTACTTGCCGCGAAAGCATGGTGGACGTGGTTTTCTGAGCGCGCTCACCATGCATAATCGCGAAGTGTGCAGCCTCCGTGATTACTTCCTGGCGAGATCGGATGATCCATTCTATAATGACGTCATTTCACACCTTTATCACTAATAAAGGGCTTACCCCTCTATCCTTAGCCAACGAGCAATGGCAGGACCCAGCAGTGCTTAGCATTTCCGACCGGGAGACCGTATAGAAGGAGAAGGAGCTCCACGGGAGGTTCTACAAGGCTCTACATGAGCCTTTCGTAGACACAGTAGCCTCCCTCCACTGGCTACGCTTTGGTGATCTCTTCGGGGAAACCGAGGGTTTTGTCTGTGTGTGGCGGCGCTGTCGTCGCGCCACAAGCGTAATACACCGAAGCCTAAATCACGTCGGGGTCACCACTGTGGCCGTAGTAGGAGTGTCGGCCGCTCCCCAGGCAGAACACCTTGCCTGGCGGGAGATCTCCCCTTTTCCTACTACGCTACGGCCACATGTGCAATACAGGATCAGGTTATTAAGACCAACAACTATCGGAGATACATCCTAAAGGATGGCACCGTGGACATCTGTCGAGCTTGTCGCCATCCCGGTGAGTCACTTAGGCATGTCATCTCCGGTTGTTCGGCGCTTTCTAACTCTGAGTACTTGCACAGGCACAACCTATTAGCCAGAATTCTTCACCAGGAGCTCGCTCTGAAATACGGTCTCGTGGATCGGAAATTGCCGTATTACAAGTACTTGCCGGAAGTCGTGCTCGAAAATGACGCGCCAGGCTCTATTGGGACCGGGCCATCATCACAGACAGGACTATTCTTGCGAATAAGCCTGATATTGTGCTGATGGACCGGGCACAGTCAGGATATTTTTGGTCTACATTACCATTCCGTTTACGAGAACCTCGTGAAAGCCGAAACAGACAAGCAAACAAAATATCTGGACCTGGCTCACGAGGTGACCGACATGTGGGGTGGTCTGCCGACCGAAATTATTCCTGTAGTCGTCTCTGCAAACGGGCTAATCCCAGTCAGCCTCTCGGGTCATCTGAGGCGACTGGGACTACGTGGCGGACCGCTCCGGGCTCAAATGCAGAAGGCGGTGCTCCTCGATACCGCCCGCATCGGCCGCCGGTTTCTTTCCCTTTCCCCCCCTCGGCCGTTTGGTCTCCCCTGCCGAGGGCCTCCATCTTGTTGGGCTTTTATTTATTTATGTATTTTTGTATTTGTTTTATGTTATTGATATTTATGTATATTTATCTTTTCATTTTCATTTATAATTATATATTTATAGAATCCAACCAAATGAGAAAACTATATAGATACCCCAAAATAATAATAATAATAAATATTTATTTCATTTCCAATTACACATGTTTACATACAGGAATAAATATGATTATAATTAAATAAAGTAACAATAAGTCTAACAAAAATAACATACTATGATAAAATTAAAACTATGTGTAGCTTAATAATGTAGAATATACAAAAGAAAAATAAAAAGTCAAGTTTATAATATTAGCTACCTGCCTGAACTAGGTTGAATACCTGTGTTTCAGACATCACTTACACAATGGGTTTAATAATGAAGGACACTAGGTATTTAAATAATTATACTATATTATATAATAAATAAAATAACTAAATAACAAAATAACAATTAATTGTTACCTACAATTAATACAAACTATTTTATTATTTCTATCAACTTCTCTGTGTCTTCGTAATTTAATTCATTTAGAAATTCCCTTACACTTATATTACAGTTCTTATAACTTAGACTATATACCTTTAGTGACTTGTTGAGCTTGTTATATAGAAAGGGTCCTAAAAATATGTAAAATTTGTTCACAAATGCGTGTTTGGTTTGAGGGTTAACACAAACTAAGTCCATTCTTCTCCTGTCTATGGAATTTGAGTTAAATGGAAGTTCGGTATGCTGTTTCAATATGATTTTCAGGATAAACAACTGACGGACAGTTAGTACACTACATGCCAAGTAAAGTTGATGTGTAGGAAACATGAATGGGCGGAAAGTGGCTACCTTTAAAACTGCTCTCTGTGCACGTTCTAATGGGAGCAATATTGTTTTAGAAGCTCCACCCCAGGAAGTATTGCCATAAGTGAGTATGGATTGACACAAAGCTAAATAGACCTGTCTTATCAATTTGAAGTCAGCGATGTTACGAAGATATTTAAAAATATAATATATTAATTTACGAACTCTAGCAAAAAGTAAATCGATGTGCTTGCGGAAATTTAAATTTGTGTCAAGCGTGATACCCAGATATTTTATATTGTCTGTTTTTGTTAAAGCGGAACATGCACATGCAGTGTCATTATACGAGTTACAATTATGAGCGTAAATATTTAGGTGAGTTGGTATGTTATTATTTCTCATTAAATATAACATATATTGTGTTTTATCAGCGTTTAAACGTAGGAGATTATTAAGAAGCCAATTAAATACTATGTTAAAGCCTTGTTCAGCGTAATTTTAAACCTCATCTCGTGATTTAGCTGAGAATAACAGGGCTGTGTCATCTGCATAAGACATAATGACACCATTTTGAAGTTGAAGATTGCATAAGTCATTTATATAAATTAGGAACAATGTAGGCCCCAGGATACTGCCCTGTGGGATTTCATAAGAGCTGTTTTGTAATTCAGTTCTTGTATACTCACCGATTTTTACACATACAATATATCTAACTACGATCTTAATTGGCGACCAAAAACTATTTGTGCAGGAGATAAACCCGTCGTGGAATAGACCCAATTGCGATAGTCGGAAATGTATTTTAAGAGATTTAAATTACCCCCCCCCCCCCAGGATCCTGCCCTGTGGGATTCCATAAGAGCTGTTTTGTAATTCAGTACTTGTATACTCACCGATTTTTACACATATAATATATCTAACTACGATCTTAATTGGCGACCAAAAACTATTTGTGCAGGAGATAAACCCGTCTTGGAATAGACCCAATTGCGATAGTCGGAAATGTATTTTAAGAGATTTAAATTACATTCTCTAAGATTGTTGCTGCTTAACAAATTAGACTTGATACCCCTTTTAATTACCTTCACGCAGCTTTCAGTTTGCCCATTACTTGCCAGGTGATAGATAGGTTACGTGACATGCGTAATGCCGTTAAGACGCGGTGAATAGACGATTTTTATCTACTAGAGGGGGTGAAGCAGATGAGTGGGGGACGAGTAGTCTCGCTCACTGCGGGGTGCATACCGCACGAAGTTATATATAAAAAACTAATCACACAATAAAATATACACAGCTTTCAACAACAAAACATACGTAAATGATTTTTTAACGGCGACCGAAACAGGTCTATCTAGCAGCGCGCCTCAGCGATCAGTGTCGCTCCGCGTAGAAATGAAAGAGAAGCAGAAAGACGTCAAGATGGCGCGATGTTTCGTTGGACTCGTTGGAGTTATTAATCATTAAATATGTTAATACTTACAAATATCTTATTTTAATCGATAAATAAAAACAACAGTTCCCTTTATTATTATATGTTACAACACTGTTATTAACTTGATCAAGATTTTTTTTTTATAAATAATCCAGTTACAATCGCTAGAATTTCATTTTTAATGGATTTTTTATGATTTTTTCTATCGAGAAAATTTATCGAAAACGTGTTTTGAACACAATGGTCCCCTAATATATATGATCAAGATTAAGATATATTTTTTTGCAGCTCTAAAATGTATACATTTTCCTAAAAAAAGAAAGCCTACTTTGACTATATACAGCGCCTTAAGATGTATTCATATGTATATCTAACATGTATTCATATAATTTATCTACAACTGCAATGGAAGGGTAAGAAGTATTCATGCGGCAAACTTCCACCCATTTGGAATACGCATCAACGACAATCAAGTACGTATGTCCGTTGATGGGGCCCAAGAAGAAGAAAGGGTCAGCATGATATTTCCACGGGAAAATAGGTACACGCGGCGGCGATGTTCAAAGTTGTGTGCATATTTCGCAAAAGCCAATCATGCGCTAAAGGACGCGGTCAATACCTGGAAACCAAAACCGAGAGCGAGCTTCGGCTTTAGTTTTTACAATAACCATGTGTGATGCATGCAGTTCCAATATCACTCTATCATGTAACGATCCAGGGATAACTATTTTATGACCACGCGTAAGGCAACCATTTTCATATGAAAGTTCTAATTTACACAAACGTAACGTAAGGTTTTTACCTTATAGTCTATATATTACTGCATCATTAACTTTTTACGCTATCCCTCTAAAACATAATGTACAGTCTTTTTCAAAATGCGATCTTCATTTGTTGCATCACGTAACGCCTGTAAAGTTATCAGTATCGCGCCTTTGACAACGAAATTAACGTACGCTGCGCGATCGTCGATATCGGCGGTTTTCGTGTATCCCGCGTCCGAATTCCCAACCGCGCTGCTACTTCTTGCAGCGGTGCCTGGAGGGCTGGTACGCGACAAGTAGTCTGCGCTATTCGACTAATCGACCTCTTATCAGATTCTATAGTGTAATTAAATTCGCTTATAAATAAAGCATATCTCTGTAAACGATTAGCAGATACCTCCGAAACTCCTTTCTACGACCCAAAAATTGATAATAATGGTTTGTGATCCGTACGTAGAATAAAAGGTGTAGAGCTACCATATAAATTAGTATATAAATTGGTGGAACCTCCGTACCCCAAATACGATAGCAGTTGCTTCTTTTTGTATTTCAGAATACTTTTTCTCGGCATTATTTAACGTCCGTGATGGAAACGAGATTGACTTTTCAATACCTGCACTATCCTTTTGCAATAATATTGCACCTAACCCGTTAGGTGACGCATTCACGGTTAGTATAATTTTTTCATTTGGATTAAAATGTGTCGAAACCTGTTTGAGGATAAAAACTTTGTTTTCTATTTTAGACCATTTCCATTTTATCCCTTTTTTAATAATTCGTAGAGGAGGATAAAATAGATAAAGAGCTTAGTATGTACGTGTATATTTGTAATATTTGACGACCCTTATAGACGTCCCTGTCCTATACCTCACCCATAATTTTCTAATTGGTTTTCTAGGTTCAGTTAGTAGCATAAATTAAGCTACTACAGCTTTAATCCGTTATGAAGGGAACCCCACAAGCCGGGGGGGGAATATTTGCGCCAACGCACATCCTTGCATTTCGTATTTGGTGATGTATTTTTGAGTTGGGTTGGCTAACATAATCACCTCTCTTCCGTTTTTTCCAAGCACAGCCTGCCTAGTGGGGGAGCTAGATAGATACCGGTGGACTCGTCCACCGTCGTGTCAACCAACGCCTCAAATTAAGTACGTTGTCCAAGTCCGCCACATGCCACGTCCGCCATTTTGTTTTGGTTCCTTTTGAACCACGCTAGTACAGTCATTGGTGTTTTGGTCACTTTTCGTGCACCCAATAGTAAAATTAAAATATAACTCCTCTGTCGATTGAGAATTCTTTTCCACATTTTTTTTTCTATCATGTGAAGATTATGAGTCGTGCACTTTTGGATTTTTGAAACTTTATTTTTATTTTCACAAGGTTATTTTTGTGAAAACTTGTATGTATATTAAATGCTTTAAAAATTGGCGTATAACATTTTAAATAATATATATTTTTAAATGGTACCAACTACACTGGTACCCACGGATCCATGGGTGCCGGAGCCGTGGTAGCTCAAATGGTTAACGCTCGCTGTAAATATAATAGAACGCGAGTAACCCGGGGACGAGGCACCAATGAAATTGTTAATTGTAATTTTAAGTGCTGATTTACCACGTGCTCGGCGGTGAAGGAAAACATCGTGAGGTAACCTGCATGTTTGAGAAATGTTGGAAAAAAATATGTCGAAGACATGTGAAGTTCGCCAACACGCATTGGGGCAGCGCGGCGGACACTTCCTTGCCCTAAGACCCTCTCAGAAATGAGGGGAGGCCTGTGTCCAGCAGTGGGACGTATATAGGCTGTTACTTTACTTTACACTGGTACCCAGCGCACTACAGCCGCAGAAAAAATCATCGCGGAAAATAATATCGGTTCTAAAGTTGAAAGTATTATTGATTGGGAATGATAATTCATTCATTGAAGTTGAAGGATATAACTTCCAAATAAATTAGTCAGAATATACACGCGCCTCCTCATCATCATCATTACAGCCCTTCACAAGTCTACTGCTGAACATAGGCCTCCCCGAAGGAGTGCTACAAAGCACAGTCCTGAGCCACCTGCATCCATTGACTTCCTGCATGTCTTACCAGGTCATCACTCCATCTAGTGGGGGTCACCCTTCACTTCACCTACCGGTACGAGGCTGCTACTCGAAAACCTTTTTTCCCCATCAATTGTCGGTTCTTCGATCTATATGGCCAACCTATTGCCCCTTCAGCTTACTAATCCGTTGGGCTATGTCGGTCACTCTGGTTCTACTGCGGTTATCCTCATTTCTAAGTTCATCACACTGAGAAATCCCGAGCATAGCCCTCTCTATAACTCGCTGTGCTACTTTGGGTTCCTCATACAGCCAGCAGTGAACGATCATGTGTCAGATCCATAAGTTATCACTAGCAGCACGCACTGGTTGTACAATCTCGTTTTCGGGTTTTAAGGTATTCCTGACGAGGAGATGTGTCATAATTTCCCGAAAGCTGCCCAGGGTAGTTGAATCCGTCGAATGACCTCTCGGTCGAAGTTGGACTTACCTAGTCGGACTATTTGTCCCAGGTATGTATTCGTCTACAACTTCGAGCTTATTGCTCCCAACAACTACCGGCAAAGGTGTGACATGGACATTAGACATGATGTTTGTTTTACGGATAACGTCTACTTGTCTTACATCTCTCTGCAGTTGGATAGGTCCGCTGAAGGGACTGTAGCACCGCTCAAATGTCGACGGAATCAAAAGCTTTCTCATAGTTCACATGCGCAAGGCAAACTGACAGATTGTACTCTTTGGTTTTCTGTAGAATCTGCCGCAAGGTACGTACGCACGCCACTTACTGTTGGTTAATTGTACTATGCCTATAACCTTACCGTAAGTTCAAGCAAAAAGTTGACAAAGTTTTAGGGTAATTTAATGAACGGCATGACAACGTATAAACTACGAACAATCAAATATTAATTTTTATATATTAGATTTACCACTGGTTTGTCCTGGGAACAACTAGTAACTCATAACGCGTAACTCTTCACGCTTGATGTAAATCGAAACTAAAGCTTATGGGAATGAGTTTATTTTTCTTATTTTACATTTACATTGATTTACTTCTAGGTTGGACTTGTAGCAGATATGCAAGATGATGTCAAACTCAAAATAGGAGGCACCCTGCAGTAGAGCACCTCTGTGCTTACACGCCTTAGACGAACACTTGAAGTGAAATTCAGATATATATTTTTTCAATTGTAGTGGCAGAAAGAAAATCCGAGGATCAGAGTGAGGAACATTGTTAATGCTGTTGCTCAGATTATTGGTAATATTTACTATGTACAAGCGGTGTAAGAATATTCGAAACCCCATATCGTGCCGTTGGTGTCCTAAGAGGTGACAGAGGTTATCAAACCAGATGAATATTTTTTGTTGTCATTCTAATAACAACAAAAAATCTGCGGTTGCCAACCCTCCCCCAAAGTGTGGCAGCTATGGCAAATATCTCCACTATGAGACAATCTATGGGAAGGCCTTTGTTCAACAGTGGAGTTATGATAGGTTGTGACGACGACAATAACGGTAGTTGTAACTACCTAAGTATATATTTGATGACGCGTTTCATTCTTACCCGACTACGATGAATCTCAAAAGAAGGGTAATATTTTTTGGTAATATGTTTGTATAAAATAATAATAATATTTTTGGTAAAAGTAAAGTTACAGCCTATATACGTCCCACTACTGGGCACAGGCCTCCTCTGATTCATGAGAGGGTTTTAGGGCAATGAAGTGTCCAATGCGTTGGCGAATTTCACATCTCTTCAAAATATTTTTTTTATTTCTCCGATATGTTTCTATATCTGTTTCTATATCCGATCGTAACTCGTAAACTTGTCATCGCAAGCGGTGTACGGGCAGTTTTATCATAAGTTCGTGGTGAACAGACTATATGATGTCATAGATATGGCAAATACGAAATGTTAAAAAGTAAACGGTGATAGCACTCCTTTTCTATCGAGGAGTGCGTCTGGATGGTACCACCCTCCTAATTCAATTTTCTCTAGTCAAATAAAAAAAATCTGCCTGCACTGTTGTGTTCTGGTCTGAAGGATGTAGAGTCTATGTTATTTCAGATTATACGGCTATTTAAGTCCTGAGTGGTGATAACGCTTGTGTACCCTCTATGTTTAAAGTTGGTTGCAATTATCTATGGGTTTGCAGTAGTCACTGAGGTGGACTGTTAGCTTGCTTGTCATTTTTTTTAAATTTTTTAAAAAATCTGCCTGCACTGTTGTGTTCTGGTCTGAAGGATGTAGAGTCTATGTTATTTCAGACTATACGGCTATTTAAGTCCTGAGTGGTGATAACGCTTGTGTACCCTCTATGTTTAAAGTTGGTTGCAATTATCTATGGGTTTGCAGTAGTCACTGAGGTGGACTGTTAGCTTGCTTGTCATTTTTTTTAAATCTCATAGTCATCTCTTACGACGCCGGACAGACGAAATGCGATGATAGTTTCTCGTACCGCAGGTACTGGCACAGGATATGCCTAAACAAATAAGAGAAAAAATATAAAAACGAAAGATATATTTAGTAAGCCCATCACATAAATCACACTTATTACTCAGAGCAATAATTTATTAGTTCTTACAAAATACAAAAAGAATAATACACCTAAATGCCCAATTTACAAATTGTCTACCAAATTATAATTTTAAATTAGCTATGAATATTTTATTTGGTACTGGCCTCTCAAATATTTAACAGAGGAAACTTAATATACTAAATTCTAACTAAAACCAATAAACTAAAAGTTTAATAAATACGGTTAATTATTAGTAAAGACTAATTATAAAGCAAAACAACAAATTTTCATTGACTTAAGTTCAATTCAATCACAATACACAACTTTTCTATCAACAATATTAGATATAATCTATACTTTAACCGAGCGTTGATTTTCAACCATACTAGTAACAATATTAAGCTGAGTTTTCCCTGTTTCTTTGTCTTTATTAGCTAGGATCCTATTGATAATATTGGCACAATCCTTATTTTCAACAATGCTGGTATGGTTACCTTCTAGGTAATGAACAGTGACTGGACTCTCGGAAAATTTGTCTAGACCATAATTTTCCTCGCATGTAAGAAAAGCTGGTGTCTCTTTAGGACGAAGGAGAACAATAGGCGCTTTCAGTTTCTTCTCATTTGGTTTGAAATTCAGTATCATCTTTAGACGATCGTAACTCGCAGATGCCATAGCACTGATGAATTCGGGCGAGTACTTGGTTTGTACCGGGCATTTCTTGACAGCGTATGCGATTCTTTCTTCGTATGATTCTATTTCATTTAATTTATCCATGAGGGTCTTAGTGACGTTATTGTTAGGAGATATAACGTCAATGGTGTGACAAATAAGATTGTTCTGAAGCTGGGAGTCATCCTTTGTGTTGATAGTCAGCGTAAGGAGTCCATATAAGAAGTCTGGCGCTCCGTCAATACAGAACACAATTCCCTTGTGACCTGCGAAAGAACGTTATATTAATAATAAAATAAATGTCTATTTTTATATAGAATAAGGGTGGAAAACGAGCACACAGTCCGCCTGATTATTAGTGGATCCTGTGACTCATAGACATCTTCATTTATTCTCAATATAGAATAAAAATGCAGATGCGTTGTCACTCATGAGAACAAAGATGAATTCCTCGTTTCCAGTAAAAATGGTCTCTGATTCTTTACACTCACCATAGGAACATATCAGCATTAAGCTGATATACTGTTAGAGCGTGGTCCTACACCGGTCGAGCCCATCGAACACATAACACATAAACGATATATCGATACGTTTTGTGATCATATACATAAAAAAACATTTTTGTTTATTATACTCGTAAGTACATTAAAATGGAATTTTTAATAATTTACCTTCATTTTCCAATACGGCTGCTAATTTTAAAACAGGTAGCGTGCCGAAACTATAGCCGAGAAGTATGTAAGGTGCTCCAGGGATCAAACGACTCTTCACCGTCTTTGAAAATAACAAGAATTTTAATATGCTAGATACATCAAAGGAATAAAATGGTTCCATTAAAGATCAAAGGAAATAGAATAGAAATGTGCAATAATTTAAAGGAGAAATATCTACTTGAATTTTAAGTGACGTATTATTTCAAGATTTAATTAGCATCGCCTGTGATCGAAATTCCAACAATTATGTGTAAGCAACGCGAAGTGGTGGTGTAAGAATATCTATTACCCCCTATCATCCCGTGGCCGTCGTAAGAGGTGACAGAGGGATTCAAACTAGGAGATTGGCAGCACCATCTTCTTCACAACAACCAGAAAATAAAAAACTGCGGTCGTCAATGCGCCTGCCAAGAGTGGCTTCTATAGCAAATATTCTTTCTCCCTCCTTAAAATGGACGAAGCTTATGAACAGCGGAGTTTTGGTGCGAATTTGGCCGTAGACGGATTGTCGCTCCTGTTTTGTCGCTTGAATAATTGTTTGAAGTGGATTTTGATTGGTAAAAGTGATGCGATTTTGTGAATTAAGTGTCCGGGCGTGTGAACTTTTAAAGAAAACGACGAAACAAGTGCTTTGATGTCGAATAAACCTCAAGTTATTTTGATCGCTTGGGCGCCTTATGAACATGAGTGGCTGTCATCATCAACTGTCCGCTAGGTTGAGCTGTCGTCAAAATCTCCTAAGGGCTTCGCAATGTGACGCATTAGCATATTGTGAAGAAAAAGAATATAAAATGAAGATCCCGAAAGAAATGATAGGCTCAGAAGGGCTAGAACCCAGAGCCGTAAAGTCAGTTAATTAAAAATATATAAATTATGAACAGCGATATACTATTAAAGGCTGGTAAGTAAGTAGTTGTAGTTACGTAGTATCGGCTTAAAAAATTCTATCACCTGATATCATCCCGTGACAGTAAGTATTGTCGTAAGAGGTGATAGAGAGAAATAATAATAATACTAATAATAAAAACATTTATTCATTACCACCAATATAGTTACAGTGAGCAGTATACACAGAAATAACCAAAATTACATAGTGTAGTAATGAATGGGCTCTAGCTCAGCATAAATATTGCAGTTGCCTAGAACGCTGTTATTCTGCCAGCGCCCAACAAATGAAAAGTACAGTACGCGCGCATCCCTGCTTAGATTACATTTAATCACAACTGTTCATATTAGAGTACATGTTGTGTTTTGCTAAGTATTAGCGAGTATTTTTTTTTTTTATTTTTTTGCGAGTATTAGCCAGTTCAAATTAATAATTAAGAAATATTTTTAATTATCATAAATTGTTTTTCCATAAAATTTATAATATTAATAAATGAAACAGGGATGGGCAGTGGCATCTTCCTGCTAACAACTCAAAATAGAAAAATGCTGTTGCCAACCCGCCTGATAAGCATGGCAACTATCGCACGTGTATCCCTGTGAGATAGTCTATTAAAATGTCGACTGTGCTTGTATTCCTGAGATAGATGGTTTGGCCCATTCTGGTGCTTTTCGTATGCAGCACTTACGTCTTTCATTTTCCGTCAACTTTTGGCACTGTTGTAATAACAGTCCAAAACGTTGTGTCAGTCCCAGTAAAAACGTACGAAGAAGCAGAGGAAATAAATAATTCTGGATAATGCTCTATCCCTCGCACGAAGAGAAGAAAAGTGTCATTACAAATATGGTTACATGGTGTAAATTTGATTCGATCTACATGATATTTTCGACTTCGTACAATGCAATTCGGTTGCAGTGCGCAACTTCTCATACGGTTTTTGTGAAAACTAGGCCACTGGTGGATTTGCTTTTGTTTTATTGTATGTATGATTTCATACATAAAAGTATACATACATAAAAGTAGTGCGATTTTATGTAATAAGTGTCTGCGCATGTGAACTATTAGTGAAAAGGATGGAAAAAGTGCACTGATGGTGATGTAAAGCCACGATAATGTGTAGGCGCCTTGAGATATTATTATTATGGACTATCTGCTGACTCAAGGTGCCGTAAAAACCTTTCAAAAACTTCGCAATATGACGCGTCAACATATTGTAAAGAAGTTTTTTAACAAATGTTATACATGATATTTTCTTATTACGTAACACTGGCAAAAGTACAAGAGTACGAGAACATTACAAAAAAAAAAAAGAAAAAGAAATAAGAACTCATTCAAATAACAGGGCTACTTCGGATCAACATTTTTCAGATCCGTATCGAATGCAGTGCGCAAACGATCTAAATCTACCTCAAAGTTGTGCAGAAAAGGTGGAAAATGGTTGCTATTTAACAAATTACCTGGTATAGTCGGTTGACCATTTTTTCCATAGTGTCGTTCTTGAACTCTACTCCAAGTTGTAGTGCACATATTTTAATTTTCAGTCTGCGACACAGAGGCTCCAAGGCTGACGCGCATCCTTCCAACCCGGGAAGCATAAACATGACGGGCTCTGACTCGCTAATTAGTACTTCATTCTGTAATTAACCGTTTAAGAGTTTAAATTTGAATATCAATACACTTTTATACGTATATAGATGTAAAGGAGGTGAGACTTATGTGTCAAGATCATGTCAAATGAAAGTCCACAGTCTCTGCCTACCGCTACGGGTGAAAGGCGTGAGTGGTTATGTTATAATATGCTTATCAATAAGCTTCTAAGAACCTAGTCACTTAGGACAAGGAGGCGGTTATATTTGTAGCTCCTGTAGTTAGAGTAACCGTGTAGTGCCGGTGTAAAATTAATGGATCACCTTTTTTATTGTCTGAAAAAAAAAATGGTGTAACATGTCAACGGACCTATGACACTGATATTTTACCAAAAATAAAAACAAATATTTTGAATTTAACGTTTGAAAATTTTTTTTTAACAATTATTTTGCCCTATGCCCTTGAGCCTGTGACCCTGCGAAGTGACAAGGTTAAAGATGTCTACTAAATTTATTGCTTTATTGACGTTTGTAAAGTAGGGTGAATATGATTTGAATTTCGATAGGTTTTAATTTATTTATTTATTTAAATCAAAATTTTTGTTTTTATTTTTCGTGTGCCATAGGCTTCTAGTTCGTTCACATGATGCACCCTATTTTTTCCAGACAGTAAAAAAAAGGTCATTGAGTATATAATACCCCATATAGAGAAGCAGGCAGCAGAATCTTCTTAAAACATATTAAAATAATAAATAAATACGTTTTGGGAAAGCGGCTGCTAAGCTAAACTCTTACTAAAAATATTCCTTATAACGCAATCTGTTGGGGGGGGGGGGGGCTTATGTTCTGCAGTGGACTTGTGATGATCTGTGGTAATAGTGCTGGTGAAGCTTCTAAGTTAATATGTTACTGGGATTATTAGGCTATATATTCTTTACAAAGATTACGAAAGACAGCAGCATTAAGCTGCTAGTTTGCGCTGGTATTCTGTGAGAGCATGGTCTTTCATAAAGTAGCCTTTTGTGCCTTTATGTTATGAGATTCATTATTTATATATGTTCAATTTTATGAACTTACATCTGTTTTGTCGCTGACCATCGTAGACATGTAGATCATAGGTTCTGAAGCCGATTTTTCATCTCCAAAGTTCCTTAAGAAGACGCGCAGACCAGCGGCACCATCCACTTGTAGCGGTCGAGTAGCTGAAGTTGATGCAGCGGCTTCCTTTTGGGCTGTCAGTTCCACTAACCTGTTTTAAAATAAAATGTTTTTACGGCGTTATTTTATTTTATTTTATTTTATTTATTAAGATATACAAACGAATGTACAAAAAGAGGAGTGTGGTACATTAGATTCAACAGCGCATACCCAATATTCCTGTAAACTTTAACTAACGAGTTATAGAAAAAAGAATATTTATCACAAAAACAAACTATCAAACAGTATTAAAGAATCTTGCATGAATAAATAAAAACATATTAATATTGCCATATCGCAAAAAAAGTCGTTATATAATTGCGCTAACCATCCTAATGGGAAACTAAGGCTAGTCAGACGACAGATTTTTGTCATAAAAACATTATGCCAGTATTTCTCAAGAATACGTTTCGAACCACTTGGAACGCGACAGAATATTTGATAAGAGATGAAGTTTATTTTCTTCTTTTTTATAGAATAAGAGTAACCAACGAGCACACAGTCCACCTGCTGGTAAGTGGATACTGTGGTCAATAGGGATCTCGATTTATCCTCGTTTAATAATTAAAATGCAGATGCGTTGTCACTCCATTGGTCTAAGATGGAATGCCTTGTTTCCAGTAAAAATTGTCTCCGGTTCTCTACACTCACCACACAGCAACATTAAGCTGCTATTTTACGCTGGTATTCTGTGAGATCGGGGTCCTTCCCGGTCGGGCCGACCCATTCACGCTATTACCATAATATAGCTGCAGTGTGGCTCTACCACAATAAAGTTTATACAAATATAAAGCATTTGTGAGTACTTTTCCTCCTAATCCTTTAATTCTTCTCTTAAAGACCAAAATCATTGTTAAAATTCTTATAAAAAACCTTAACCTCACAATAGGATTTTCTCCTGTATCGTGAAGGCAGTTAACAGACATACATTTATTTATATTTATTTGTTTATATTTTAAAAACAGTGTACATGCTGGCTTACAGTATGCCTAAAATGTCAACATGCTAATTTACAAATTACAGTTTTAAATATTAGTAATAATACAAGATACATGGCAGTAGGTCAAACAAATTAAAGAATACATGTCCAATAGATCAAATAAATAACAAATAAATAAAATACATGATAGATTAGGAAGTCAAATATATTACATGTCAAATAAATTAAGCACAATATCATTGTCAAATTGATTACATAAGATTAAAAGAATGTATTAAAATATGTCAAAATTGGATGTCAAAAACAGAATAATATAGTTGCCCTAAGCTATCAACAAATAAGTCAGTCTTGTGATCATGTGCGAGCATATCTCCAATAAGCCGTATAGCGCGAGAAGTGGCCGCGTGAGCGCCGCACCTGGTGCGCGCTGGCGGCCGTACCGCCACCGTCCCCTCCACATCACAGTCCATCCGCTTCGGAGCCAACAACCCTACTCTGCTTAATATCATCGGGATATCTATTCGATTACAGATGATTGCTAGGTAGTATGCTATCAACTGCATAGTTCGCCTAAGTTTAAGAGTGTCCAAACCCACCATTCCAGTAACAAATAAAGACGGATATAGATAGGTGTAATAACCGTATTACTGTTTATATCACCAACGTGCAAATTTGCGCTGTATTCTCTGTATCATCAAAATATATTTCTCCTCATAGGGATTCCATACAATGGCGTTATTGTATATCATCATCATCATTACAGCCCTTCACAATTCCACTGCTAAACAAAGGCCTCCCCTAAGTAATGCCACAAAGCACGGTCCTGAGCCACCTGCATCCATCGACTTCCTGTATGTCTTACCAGGTCGTCACTCCATCTAGTGGGGTCACCATACACTACGCCTACCGGTACGAGGCTGCCACTCGAGGACCTTTCTTCCCCATCGGTTATCAGTTCTTCGAGCTATATGGCCGGCCCATTGCCACTTCAGCTTACTAATCCGTTGGGCTATGTCGGTCACTCTGGTTTTACTGCGGATATCCTCATTTCTGAGTCTATCACGCAGAGAAACTCCGAGCATAGCACTCTCCATAGCTCCCTGAGCGACCTTGAGCGTCCTCATACGGCCAGCAGTGAAGGACCACGTCTCAGATCCGTAAGTCATTACTGGCAACACGCACTGGTTGTACACTTTAGTTTTCAGAGATTGAGGTATACCTGACGAGATAAGAATACCTCGTCAGCTTATTGTGTATATATATATTATATATATATATATATATATATATATATATATATATATATATATATATATATATATATATATATATATGCTAATGAGCCGTGGTAGCTCAGATGGTTAGCGCTCGCTGTAAATTTCACAGTACGCTTGCAAACCGGGTTCGATCCCCGCTGGCACCAATGAAATTGTTAATTGCAATTTTAAGTGCTAATTTACCACGTGCTCGGCGGTGAAGGAAAACATCGTGAGGAAACCTGCATGTCTGAAGACTTGTGAAGTCCGCCAACACGTATTGGGGCAGCGCGGTGGACACTCTCTTGCCCTAATACCCTCTATAAGTTATATAAGTTGGAGCAAACTGCACACGGTGTGCAAATATGATTAAAATCGGTTAAGTAGTTTCGGAGTCCATTGTGGACAAACAACGTGACAAGTAATTTATATATATATTAAGATATATATATATATATATATATATATATATATATATATATATATATATATATATATATATATAAGATAAATGAAATAAATAAACAAAATTTTACAAATATTTACCTCGCAAACGTCAGTGTTCTTATATCTTGAGCTGTGAGGAAGATCTCGAACTCTCTTTCTAGAGTTTGTTTGATTTCTACAGCCATCATACTGTCCATTCCTAATTCAGCTAAGGAGACTTGCTGAGATACCGTCTTCAGGTCCTTGATACCTAGATAAAATGTATATATATTTTTAATAGTTTTGATTATCAAACTTGACTTTTTTTATATATATATATATATATATATATATATATATATATATATATATATATATATATATATATATATAATTTTACCCCACATCTACCCGACAGACAGCGACAGAGGTGACACAAATCAGGATATGACAGCAATGTATTCCTAATTACGAATAAAAATAAATAACTGCAGTTGCCAACCCGCTTGCCAAGTGTGGCAACTATGGCAAATGATCGTAGCAATGATGGCCTCCCTATGAGGCAATATATGGAAGAGGTCTAAGTTCAGCAGTGGATTTTAATAGGCTATCACGACGACTATGACGACCGTAAAGTAACTACTTATAACTGTCTAAATATAGATTTGATAACGAATTTCACCTGGTTTGTTTCCCTATTACGACATCCACTCGACAATATGGGGGGCTGAATATGTTACACCACCCTACAAAGTTACTAAATATGCATAATAAATATATTAAAACTTATAAATTCAGGATTACCCATAATTTGAGCGACAGCATCAACCATGTTCCCGCATCCCGATCCACCAGCTTTCTTCTCCGCCACTACGATCGAGGAAACTATAACTGCATCTTGCTTCAAGAATTTGTCTAAGGCGTGTAGACACGAAGAGATCCTCTGCTGCAGGGTTCCACCTATTTCGAGCTGGACATCCTCATCTTGCATGTCCGCTACAAGTCCCACCTAGAAGTAAATGTTTAATATATTTAGTTTTGCATTTGCTGTTAAATAAGGTAAAGTTACTGTTTATATAGCAGCTGGGAGCAGGCCTACTCATATTTTTTATTCTTTTTAAAGAGGATAGTGGATCTCTGTTGGCGCTGTCATCAGACCACAAGTAAAATGGACCACCTTAATCACATTATCAAAATTTTCAAGGTATTCCTATAATTTGATTAAAACTACTTTTACGGATTTTATCGCGTTTTATTTATATTAATTTTAATACCCGACGTTTCGGGTGCTTTCCAGCACCCATGGTCACGGGGGACTGAGGTGACTGACGTCCCGATGTCAAAGTTAACCCGGAGTACCTTCAGATTTTTAATTATTGTCTTTGGTCCGATCTACGCAGAATGAACTAACTGTATTTTGAAGTTAATTTTATTAATTATAGGATCCCAAGCAGGTGGTAGTACCCAGCCTCCTTTTTTTTTAATTTTATGTACACACATTAAGGTACAGAAACAGTCTTATAGTAATTACGTACAAAGGTTCTACTTATTCCAAATTCGCTGAAATATCTTCCAGTAGACCCATAAAGGAAATTATATTTAAATTGCAAACTTAGTGCATACATTAGTACTACTAAAAAATAAATAATATACACAATGTTACGGAAATTATATAAAATAAAACAATAAATAAAAATAAAATAATCAATAAATAATAATAATAATAAAGACGATAGTTACATATCTCCTTCTCTATTGAAATTAGGATGTTTTTTAATTTCAATAGCCTCACGTATCATCCTTGGTAGGAATCGATGTTCTTTCGCGAGGATTTGTGGTCTATCAAATCTGATGTAATGGTTGGGGCCATCTAGAATATGATCGCAAACTGCAGACTTCCCGGAACGTTGATGCTTCACGTCAGCTATGTGTTCTTTTACGCGGGTTCTAATTGATCTCTTTGTTTGCCCTATATATGAGAGACCACAATCACAATCAAGCTTGTACACTCCTGCATCTTGTAGAGGAATATGACACTTGACGGATGGTAAGAACTGACTAATCTTCTTCGGCGGCTTGTAGAATGTTCTAATAGAAGCTCGCTTCAAGATGTAGCCAATCTTGTCTGTGACACCTCTGACATATGGTAGTATAGCAGGCACACGCTCGACTGTGGCCGGCTTCACTCGGTCACTGTGACGGAGGCGCGGGACCCGAAGCTTGTTGTCGTGCAGAACCTGCTTGACGTGCTGAAGCTCGGCGGCCAGGTGTTTGCTGTCACAGATCCCTCGTGCTCTCTGAAACAAGATTTGCCCACGGTAGCTAACTGTGAAGGACGATGGTGAGATTCACCATTTAAGTATCGGTTTGTATGGGTCTTTTTTCTATACACAGTATGACCTATGGTGTTGTTAGGATTTCGGATGACTAACACATCTAGGAAAGCTAAGGAATTATTTGCCTCTAACTCCATAGTAAATTGAATTTTAGGGTTTACGGAATTAAGATGTTCTAAAAATGCAGTTACTTTGTCTGATGGTAAAATTGTGACAGTATCGTCTACGTACCGCTTGTAGAACCTTGGGGTAACAGGTGCAGTAATGAGGGCTTTCTCCTCAAAGTCTTCCATGAATATATCGGCGACAATGGGAGATACAGGTGAGCCCATTGCAACACCATCTACTTGCTTGTAAAACTCTTCCTTCCACAATAGATAGCCAGATGTAAGGCAATGTCTTAGTAGTACTGCATATTCTGGTGGCATGTTATTTTCATCTAGTTTCCTAATTATAATTGAGATACAGTCTTCAACAGGTAGGCATGTAAATAGAGACTGAACATCAAAACTGACCATGGTTTCATTGTCAGTAAGATGTAAGTCTTTTATCTCACTGACAAAATGGTATGAATCCTTAGTATGTGCTCTTGTGTGTCCTCTGAGTGGTGATAATACTTTGGCTAAGTGTTGCGCCAATCTGTACGTTGGCGAATCGATTTGACTCACTATTGGACGTAATGGAGCATTAGGTTTGTGTATTTTTGGTAACCCATACAACTTGGGAGGTTTTGTACACGAAGGTATCATCGAATTGACGTCTAGATTCAATTTCTCGGAGTATTTCTAAACTAGATCGCTAGTTGTTTTAAGCGTATTAGTTGTAGGGTCTGTTTTGACCTTACGGTACGTACTTTCATCCGACAAAAGTTGTTGTATTTAAAAATTGTAATCCGACGTATCCATTACAACCGTAGCATTTCCTTTATCTGCGCGGAGAATCGTAAGGTCTGGTCTGTTGCGTAAGGTTTTTAACGCGTTAAATTCATTTTTGGGAAGATTTAATTTTGGCGCTGTACTTCGACTTAACATAGACGAAATGTCTTGACGTATGGCCTCTAAATCTTCATTACCAATATTATTTTTATACAGACAATCCTCAACACTATAGATAATGTCTTCATACGGGATTCCTCGCGGTGTAATTGTATAATTAAAACCTCTTCCTAAAACTTTTAATGTGGCGTCGTCCAGAGTATGTTTTGACAGGTTATAGACCACGCCTTGTTTACTATTCGCGTCTGTGGTTGTTTCGTTCTTACGTTGCCATTGATGTTGGACATTTGATTTAGTTGTTAATTTTTGGTATTTATCAATATGTTTATTTTTGCATTCATTGTATTTAGTTGTTTCGCGTTTATCTAAAGTTTCCATGCAATTCTTATAATCAAATGTCGATAAAACTGTCTTTAATTCACTGGACGAATTGTCTATGGTTTTGTTTATGAAACATAGATCGGTACGTTTTTGCTGAATCACCGTTATTAACAACTTTTTACTCGCCTGATTTAAGATCTTAGCGCTTCCTCGAATGTCTTTTTTAGTAGATATCTTGACACACGTAGGAATGAGATTTTAATCTCTGCATCTCTTTAAGAAATTTAAAGCTGTTATGTATCTTGCGCGCTTGGTCATTAGATCCAAGAGATAGATTAAAACTAAACCCAAGCATACCACTGCAAGACTTCAAAATACAGTTAGTTCATTCTGCGTAGATCGGGCCAAAGACAATAATTAAAAAGCTGAAGGTACTCTGGGTTAACTTTGACATCGGGACGTCAGTCACCTCAGTCCCCCGTGACCATGGGTGCTGGAAAGCACCCGAAACGTCGGGTATTAAAATTAATATAAATAAAACGCGATAAAATCCGTAAAAGTAGTTTTAATCAATGTATAGTGTTCGCGTAAATATAAGAAATCATTATTCCTATATATAAAAAACAGCTACATACTACCCCAGGGTAAAAAGTACCATAATATTAATTGTGTTAACTTACGTCACCAACTGCTCCCCATTGTACTGCCAAGGCAGGAAGCCCAAGTCTCTTTCTCGATTCGCATATTCTTTCCATTATCGAGTTAGACAGACCGTAGTTGGTTTGACCAGCATTACCGCGGCCACAAGACACTGATGAAAATATGACGAAGTGCCTGTAATCATAACATCAAATAAATAATGTCCTCCAGATCGATTTTCAGTAACGGTGAGCAGTCTAAGTGTTTAGCAAGGCAGATAAATTTTATATACAAACGTTATTTTCTTTAATGAGAGGAATTATGGTCTAGATAAATCAGTAGAAAAGAAAAATTTAGGTCCCCAATTCTGGACACTAACTATTTGCCACACTATGGTTCGCTCAGGGTTGTCAGCACATCTGAATTTTTATTTTAAAACGAGGATAGGTTGCCTATAAGGCACAAGATCCATTTACCACCATGTCATGGCGCTGTGTTCGTTTGTCACCAACATAATGTTTGTTTGAATTGTTCTAATCAGTGTAACCGACATCAGTAATCAGTGAGCTGAAGTGGCAATAGACTGACCACATAGCTCAATTAATCAACTATCAATGAGTAAGAAAGGTTTTCGAGTGGCCTAGTACCGGTAAGCAAAATAAAGGACGGCCTCTCACCAGATAGGGTGACGACCTGGTAAGAGGTGCAGGAAGTCTTTGTGATGTTCCTTGGGGGAGGCCTAAGTTCAGAAGTGGACTTGTGAGAAACTATTATGAATATAATATAATTTAAATGGGTTTCAATCACGAGAATCACGAGTAAATTTGCGAAACCCATTTCGTTAAAATGTAAAAATTTTGGTAATTCCAAATGTGCATGTTTTAAACGCTCACGTTATACCTCAATTTTTATACTTTGTACTTTAAATACACACAAGTTTTCACAAATAAACTTGTCACTACCATTTTTAATTTTCCGAAACTTTATGTCAAACGTCAATAAAGTTTTGAAAACCCAAAACTGTACGACGACTCATGATGCTCTCGTGAAAAAAATATAAAAATAATTCTCAATCGACAACAGAAAATATTTTTTTTAGTTTTACGGCCGTGTAGTGAGTCAAAGTGTATCTGTATTTAGTAAAATAAATTATTAAAAGCCTGCGCCAAAGCCGAAAATTTCGGATCTTCTCAGCTGAAAAAAAATTAATCATAACCAAACAAAATAAAATTAAACAGACAATAATATCAACAATAATCAGTTCAACAATCATTTATCTTTCTAACAATGTGATTATCATTTATATGTTCAATATGATTGTAAGATATGATTTCATGCGACTAAGCGCTAGTATAGCATACCTACGCGCTTTGCGCTTAAGAGGTGAGAGTAAGTCAGCTCATATTCTAATTTCGCCCCCACTTCCCCGCGCGTCGTATGCTATGTACCGACATGTTTGTAATCACTAATACTCTAAGTAGATATGTCGTTAGATACTTATTTCATTATGTTTATCATATATATGCCTGTTTCTTAACGCTAACCCAGTCGCTTCTTATTTTTATAACGGTAATTTCCCATTTAATTTTACGTCTTCCTGTTGCGTAATGTGTTTTCTGATCGTAAGCGACACAACTTCTCCCTTCAAAAGCCGGAGCAATACTAACGGAGCGACAGGAACCAAGCTTACGCGCCGATAGTTTAGGTAATTTCTTTTTACAGTGAAAATAATGATATTTTAAAAAAAGTAAATAACATAAGCACTGCTTTATGGTTAGTTCAGTTAGTATGCAAAGTTTCATGATCTTATTTAAAGTATTTTATGAATAACAGCGGTTTATTGTTCAGTTTGGAGGTAACTTTGGATTTTTTTTCTATCGAGAAAATTTTACGGAATCGTGTTTTCGTCTAACATAAACCTTAACATTAATCCTCAACTTTACCATATATTTATTTCAAAATTAATGCTGCAATACTTTCGGCATAACGGAGGATCTTGCTAAGCCATTTGAGTTTATATTTCCCCTTAAGACAAGCAATTTAATTAGCTGAGATCCGCGTAATAAAATAAAGTTATTTGTCTTAAATTGTTTGAGAAGCACCTCCCGCCCTCCTCAATGGTTTGCACTATCTCCATCACCACTAATCCCAACACTCTTCACTCTTCAAATTAATTTTGACCATTTAAATAAAAACGGAATACAAAAAGTTAATTAAAATGGGAAGTTTAACGTGTTTGACTGTCAAACAGTTTACAATGAAAAATGAACTTACTTTAATCTGGGACAGAGTTTCCTTGATAGTTTGTCTAAATGCATGGTAGCAAGAGCCTTTGGACCGAATGAAGTTTTAAATGTTTCAGGCGTTTGATTTTGGAAAATGGAATCTTTTAGTATGACAGCAAGGTTAAAGATCGCTTCCACGGGACCCATGGAATTGGCCATTTTAAGCATTTCTTCACAGCCTGACTCTGTAACTACGTCGTGAGTGGAAATTCGCACATCTGCACCATAGGAGGCCCACGCCCTGAAAACAAAACATTAGAAATCAATACATATAAATAAAATTTAAGTGTCTGTTTGTAGTGTTCAAGCACCTGGCTTCTATTAGACTCAGTTATTTGCACGTTATTTAGACGTAAATAACTGTCAGTCAGTCTGTTTGTCTAAGCTAATCTTCAAAATGGCTAAACCTATTGTAATTAAACTTTACAAACAGTTCGACCTATAACAGGAGGGATCTAGGCTTTATAATATCAAAAATACTAAAAGACAAGAGAGAAGAAAACCTTAAGTCTAAACAACGCCACATTTATTAATTAACCAGGCGAAGTCAGAGCAGTTCACTAGTCATTAATAAAATAATGTTTCGTAATCATTATCATAGTTATCATGTCAGACTGTCATAAGTCCACAACATGGTTGCCATGTTTGGCCGGCGGGTTGGCAACCATAACAATTATTTTAAGCTGTTGTCACCTTGGTGCAAACGTTTTAAATTATAGTTCAGGACATTGTAATGCAACTTTACGAAAGGTCAATACAAAGCATCGGGAAGTAAAACGGAGGCTGTAACTGCGCTTGATTTTTCACTTTTATATTAAATATACCAACAGACCTTTTTATGGCACCTCATCAAGTTGGATTTTACTTTATATAAATAATTTTACGTTGTATTCAAAACTGTGTAACGATACCTTAGTCGCGAAGCTTGGTAACCATTGCTGATTCCTCTTCTGGATGTCAACAAAACTTTTCTGGCTCCTCTTAAGATAAACCAGTCGGCTAGCTCGAGACCAAAACCTCCAAGACCTCCGACGATGACATATACAAAGTCTTCATGGCATGTATACCTGTGAAGTAAAAAAACATTCGATTTCGAATCCAGATAATCACATGAGTAGAATAAACAGTTCTAAAAACAATAAAGAAAAAAGTTATTTTATAGGATAAGGGTGACAAACGAGCACATAATCCACCGATGGTAAGCGGATGCTGTGGCCCATAGACATGTACATACATCCTCGATTAAAAATACAAATGGAAATGATTTGTCACCCTTGAGGACTAAAATAAATTTTACTGTATCTTTAGATTATTTATATTATATGAAAATGCAATTAGAAAGCAAGATTTTTGCTTTGGAATTCTAAAGGGCTGCACGAAAAGTATCGATAATGGAATATTTCCACTGTTACTGTCATTTAATATGACAGTAACAGTGGAAATATTCTTCTTTACCTTTTTAATAGAAAACGCCTTGGTTTTAAAAATCGAATACCATTTATTTATTTTAAAAAAAATCTCGGTCTTGTCACAAGGTTATGTCAAACTTGTTTAGTCGTTGAGAAAATGGAATTGACTCGAGAAAATTCAAGCGCGATGATTTATTATGACTTTCGAAGTGGTTTAACACAAAAACAGTGTGTTGACCGGATTATTTCTGCATTTGGTGATGAAGCCCCATCCAAAACCACAATTTATCGATGGCTTGCTGAATTTCAACGTGGACGTGTCAAGCTCAGTGATGATCCCCGTCAAGGTCGTCCAAAAACTGCAGTCACCCAATAAAACGTTGATGCTGTGCGTAAGCTGATTGAGGAAGATCGACATGTGACATACCGCGAAATTCAGGCAACTTTAGACATTGGCATGAGTCAAATACAAATAATCTTGCATGAACAATTAGGTGTAAAAAATTGTTTTCCCGATGGTACCGCATTCGCTCTGTGAAGAGCAAAAAGTGGCTCGCGTTACTTGGTGCGTCAGAACTCTCGAAAGATTCCACGCAGGATCCTCCGATATACGCGTACGAACCCGAAACAAAAAACCAGTCACGAGTTTGTGTGTTCGAAAAAAATGCAAAAAAAATGGTGGCCACGTTTGTTTCCAAAACCGGCCATGTTACGACTATTCCTCTTGAGGGACAAAGAACGGTTAATGCAGAATGGTATGCTAGCATTTGTTTGCCACAGGTCGTTTATGAACTCCGTAAAGAGAACTGCAACCGCCGCATTATCCTCCATCACGACAATGCGAGTTTTTAGAGCAAGAAATTGCGTGGACAGAGATTTTCATCACCTGAAGAAGCTGTCCTACGCCTACAAAAACGGCCATTTTGGAGACCCCAACTTCCGAATGGAATGGTTGCTTCAATGATTGGTTCCATCGTATGGAAAAATGTGTCAAATTTCGCGGAGAATACTTCGAAAAGCAATAAATACATTTTTAAATAGTAATGTTGTATCACTTCCTTGATTCTTGAAATTTTCAGTGCCGCCCTCGTATTGAACCAATATTATAATCACCTTAGAACTCCTTCCGCATCTAGGATTAGGATCTTGGACAAACACCAACAAGCAGTAATTCCAAGTTAAAAAAAAATTCAGGTGATGGTGAAGAAACAGAAATTATGATATTTCCTACCTTGGCATTGCTTCCAGTGGAAAACTTGAGGGTTTCACCGGTCGGTTGCTGCGTTCTTCATCTCGAATTTTTACAATCACCTGAAAAACGTTGATTGGTGATTTATTTAGTCACGCTGCAGCTATATTATGATTGTAGCAGGAATGGGTCGGCTCGACCGTGGAAGGACCACGATCACACAGAACACCAGCGTAAAAGAGCAACTTAATACCATTGTGTTTCGTATGGTAAGTGTAGAGATCCGGAGACCCTCTTTTACTGCAAACGAAGCATTCCATCGTACTCCTGGGGTGACCACGCATCTGTGTTTTGATTCTTAATCGAGGATAAATGTAGATGTCTATGGGCCACACCATCCACTCACTATCGGGTGTACTGTGTGCTCGTTTGTGACACTTATTTTATAAAAAACAAATGAACACACAGTCCACCAGATGGTAAGAGGATGCTGTCGCCCATGAACAACTTCCTCTATGCTTAACTAAGGATCAAAATGCAGATACGTTGTCGTTTGAGGACTAAAGTAGAATGCCTCATTTATAGTAAAAGGGTTTCCGTTTTTCTACATTAACCCAAAAATATCATAATAAAAAAAAACTAATTATTGAAGACACTACCGGTGAGGTATATTTAAGTTTATTTTTTACTAGATGTACTCTGCATGCCACATTTTGTGAGAAATTTGCGGGCGGGCGGATAACAACGTAATAAAGTTTCATCGTAACCGGATGATACTATAGGCAATTTTAGATCCAAACGTGTACCTGAGTGTGTGACATGCTTGATATTACAATAAAATTAACATGGTTCTGGTTCGGTTTTTGTGTCTTTCTGTCATATTTTTTCTTATTATTAATAATATATGATTTACTCCCAAGAGGTTCTTGGTTTTTTTTTATAGAAGAGGGTGCAAACGAGCACGCGGCTCACCTGATGTTAAATGACTACCGCCGCCCATGATCAACCGCAACACCAGGGGAATTGCAGGTGCGTTGCCGGCCCTTTAGAAAGGAGTAAGCTCTTTTCTCGAAGGTCCCCAGGTCGTATCGGTTCGGAAAAATTGCCGGTGGTAAACTATTCACAGAGAGATTGTACTCGGAAGAAAACTCCTTTTGAAACGTACAGTGATGGACCGCCAAGCATCCAGATAGTGTGGATGATATCGGGACGTTTGCTGCGTAGTGCGTTCACGAAATTTGGCGGCTGGGATTAATCCGAACAATTTCTCAGGGCACTCTCCATGGTATATGCGAAAGAAAATGCAAAGAGATGCAACATCTCTTCGCAGCGCCAGTGAATCGAGCCGATCGGAAAGCACTCGGTCGTCGACGATTCAAGCCACTCTGCGCTGGATGCGGTCAAGTGGAAGGAGCTGGTACTGGGAAGCCCCAGCCCAGAGATGGGAACAGTATTCCATGTGCGACCGAATCTGCGCCTTGTAAAGTTGCAGGCGGTGTGCCGGCATGAAATAATGGCCCGCTCTGCTGAGCACGCCAAGTTTTTTTAGAGGCCAATTTGGCCTTCTCTTCCAAGTCACCACGAAACTGCACGTCACTCGATATGTCGACGCCGAGAATTCTGATACTGGCTGAGGCAACAAGGGGGAGTGCCTTGAAACTGAGTAGATACGACAAAGGGGTTCTTTTTAGCGGTTAACGCGCACACTTGTGTCTTCTGAGGGTTAAAATGGAGTAGATTTAGTCGCCCCCAATCCGAGACTCTGTTCAACAAAGACTCCACTTCAGACAAAAGTTTGTTCCGGCACTCGCAGACGCACCAGTGCTGTCATCTGCATAGCAATGAATGTTACGGGTTTGCAACATATCATTGATATGCAGAAGAAACAGCGTTGGCGATAGCACGCAGCCTCGTGGAACACCAGCATTAATAGGCTTGAAATCGGAGCTTGCACCGTCTACAACGACCTTGATGCTCGATCTGCAAGAAAGCTGGTGATCCATTCGAATTGAAGCAAGGGGACGATAGACTGCCCGATGAAGGCAATATCCTTGACACGGGTGTTAGGTAGACCAGAAGATCACCACCGACCACGGCGAAAACCGTGTTGGCGATCACTAATCAGCTGGTGATCCTCAAGGTACCCCATGAGCTGGCAGTTTACAATGGACTCCATTGTTTTGGAGAATAAGGAGGTGATAGCGATAGGCCGGTAGTTGGACGGGTCTGAGCGGTCGCCTTTTTTAGGGATCGGGTGGACGAAATCAGACTTCCATGATTTTGGGACTACGCCTATAGAGTAGGAGTACCGGAAAGACGCGTTAAAACCGGTGCCAACTCTGGAGCACACGTCCTCAGCACAATTGGGGGGATTCCGTCAGGCCAACTTGAAAAAAATTGAACTAAATGTCATCTTGTGGATGTCCAGGGAGAGGAGTACTTTGCGAACCGAGTGCTGTGTGAACTGCACTTTCGGTATGGAGCACTCACACCGTGGGTTGGTCGGCAGCGTACTCTCCCCGTCATCGAGAGTTGAGTTGGACGCAAAGAAATAGCCTAGAAGATCGGCTTTCTCCTTTGCAGTATGGGCCAGTGAGTCGTCCTCCCTGTGTAGAGATGGAAGAGACGGCTGACAGAAATTCCCCTTGACAGTCTTGGCGAGAGACCAGAATGCACGGGTTCCAGAAGGAAGGCGAACTAGTTTCTCGCCAATTCTGCCTATGTGCTCTGACTTTGCCTTGGCAATGACTCTTTTGAAGGACCTAGAGGCGGAATTATACTTCTTTTTTAGAGCGCTGGTGTTTACATCCCGGGACGCTGATGCGTCAGCCCAGGCTTGGTAGCACTCCTACTTATAGCATGATGCTATTTTACAGGAGCGACCAAACCATGGCTGAGATTTGCCTCCAATGGGTACACAAGGAATAAAAAGTTCCATACCCTGAAGTACCACATCAGCGACAGACTCCGCAACAACGAAGAACGACGAAGCAAACCCGCCCCCAATGGTAGGATGCAAAGGAAGACCGCATCCCATCCCAATCGGCTGACCTATAGTGCCAAACACTGCGGCAGCCTGCAGAATGCAACTGCGATTTCAGCGTGAGTGGCACCACACTCCGGACAAGACAATGGTCCGAGGAGCCTAAAGGGGCGTCGACGGAAATCTGATATCCGTCCGGGTGAGTGGTCAGCAGAAGGTCCAACTTGGAAGGTGCATGATTCTCCACATCTGGAATCCGCGTAGGCGAAGTAACCAGTTGTGTCAGACTATATGCAAAGGAAAAATCATGAACAGATCTCCCCCGCATAATCGGTTAAACGTGAACCAAGCCATTCGGCGTGATGGGCGTTAAAGTCGCCGAGGATCACGATCTCTGCGGAGGGGATCTGCTGTAGTAACGAATCTGCAGCCATTTAGACGTGGTCGAAGAGTCGGTCTGTTTCGGCATTACCGCTACGGGACCTATAGAGGCACCCGTAGACGCGCGGATGGGCGACGCTGTCTACGCGTAGCCTAAGGATGGACAGGTCCGAACCTTCAAGTCTGCCGCGGCGTCGAGAACAGATGTCCTCTCTGACGTAAACGCAAACTCCAGCCCGAGGCACAAAGGAGTGTTCCAGTTTGTACCCCGGGTAGGAGAGATACGAGACATCAGCCGGAGAGGACACCTGCGTCTCGGTCAGAAAGAACAGAGCCGGCCTCGCCGTCTCGAGATGATAGTAAACGGGGTTTTGGTTAGAGTGAAGTCCCCTGATATTGCAAAAATTCACGGACAGCGTGGCAGGGGTCGCCTTGGTCTTGTTGCTCCGTTTGCCTCGAGCAGTTGTAGTCTTGAGCAGAATTTTGCCACCTCCCAGAATACGCGGGGCAGCCTGAGCACCCACGCTCAGAAGTGGAGAAACATGGTCGTGGATGCTCAGCGAGGGATTCTCCAGGGATGCTGGTACCCTCCTGGGGTAGTCTATCATCATGTAATTCCGCTACCTTGTTGATGGGGGGGGGATTTAGGCCTCCGGCCACCTGCACTCACCAGACGAAACGCGGAAGCAGAGCTTCCATACGTGCAACAGACTCAAGCCAACAAACCTTAGTTTTTTTATTTTATTGGAGAAAAGGAAAACGAGCAGTCGGCTCATTTAATGGTAAGTGACTACTTCCGACCATGAACAACTGCAACACCATTGGGGAATTGCAGATGCGTTGCCGACCTTTTAAAAAAGAGCAGGCCCTTTTTTTGAAGATCCCTAAATCATATCTGCCCGGAAAAATCACGGATGTCGATTTCACAAGGAAGTTGTGCAAGGAAGTAAGCTTCTTGTAAATAGTATAGTGGTAGACCGCCAATTAACCAGATGGTATGTTTGAAATCGAGAGTTTTTTCGCAATGTACGATGATGAAATATAGCGGCTAGGATTAGTCCGAATAATTCCTCAGAGCATTCCCGTGATAGATTCGATAAATTACGCAAATAGATGCAACATCTCTTCAAATTGCCAGTGAGTCAAGGCGATCCGAAAGAGCTCGGACGCACAACGTTCGAACCAATCTGTGCCGAATGCGATCAAATGAAAGGAGCTGACACTGGGGAGTCCCAGCCCAGAGATGGGAACAGTATTCCATGTGAGGCCGAACTGGCGCCTTAATAAGTTGTGCCGGCATGAAATATTGTCCCGCTCTGCTGAGAACGCCAAGCTTTTTAGGGGCCAATTTGGCCTTCTCTTCCAAGTGACCACGAAACTGCACGTCACTCGATATGTCGACGCCGAGGATTCCGATACTTGCTGAGGCAACAAGGGGAGTGCCTTGAAACTGACGAGATATGACAAAGGGGTTCTTTTTAGCGGTAAACGCGCAAACTTGTGTCTTCTGGTGATTGAACTGGACTAGATTTATTCGCCCCCAATCCGAGACTCAGTAAAGACTCGACTTGAGACACAAGTTTATTCCAGTACATATCATTGATATGCAGAAGAAACAGCGTTGGTGACGATAGCCCACAGCCTTGTGGAACACTAGCGTTAATAGACTAGTAATCGATGCATGCATTTTATATATTGATTCAAATCCATCACTTACCTTTCCAATATGTTTACCGGCTGCCATGTAACGGAATGAATTTTCAACTTCGTGCTTTTTAAATATGCAGTACGTTAGTGGTCGAACTGCTCCGCTTTCAATACCGGTAAGAAGGAGATTTCGTAGTCGCTGTGGAATCGAATTGATTATTATGTATAAAATAAAAAATAATGCAGTTCACACACAGTAGAAGTGAAACCTTCGAAAAAGAAGGCCGAGATAATAGGAAACATTTTAAACTGTATTCTATCACATTCTCTTGTAGGCTAAATATTATAGATATGTGTGTTATTCTCATTTTAGTGTCCCTTTTTTGTTTCATCGCGTTTCAAGTCACAAGGGTTCTGAAGAAGATTTAACATAAAAAAGTAGTTTCACAAATGCAACGATAGTTTTGTATTGAATAGGCAGTGTGAGCACGAATTAATTATGTGTATTGGTTCTGTTTTGTATTATCAAAAACAACTACTCATGATTAGGTATATGAGTGTTGTTACTGTTGACTAAGAAAATATTGTATGGTTTATTGTTAGGTAACTACGTTCGTATATTTCTGTATTAATCAATTGAACCCGAAAAGAAGATGCAGATGCTAAGGCAGATATAAAGAATAAAACAATAAAAATGACTATTAATATCACTGACCTTCCTAAATTCAGGGCTTTGGTCGAAGATGTAGTCCAACATAATACCATGGAACGATATTTCTTTCAGGAAGTAATACATTCCTATTGGAGTGTTATTGCTTATGTCAAATTTTCCAATTTCTAAGAAGCGACCGCGGTAACCGAGGCAGCGTACTGAGGCCTGTAAAATGAGTATTAACATAAACAAACACATTTAAATATAGTACATGTAGGTAATATTGTCCTCCGGTTTATATGGTCACTTTCTTATAATATGAAAACCACAGCCTGGTTTGTACAGATGGCTTTGTAATATGATAGCTCTTCATCGGTCAATCAAATAATAAAGGGTTAAAAGGGCGCTGATTTGTCGACGCCATTTTGACAGTTAACGTTATATTAGTAAATGTTCTAGTCGGTTTTATTATGGTGTAGTCATTGATATAAATGACGTAGTATAATAAAACTATAGGTGTGGTGTAATTAGTTTTATTTTAAGTTGATTTTTCGAGTGTTCATAATTATTGTCAAAGATTCCTTGTTTTTTTCTTAATATAATAGTTATAGTATACGACTTTGTGATTTTGTCTCTGTTCTCCTCCTAGTTTCAGTTTTACAGGATGCCAAGCATAAGATGACCATATTACCCTTACGTATCTTTTATTATTTCTATACAATCTAAATTGTCGTGTTTTAGCATATCACAGTACAATCTTATGACATCGCATTTAATTATATTATCAATAAGAGTATCAATAGAATTGACCGTTATCTTGATCCCAGATGTTAAACAACCAGACTAGGGACTAAATCTAGAATGATCTCAAGGCCATCGATAGACAATGACACAATTGATATTACATATAAAACACCCAGACAAGAAAGAACAAAGTCAAAATGTGAGATATGTTTACTGCAATTGCCTGAAAAAGCGGAGTGATTAATGTAAATTTTATCCAAAATAAGATAAATCTATGTCCAGTATTTGTCTATGAGCTGATGATTTGTGCGTAAATAAATTGTATCATCTTCTTCTTAATCAGATTGGATAGGACTTTTGGTGCATTAAAATCAATGGACTAAATTGCCAAACTTTATAACCAAAGACGAACGAAGAATAGTGTATATAATGCATTGGAAATATACTGGTCAATGCAAGTTAAAGTCATCACGCATGAGATCTTGCAGGAGAGACTTTCAACGAGCAGATTAGTATTATTCATTTAGCAGTACAACTGATAATGAAGGTTTAAATGCAATATAGTTTACCTGTAACTTCTCGTCCGACAGGGAATTTAGAACAATGTCTACACCTTTTCCCTTCGTTTCTCTTTGGATCATATCTTCGAAGGTTGCATCACGAGAATTACCAATGTGACTATCTGGTGGTAAACAAGGAAATTTAACAGTTAAAACTAGAATGATTTTAGAAAAAATAAGTCCGATAAAACATCATAGGAGTTAAAATATTTTGAAAATTAGTAAGTAGTAGCTGTGCGGTGAGGGCATAAGAGAATCCTTAACTGAGACTGTGATATATGTTGAAAAGTTCTTATGACTTCCAATAAATGGTGGTATTACCATCATGTTTACGCCAGGTGATTCGAAAATTTCGCCGTTGACGGGATGCAGCGTCCGAATTAAGAACATCCTGGTACTCAATTTGCCTGCTGAGCATGACGATTAAGGCAAATACCCTCTAGTATGCATGCCTAAGCCCAGTTTTTTTCACGCCAATGATATTAAATAAGTAGTTACATGAATCAAAATTTTATTTACAGCATAAGAGTGTCAAGCCCACAGTCCTCCTGATATTAAATGGATGCTGTAGTCCTCACTTAATAATCAAAAAGCAGATGCATGGTCACCCCTGAAGATTAAGATGGAATTCCTCGTTCGTTTATAGTAAAAAGGGTCTAAAAGGGTATTAACAAACCTTGTAATAATTTATTTATTTAAACTTATTTCCACAAAATTTACCAAGGTAGATATAATGCCCTAAGGCGTTCTCTACTAGTCAACCTATAAGTAAGCAAAAAGAGAATTAAAGATTAATAAAATAACCATATGAAAATTGACTTACAAATCCATAATATTAAAGTTCATTTAAGATGATTAACATAATCATGTATTACTTTGCGTAAATTCCATTATAATGAAAAGAAAGGTGCTAAAAATCACCGCAGGGTCTACTTCACCTGAGGATGCTTCGTTTGAAGGCGAATTACGTGTCATATTATTGACAGCGGTGTATCTTTCCTAGTGTAGTGGAATTAGTTGTACTGGACTTGTGATGACGGGGATAGTGCACGCAATTGAAAAAAGGCAGGATGTGCTCTTTGAACTAGGTAAGACACATCATTTTATTTTGTTACGCGGATCGCAGCTAATTAATTTTTGATATCTTTAAAGTTCATTTACCTTTGAGTTGAGGAAACAGTTTCTTGATGAAAGCTCTCTTTTCCGCTGTACCCACAGTAGTAAACACTTCACATCCGTGGTGCAATGCAACATTAATAGCTGCTTGACCAACACCACCCGAGCCAGCATGGATCAATACCGACTCGCCTCTTTTCATGCGTCCTACCATAACCTATAACAAAGTCTCATGGTCAATATTACTATGACAACAATTTTATAGTGTAGTAGTAGTAGTGTAGTAGTGGTAGTGTAGTAGTTGTAGTGTAGTAGTGGTAGTGTAGTAGTGGTAGTGTAGTAGTGGTAGTGTAGTAGTGGTAGTGTAGTAGTGATAGTGTAGTAGTGGTAGTGTAGTAGTGGTAGTGTAAGTATACCCATTACCACATATCACTCCATGGGTGTTGTAAGAGGCAACAGAGGGAAACAAAGAAGAAGGGCAGTAGCGTCTTCCTAAAACAACTAAAAGAAATAAAACCACTGCGGTTGCTAGCCCGCGTTGCAACTACATCATATATCTCCTATAAGCGACAGTAGCCTAACGGCAGGGCGCGGACCGCGAACTGAAAAAGGTCGTGGGTTCAAATCCGAAATTCGACTACTGTCGTGAAACACTACTAACAGAAGCATTTTAAGTTTACTAGGAGTGGTTAAAGGAAATATTAGTAATGTTAATATCATTGCTCGTATTTGAAGAAAATAATTTAGCATAATGTTGACGAGGACTATGCTAAAAATAAAGACACTACTATGGTTGAGATGAAAATACAATCCAACTTAATTTTCTCAGTAAAATAAAATTTTTAACTATCTTTAACATCAGCACTGCCATGTTTGGACGTAAGCTAATTGTGATCCCATTTCGCTCCATTGATGTCGTAAGACGTGACTATAGAAAAAGCCAAAAAAATCATAATTGAGATGAGATGAGAGCACGGAAAAAGGGGCAAGATATTTGGTACTGGATTATCCAACATACTTACAGGTCGTGGCGTTTACAAAAAAAATATTCTTACAATGAGAAAAGCTTATATCTACGGGTGGACTTCAGTGGACCAAAACTAAAGCGCCATCTCAAGTACTAACCAATGCGTAATAAACAGTTCCATAAGCTACAGGCACCGTAGCAGCTTCCTCGAAACTCCATTCATCAGGGATACTCCACGCGAGAGCTTTGTCCGCCTCAACCATGTTGGACATACCACTGTTTCGCACCATGCCCATAACACGTGAACCACTAAAATAAAAAATAAAAAAGAATAATTAGTTTTAAATGAACTAATCATAGTTATAACAGTCAAACTTGAGTGAACCGAAGTTTGTTAGGAATTACTTAGATTACAATGATTATGAAGATAAACAATTTTAATTATTATTTTGACTAAAACACGAAGTTTGAAGAGCTAATTTTCTATGAATTAAATTTACGTGAAATTAAAATTAATGGAAAATTAAAAAGGAAACTAGTTTAAAAAAAATAAAAAGTTTTCTCTTTTTATTTAACTACTAATTAGCAAGTACTTATGATGAAACTTACTTGGGTGTTGTGCCAACAACTTCAAAACCTTGTACGCACTCCTGTGCCAATCTACCTCGGGCTACAGCATCTACTGTTACTCGACCAGTCGCCGTCATTACGTCACGGAAGTTAAGGGCTGAGCAGTATACCTAAATATTGAAATGCATTCAAACATCCAGATAATTTTGATTTAAAAGAAATGGTACTTAAATATTTTGTCAACATTTGTTGATTCCGGATTTATAAACTGAGTTTATTACTATGATACTTACATGAATAAGAACTTTCTCAGGGTTTTTGATCGTCTTGTCCTCTCTAATAGGACCTTCTAGCCACCTAAGCGAAGAAAGGTCACCAATAGTTGTTGTGTTCACATAAGCATGGTTAGCCCGCACAACTTCAAGATCTCCCAACAATAAATGACGGTAAGTACCCCATTGGCCCTAAAAAGTAAATTAATATTATATATGTACCTATATCCCCTATAATTCAAATATGCCGTGATTGATAATTGGAATAAAAAGAACTTACTTCTTGATAAACATTAATAGCAAGATCTTTATCTAATTGTTCTTCGTAAAATTCTAAATCAGGGTTAAAAGGTGGAGCAGATGGGTCAGTAATCATAAGGCCGTAGACAATCTCACCACCAGGCTCCTTTCTGAGGCAATTAACTAGACCTAACAAACCGTTTATAGGTTCACCTTGACTATAAAGCACAATTTTATGTCCTTCTTTTAGTTCCTCCTTGACTTTGTCAATCCATGCGAAAGTTTGATCAGCTGCTATTATTTTGATGAATTTTGCAGGCTTAGCTCCTATTCTTTTTCTGAACATGACAATATGTTCTGAGCCTGTGTCTTGTATAGTGACAATGTCGTATTTATCGGCGTAATCTTTAGGGTTAGGTCGCTCCTTTTCACGGCTAATAATAAAACATTTGTCTCGTAAAGTAGCAACAGCGAGCTGAAGAACCTGCAAAAATAATTTTCATGATTATGCCCATACATAATAAGCGATAAAAATATTTTAAAAATCATACTTTAAATTATTTCGATATTGAAATCATTATTTTAAACTAAATCAGTACTTACGTCTGGTCTTTGTAGTAAGTTAGCTCCAACAAAGATAACAGTATTACTTTCACCAGACAGCTTCTTATTTTCAACAGTAATATTAGAGGGCATCTCTATGGATTCTTCTGATATTACTAAAAGCTCGGCTTGAACAAGTGGCAAATCTCCAAGTACATCCGCAACTGTTTCTATAACTGGTTTTAATCCATTCACTTTGTATTCGTCATCTATGATTTCTATGCTTTTGACTTTGTATGTTTGAATGTTTTCTAAAATAAGTTGGATGTTGGCCCGCAGTACATCTTCAATCTAAATAAAAATAATAATTTTAAACAAGAAACTTTAAAAGTAAATTATCAATTTCAATTCCATTACAGTCTGTCAAAAGATATCGAACCTAGATTGCTCATAGGGGGCATGATTTACATTGACGTATGTTACAACGCATATTTTATTAGCCATAGTTGTCACGCTTGGCAGGCAGGGTGTAAGCCGCGGTTTTTTATTATTATAAAGTTGTTGTCGGAAAGAGTCTGCTGCCCATCCTCTGTTTCAGTTTCCCTATATTGCACCTTATGACACACGCGGGATTATTTGGGGTAGAGGATTCTAAAACAAAGGAGGTTTTAAAAAAAAGTTTTTCAATTGTCGAATAAAATTATCCGTCTTGTAACATAATCGGCTTTAATTCTTTACGTGGTAGAGCCACGCTGCAGCTATATTATAGCTGTAGCACTAACGAGTAAGTTCGACCTGGGCAGGACCACACTCTCACAGTGTGTTTTATATGGTGAGTGTAGAGAACCGGACACCTTTTTTACTAGAATCGAAGCATTCCATCTTAGTCGTCAAGGGTGTCAACGCATTTGCATTTTGATCCTTAATTGAAGATAAATGTGGATGTCTATGAGCTACAGTACTCACTTACTAGGTGGACTATGTGCTCGTTTGATACCTAATGCTATAAAAAATCAGATTGAATATAAGAGTGAAACAGTTTAACTGTTTTATTCATACCTCTGTAATTTTCAAATAGTTTAACTTGTGTTTCATACAAAGTTTCATTTATAATGATAGTTATAAAAATACTTCACTATTAATGGGAATCGGTTGACTATGAATTGGTGGTTTATGATTATTCAACGAACTCCTTTTTTAAATCGTATGAAATGGAACAGAAGTTGCTGCTGATCTTCCTGATAATAACTCAAATTAATAAACTGCGGTTACCTACACACAACCTGGCGTGGCAATCATGGCAAACACTGATGCAATGTATAGTAGAGAACTATGCTCGGCATGGACTTATGACAGGCTGTCATGAATAATAGTTTTAATTTTATACCTTCATTTTTTCTTTTCCAAAGTTAGAAACAAATTCATTTTTCTCGAGGACAGGAACACCTAGTGGTATTTTCTTTGAAATGGGTGTTGCGTGGAGCCCACGGATTTCTACACCACCAGCCCTATAAATAAAATATGAAACAGCTACTTTAGTAAAAAAATATTAGATGCATTAAGAAGATTGTGAATTGTCGATACGCGGTGCGATTAGTATTAGCAAAATGCTATCTGCTTCATACCGCTTACTCCGTATCTCTGTATCGTGCGATAGATAAAGTTACAAATCTTGCAGGCAATCGCCTACATTTCCTCTTTGAAATATCGTTTCGAGCTATAAGGTTCTCACCCCCCTAAACCTTTACGAAACGAGACAATAAGGGTCTCATTAGATTCAGTACACTTTTAAGTCAAAAATATAATTATATATAACTTGCTAATAACTTATCGTCTTGCTAATAATATATCGTGCGTAATATTTCTTTAAAATAAAAACGTGCGGACCTAGTCTTTCATTATATTTACAATATTTTCAAAAATTATGAAGTTTAGCCCGTGTATAAGGGGGTTGTTATCGCTTTTTGTATGAATATTTACAGCTTCACAACCCTTTTCATTTAAAATAATTATACCTTACCTAATAACTTCAACGTCAGGATACACGCGAATCTCAAATGACTGCTTTGTAGAATCAGGATTCATTTTGGAAATAGCATTGTAATGCATATTTGCATCGATGCAGAGTTTCTCGATCCTAGTGGGGACGAAAAGTCCACGTGTGTCTTGACCCACAATTTTGAGCTGAAGCATGCAGTCCATAAAAGTAACCCAATTGTTGACCCACGCAAGGCGACCACGTGTGCCTTCGACGTTGCACCCAATAACACCACGGAATAGACCGCTGTAAATAAAATATTGTTTGTTAATAAAAAAAAAAGAAACTAATCGTGTTGCGGCGCTGTAAGAACATCCAGTAGCCCTCATCATCGTCTCACCATCAGATGTCGATAGTGGCGATAAGGGGAAACTGAAACAGGAGATTTAATTGCATCATCCTCTTGAAAACAATTTAAAATAATAAAAAAAGAACTGCAGTAATGAACTTTTATAGGCAGTAATGGATGGATAGATGAACAAAAATTATTGATTCGCATAATGAATTAATTTTTTATCAATTTTCAATATTTTAGCAACTAGTTTTTCTGAGATTGATGACATTGTTAGTATTGTTACGAGCTTGCGGTTCGTGACAATAAAAATTGCCGATAAAATTACCTAAATTAACACTTTAATTTACTTTACACAAATTAAAGTTAAAAACACTAATAATTAAACACACTTATTCACTTTTATTCCGCTCCGAAGCTTCGCTTGTTTCGCCAAAATCAACACTGCCTCGATCGCATCTTGCAGCGCCTATATATTTGAATTAGCAAAGAAATATCCAGAATGTTCAAGTAAACACGCGGAAGGTACCGAGCGTTCGAGTTTCGACTAGGCGCTGTCGGTTGAGTAATTTGTGATGTCATTTTCTCAATGCTCCCCTCGCTCTCGTTCCTGACACTAGATGGCGCTAGTGTATCGTTGACTGGAGCGCGTAACAGTATTTTAGTAACTATTCGAAACAGCAAGATTGTGACGGTATTTTACGCTGGTATTATGTTTAAGCGTGGTCTTTCCCCGTTCAGGAGTAGATACTTGTCATAGCTGCCATGCTTGGCAAGCGAATTGGCAACTGCAGTTTTTCGTTATTTTGATTTGTTATTAGGAAGATGCTAATGTCTTTCTCCTGTTTAATATCTTTTTGTCACCTCTTACTCTCTTTCTCTCTCTCTACTTGCGACGATGTGTGGTAGTGGATTTTCTTACGCCGACATTATACGTTATGAATAATATTATTATTGTATTATACTGGATGACCTTTTTTACCGTCTGGAAGAAAATACGGTGACATAATATGTGAACGGAGTAAAAACCTATGGCACTGATATTTTACATAAAATAAAAACAAAAATTATGAATTAAGCGTTTGAAAAAACTTTATTTGAACAATTATTTGCCCTTTGCCCTTGATCCTGTGACCCTGCGAAGTGACAAAGTCAAAGATGCCTACCAAATTTATTGTTTTATTGCCGATCGTAAAGTAGGGTGGATAGGATTTCAATTTCGATAGATTTTAATTAATTAATTTATTTAATTAAAATTTTTTTTGTAAAATTTCAGTGCCATAGGCTTCTACTCCTTTCACATGTTACACCCTTTATTTTTTCCAGACGGTAAGAAAGGTCATCTAGTATAGAATTAATCTTAAATACATTACCTGTATTGGTAACCACGAAGACGAAGCTCCTTGTAAAAGTCTTTAGTAAGCATATGCTTGATGTTGGGTCCACTTGCTTCAGGAACTGCTGGAAGTATCCGATAATCTTGCCCTACATTTTTCTTGGCGTAAATACGGCCTGTTACTATTGATGCTCCACTTTCTACAATCTGAAAGTCAGAATTTATTAAAGAATGTAATCAGTTCGTATAATAACACATAAATATATATATTTCGTTTTCGACCGTGAGCTTGTTTATAAATTTGTTGGTGTCTTCGAATGTTCCTCAATGCTGTTTCTTCTTCTTCCTTATTCACATATTAAAAGCCAAAACAAAGGTCTCTCCTATTGTAAGGGAGATTTGCCATACTTGACTGAGCTGATATTTTAGGGTAATTTTCGTTTAGTATTAACCGGATAGCTATACCTAAAGAAAGAATTTCTTTTAGGATTTCCTATATTCTGGTCTTACGACACCTACGAGATGATATCACCTTATTATGATAATAGCACCTGCTATAAATTTCACGGTACGTGTTCCAAGTTCGATCCTCGCCTGCACGAATAAAATTGTTAATTGTAATTTAACTCGGCAATTCGGTAATTTTTACTCGGCGGTGAAGGAAAACATCGTGAGAAAACCTGCATGTCCGAGAAATAGGAAAAAATATATTTTAAAGACATGTGAAGTTCGCCAACACGCATTGGGGCAGCGCGGCGGACACTTCCTTGACCTAAAACCCTCTCAGAAATGAGAAGAGGCCTGTGCCCAGCAGTGGGACGTATATAGGCAGTAACTTTAACCTTTTAACTTTATATTAATGCATAAACTTTTTGCTTTAGAGACATGACGCATTATAGTTAGAAAAGTATTATTTTATACGGATTTGAAGTAATGTCGAACTTACCTCAAATTTTCCGCTTCCCTTCTGTATCATTACAATAAATTCCAAGTTGCCCTCCTTAGGTATGTTAGTGGCCCTTTGGAACCGGACATTCTCGAAAACGACCGAGACTTCCGTGTACAGTTCGCCCATCATCATACCTAACGTTTCCCAAACGAGCACTAGGTATCCAGTGGCAGGGTATAAGTTGCGCCCTGAAATTTAAATAAAACTTTACCGTATCTAAAATATCAGCAAACCGTTCACAATAAAACCATTGTAAACAAAAAATTCTATTTTTGAAAGATTTTTACACACTTGAGGTATCAAATCAAATCATTTATTTCGCTAAAACATGGATACAGACGGATGAATACAGAGTTAATATTTGTTTCCACATGTTTTGCCTTTTGTGGCATGCGTAAAAATTGTTGAAAATAAATATGTTGAAAAAGAAATTAAAATTCAAAAAATAAAATTAGAAATAACCACTTTTATAAATTTTCTTTTTGTTTCATAAACAATTGCTATTTATGTTTTTAGGAAAACATAACAAAAATAGAAAAATTAATTTTTGTTCATTTGAGAAGTATCACGCAAAACCCTGGATCTATAGTAATTTACTTAGTTAAGCAAAATCATAAAATGAAATCAAAATTTATGGTTAAAGAATCTTGATATATAAAAGGAGTATAACAACTTTTTTTTTTTAGGAACTTTATTATAAACCTTGATACACATTGTGAGGCAATTCCTCTGGAATAATGTAGTTTTACAAGATGTTATGAGTAGACGTGTCGGATCTCTTTTTGATAGAGAGTTATTATTTTCCTGCACGGTAACAAATTGATTAGAATTAATCCTGTATTTTTGAAGCGTTTTACATACACACATAAATTGTACATGGACAAGCATAAAAAACTTTATTCCTGGAGAAAATAGATGACTCATGATCATGATTATCAAAAAAGAGTAACAAGATTACCTGTACCTAAAGTATGGACAGTGTTTGCTAGAAGAAGCTACAACTTTTGTGCACCAATGCTTTATAATAAATTATTCAATAAAGTTAAAACCGTTAATAACAGAAATGTTAAAACTGTGATCAACATTGAATAAAACTAAATTTACGGATTCTATCGCGTTTAATTAATTACTTTCACTTATTTTTAATTCCAGACGTTTCGAAATCATACTGTGATCAACCTTAATAACCACGAATTTAAGAAAATATTAAAACAAACTCTTAACGGCCTAAACTATGATTTATGATGCAATTGAAGAATTCTTCATGAAAATCACTTAATCGCACACACACACACATTTACACGTATTTCTTTATAATAGTAATATACATTATTATATTAATAATACTTAGACAATAGATGAGGAAGTCTGAGACCTGTAGCACAGTTTTAATTAGCGCAGGCTTCAGAGCTCAAAAATAATTGTAACAAAAATGTAATATATTAAAAATTTATTATAATTTCATTTAATCAAAAAGCTCTTTACAAGTCCACCGCTGAGCATCGGCATCTCCAAAGAAATGCTGGAAAGCACGGCCCTGAGTAGCCTGCATCCATCGACTTCCTGCATTACTTATCAGGCCAAAGCATGGAGTGTTGGCCACCCTTTCTTGTCCTTTGTCGATTCTTCGAGATATATGACCGGCTTACATAGCTAGATATAATATAATTAAATAATAACTCACCATCGACAACGTGACCAGCCATATATTCACTGTCTTCATCAGCAATCGACATTCGGACTGTTCTTTCTCCGGATTTCATTTTCTCTTGAGCCTTGTACGATGTTACGAACCTGTGATTGACGATAGTTTACATACCAGAGTTTATAGATATTATTTTTTTTTTAAAATTTGCCACAATTTCGTAACAAATATTTATAAAAAATAAAGTGACTATTGATTGATTTTTACGTGGTAGAGTCATGTCGCAGGTAGCATATTGTATAAGTGAAATATGAATTAAGTTTTACAATATTTTTATAACTTTTATATTTTAGGTTAAAGATATCTAATTCATCATATTTTAAGTTAATTTTTTTACTGGTACGATATACAAAATTATTTGAAGGATACTTCGTTTAAACTTTACGTAATGCAATACGAGGCAGGGTGAATAAACGCAATGCTACAGCGTGGAAATGACGTAGGGGCAACTGTAATGACCTCCAGACCGAATTTCGGTCACGACGGCCAGTCTCAACGGAGATTAGCCATCTGAGTAGAATAGGATTATAGTGTCCAAGTGTATGCTCAAGAACAGATGCACTCTCTATTCCTTCACCTTTATAGTCCGATGGAGTGATAATTAGACACGACCGGAGAGTAATCAGACGCACGTTCAACGGCTCTTTAAGTTTTTTCTGAAGCACAGGGGTAAAACATCGCTAACTTTCTGGTTTCGGGCTACTACTGAAAATTTCTTGACAGATAAAACCCAATTAATTTTTGGACCAACCAACGAGGCAGTAGAGGACTGTACACGTATAAGAATGCGGTAGTCACAGAAACAATAGTCAGAAAAAGATATAGAGAAATATAACCGAGAGAGTTTTCAACAACTAACTAGTAGGCAACAGCAATAGTATTCGGAAGTAACCAATCACTTACCAATCTTCGCTGTGCTCCCATTCGACTAAATGAGCCAGCATTGGAGTTCCTTGAGACACTGGGAACGATACGTGTGGGTAGAGGTTGGCCAGCTGAGGATTCACACCGGTTTCGTAAAGTCTAGAAAAAATAATTACGTTAGTTTCACTCTAAACTCAATTAATATTATTTTTAAATTGATAAAAGAAACGTATAGGATGTTTATTAAAATATTTTAATAATGTGGTTATAAGTTTCTCGCTATCTCAAGAAGAGACCAATAAATCTTTAATAATACCGCTGAAAAATAGAATAGGAACAGGAATACTGAAATAGTTATTGTACTTACTTTCCTAATGCATTGAAGAGAAATTGTACATTGTCCTCGTGTTTCCTCTGAGTCAGTGCGATATTGACAACGTCTTTCTTTAGAGAACGACGTAGAATAGCCTGAAGCAAGCCATGCGGCGCTATTTCTATAGTAATCGCATTAGGGTGGATGAGACGAGATGTTTCCTCGAACAACACTGGACTCTGTCAAGATTAAAATACGTTTCAAATATTTTTCATTTAAGTAGTGATTTTGTAGATACTTTTTTTGTATTAGGTAACCATTTCTCGTTATCAATCTCCTCTCGAAAACATCACTCATTTTTAACTTTGATGGACCACAGATGTTACTGATAATACCAGAAAATTTGTAACTAAAACTAATAGAGTAAGAGTAGAAGATCTACATGAATACACGGTTGGTCACGAAAGAATGAACGAGCAAACAGTAACAAAGCAAATTTATATTGCAGATGTGAACGGCAGAGTCGGGAAGAGACGGCCTGGACGAAGATTTATCGACCAAATTGAATATATTGAAAATCGGCTAGAAAGAGTACCCTTAACAACTTAGATGATGTAAAGGAGGCGAGAGAAATATGTCAGGATCGTGCCAAATGGATATACCTATGGGAGACAGGCGGAAGTGCTTATGTTGTATAGAGATCTTTGATAGGGACTGTACACTTAAAACTTTACAAACTAATGACTAAATTGACAAACTAATAATAGGCTACAGTAGCCACTTTACATCAAGTGAACTGTAAGTTAGTTTGTCAATTTATAATATAATATATATTAATATATATATATATATATATATACTATACATATATATATATATATATTATATATATATATATATATATATATATATATATATCTTTGCAGTATACGACAAAATTAAAAAAAATTGTAAAATCTTACACCCATACTAAGGTTTTCTCCCGTATTATAAAGACATTTTACACACATAAATTTCAAAAGGACAAATAATATTGCCGTACACATACGTGTTCCGTGCGGGATTCAAACCCGTGGCCTTCAGTGCCGCAACTTATTGCTAAGTCACTGCGACACATAGCCGTCAAACCGATAATACTATGTAAGCTATGTAAACTTACCAATAAATTATTTGTATGGTATTCAGCAGACGAAAGCTCAGCTTTAGCGTCTTTCCATAGTGCCTGAGGGACTGAAGTTGATACCCAGCGTTCGGAGCGAGGTTTGGGATCAGTGATAACCTCCTTGAGATACTTGAGTAACTTTGGACCTGTTGAAAATATGTATTTATATATTTTTCTTACAGATTAGGGTGACATACGACCACAGAGCACATCTGATTATCATTGATCGATACGATTGATGATTATATTTATCTTTGATTAAGAATCGAAACATGCAGATATGTTGTGGACACCTCAGGACTATGATGGAATGCATCATTACCACACGAAACGCATTAAGGGGCCATTTTACGCTGTATGTCTGTGACAGTGTGGTTTTAACTCAGTCAAGCCGACCCTTTAATTTACAACCATAATGTAGATGCAGCGTGGTTGTACCTCGTATAGATTAAATTAAAGGTAACCAAATTCAAATAAAGAATAATTGAAAAAATTGCATATTATGCAAAATGAATCTAAAGTTTAACTCACCTGCTTTCGAAATGTATCTTGAATGATATGCGATATTTGAGCAGGGCACTTCTTTAGCAAATATTCCTTGAGCTACCAACGTAGCAACGAACTGCTTCATGATATCAGCTGGACCGGATATCGTACTTGATTCAGGACCATTTCGGCAGGCCACTTCGATTTCTGGTGGGCACATTGTTTTGACCTGGTGACAAAATTTAAATAATATTATAATTAAGTCGAATATGAATTAAATCGTTTCTTGGGGTGCCTATAGTAAACAGTGGACTTATGTAGGGCTGTAATGATGACGATAATGATAAATTAGTATGAGTTTATTAAATTTAGTTTGCAGCATGTATTAAAATTATAATAAACAATATCCTCTATTTCGGATTTCGATCAGGCTGGTGGTAGTGGAATCTTTTCGTAGACAAGACATCTGCGAGGGACTACAGTACCCGAGTGTATGCGCAAGAGCAGGAACTCTCAAGCGTAGGAGTGACTATCAATAACTATTATTTATAATCTATATTAAATAAAAAGTTTTCTATTTCTATTACTCTTTATTCCCACACACTGATAGTCCGATGTGACGGTAATCCGACACGACCGGAAAGAGATCAGGCGCAAGACCAACGGCCTTACGTGCTTTGCGAGGAACGGTACTGAAACAGCGCCTAGTCTCTTAGTTTGGGTTACTACAGTCAATGGAAATGTAAACGACTTATTGCTAACTGAACCATGTTCTTAATTAAACGAGAGCAGACCAGACTTTCAAGAGCATTGAGTATTTAATTATCACTAGCCAAACCAAACCCAATAACTGATTTTGGCGTCAGCAATCGCCGTTAGAAGGAACGAGGCAGTCAATTATATTTGTATAAACAATCAGTTTAATATTATAATAAAGTAAATTTACGGGTGGTAGCCTTATACGGGTACGCGTAGTGTAGGACGACCTCCCATTAGATGGAGTGATGACCTGGTAAGACATGCAGGAAGTCGATGGATGCAGGTGGCTCAGGACCGTATTTCGTGGCATTCCTTGGGGAGGTCTTTATTCAGCAGTGGACTTGTGAAGGGCTGTAATGATGATGATGATGACATTTACAAAATGTTAAAATTAATCAGGTTGTGATCATTTTCATCATCATCATTAAAACCCTTCAAAAGTCCACTGCTGAATATAAGCCCACCTCGTAGATTGCATCATAACAGAAATTTGCCATAGAAGCCACACTTGGCAGTTGGGTTGGCAATCGCAGTTTCTTATAATTTCAGTTCTTATCACGAAAATACCGCCGCCCACCACCAGTTTCGTTTTCCCTCTGTCACCACTTATTATACCCATGCTACTACACGGTAATATAAACTATTACCTGATTGTAGCCTAAGCCAACTGCAGCCATTGAGCCTTTAATGAATGGTGTTTCTATTGAGGCCAAGCCACGACTGTAAGCAGATAAGATCATCTCTTCTGCAGTGAGGCAGCCGTCAGCGTACGCGCAGCCCAGCTCACCCACACTGTGACCTGTGATGGAATTCTTATTAGAAAGTATTTACTTAGAAGTGTCCTTTAGCAATCAAATTATTCCATTCCATTATAGTCCATAAAAGTCCACTGCTGAACGTAGGCCTCCATTATAGATTACCTTACAATCCCCATTATTTTGCCATAGATGCCATTCTTGGCAGGCAGGTTGGCAATCGCAGTTTTTTATAATTTTCAGTCGCTCTTTCAGTTTCTCTTCGTCGCCTGTTGAGACACCCACAGGACGATATCCGGTACAGAATCTTGTAACCTTCACTTCACGGTCAATGATAAAATTATTATTTAAATGGAAAAAACTCAACTGCGGTAAAATTTGTTAAATGCTAATTAATATATTTCTTAAACAAATTACATTTATTTCGAATACACTCGTCATTAACACCTCTGTGATAACAAAATACCATAGGTTTTGTTTTTATATTTTTTTCTCAAAAATTTTTGGCGCAATATTTGACAGTCTGCCATATTCACTTTATGCTGCTGTCAAATAGACAAATATCTTATCCGCGAAATCATAATAAACCGAATGTTATATATTTTTTTATTTAGGAGTATACTTGTTGGGTGAGAATGAGTAAACAAACTACTTTATAAGAAAGAATTGCCGATTTGTTATTTAAAAGTAAGAGAGAAAAGTTCAAATTTTAATTTTAACCTTTTGTTAGTATTATATTCTAACTTACCTATAATGTAGTCAGGTTCGATGCCAACGGTTTTCAGAACATCCGTAAGACCGATCTGAACCGCAGCGATGCCGATGAAGGAGTTTAGAATATTGTCGTATATCTTTGGATCGGGTTCCGTAATGATTTTTGTTAGATTGATTCCTTTTGGTTCCAAGACTTTATGGCATCTGGAACAAAATATTATAAATATTTTATTGTACAACACTAACACGATAAAAAACTGATTACAGGGAGTACAATTTAGGAGGTAGGTACAATAAGACAGTCTTATCTAGAGATAAAAGCGATCTCTTCCAGAAACCTTAAGATTAGTAGAAAATTTTACTATAAGACAGTGGGAGTTGGTGTATATTATAGTAAACTTACATATTAATACCTAAATAAACTAAACCGATATATTATATTATAATAGCAAATTAATACACTATTATATACAAAAATATAATAGACATATATAAGAGTAAATACGCAAATATAACATAAATAAATACTGCAAAGATTTAAAAAGCTAATGATGACAATTGATTATTATTGCAGCAATAGGTAGTGATATCTAACGTCAGTCGTAAACTTATGTGTTTTCGCACGACGAATTTACGGAGAAAATTCGTAAAAAGTTATAAGAATGAGTTTTATTTATAGGATAAGGTTTGAAAACTTGCACGTAGTCCACCTGATGGTAAGTGGTTGCTGTGGCCCATAGATATCTACATCTATCCTCGATTACGAATCAAAATGTAGATGTGTTACCCGTGAGTACTAAGATGGAATGCCTTGTTTCCAGTGAAAAGACGGAGAGTCTCTACACTCACCATACGAAACATAGCAACGTTAAGCTGCTATTTGACGCTGGCATTCTGTGGGAACGTGGTACTTCCCCGGTCAAGCACGAATGGGTCGGTGCTATAAATATAACTGTAACGTTGCTCTACCACTTAAAAATAGTGAATTAATTAGACATTCAAAAAGAGTAAGAAAGCTGGAAAAGGACAGTATACAAACTGCAGACCATTAATATCTATTAGTTCTAGAATACAAAGCTGTAAAACATTGTCGTGAAGTGGCAGTGCAAGAAAATCTATTCTATATCGATTCGTGACTGTCGTAAAAGGCGACAATGGGAAACCGAAACTGAAGATTGGCAACAGAATCTTCCTGTTTCTCTATTCTATTCTATGAAGTGTGTCAATTATGGCAAACACTCCCTACGAGGTAATTTATAGGAGAGGCTTATTTTCAGCAAACGGACTTTTATAAGCTCCTAAGGCACACACGGATGAGTGAATAAACTGGTAAAATTCAGTAACACAGTACCAAGGTAGGACAAAGTCACTCAGCGAGCTATGGGCAAGGCTCGTCTTTGCTTTGTAAGTACTTAGTGATTATAAATTATATAATTTAAATTAAAATGTTTGAAAAATCTCCGACTTAAAAATAAACAGATGATCTTCAAAGGGCTTAGCAGATTTTCTTGAAACATAGCTAAGAACACTTTTGATTAAGAAACCAATTTTCATTTAATCTGATCGGGAGGTATGATGCCACAGATGAGCAAACAAATACAAATTACAAACTTATAATACTCCTCTGTTTTCGTCGGTTAAAAGTAGGAAAAAAATCTATGTCAAAATTATATAAAATTGTTTGCGAGTAGTCTTATATGGCTCGGACAGAATATCAGCGCCGTATTAATTCTTTTACTGTAGTATTAAGCAATCCATTTTATTTTCTTAATATTTTGTAAAGGCTTTTTTGAAAATAAATATTTTGTAATAGACAGGTGCAGCAATAAATAAATATGTTTCTTGTGTTTTCTTTTTTCTTTTTTCTTTTTAACTTTGGGAGTTTCTTTGGATGATACAACCCGTAAGAAAGATATCCATAGAAACATAAGAGCACCTAGACAATCGATGGGAAGGAAAGGTTTCAGGGTTGGGCACCTTTCAAGATGTGTGATAACCCCATGAAAGATGCAGGGATTCGATAGACGCAGGCGGCTCAGGCCGTGGAAATCTGTTGGAGAGGTCTATGTTCTGCATTAGACTTGTGAAGGGATGTAATTATGTAAACTTACTTTTGTATAGCGGCAGCAAAGACGGGTATTCTCATGAGCTGAGTACCCATTCCAGCCCACTGCGAACCCATGCCCGAATACACAAACCACACTGGGCGACGAACGCCGGAGAAGTACTGAATATCACGCGACAAGATTAGACTCTTGTCCGGTTTTGATCCTAAAAATATAAAAATTAAAAATTACAATTTTCATACAAAAATAAAAAAAAAACTTAAAGGTTAAAGCAGTAATTTAAAAAGTTTACTAAAAACAGAAATTACACTTTATATCTTATATCATTGCCACAATTAAGACAAATCTAGCGACACCTCATATGTGCCAAAGATATAAACAAACATTTACATTAGTTTGAAATGTTTTTAAGAAATTTTCTCGAGCAGGACCTCCTAGCACAGGTATATATTTACTTAAAAGGATGTCCAACAAAGGATTAGTGTATCATTAACATTTTACATGGTTTGTAAAATAATAATAAATAAATAATAAAAATAACTAATAACTTAATAAATACATACATTAATACTCTGGAAAATACTACCCTACTTCTGAGGATAGAATATGATACAGGTGACCACTTACCATACCACCACTTACCATCAGGTAGACTGTGCGCTCGTTTGTCACCCTTATTCTATAAAAAGTGTTATTTCAATGTGTTGTGCTCTCGGAAATACAAAAAAATCATGAGTATTATTGATATTTTTTACACCTTAAAGGAAATTCAAACAATTTTTACTTACCCAACAATGTATATCCGCGGACAACATGGCCGCCAATATCTTCGTTATGTATGGCGTGCAACAAGCGAACTAGTTCCACGTCAACTGTCCTCGACTCTAAGTAATCAAGGATCTTAGCCACGGCTGATTCAGTCCTGCCTGACACGCACACTAGTCGTGGCAGATCGTCGAATGGCATTCCATTATTTTCCTAAAAGTAAATATCGCCTTTATAAGAGATGGCAAATGTAATAGGGACGTCAACAAATGAGATGGGAGGACGACTTGAAACTCACGGCCGAAAATCACTGGAGAAGGGTAACGCGAGACAACACCCAGTGGAAAATATTAGAGGCCTTTGCCAAGAGGCAAGCTAAATTCAGGGTTATTTTATAATTAAACTATAACAAATTTAACATGCAACTTATAACCTTGTAGTTCAGAATGTAGGGCTTTTTATCACTATTAAAAATCGTGTTTTGTTAATTAGCCGACTTTAAAGAAATTGGAGGTTGTCAATTTTTGTATGTATGTTGCTCGATATCTTTGTCGATTGTGAATCGATTGTAATGAATATTTTATATTGAAATGGTTGTACTTCAGGGTTTGTAATATAGGGTCAGAAGAAATTTAAACATAACTATTTAGAAGATATTCGAGCTTGTTATATTACTAAGTTCACTCAAAAGTATCAGGAAATTAGACTTTTGATAAAAAGTAAAAGACGACTTTAACTAAAAATATAGTATTATTATATGTTCTGAGGTGTATATGCTCACTTTCTTGTAATTCAAAAATTACAGCCTTGTTTGCATAGATTACTCTGTAATACGATAGCTTTTTATCAGTCAGTTAACACGTTGACTGCGAAACGAGGCTTGAAACACCTCGTCGGTTTCTCGTATTTATAGCGGTAAGGAAAAACTTAAACTTCTCTATCCTGCGAGAGGCGTAACTTCCGTTTGCTTCAGTCTAGGAAAGAGATAACTATATATCTAAGATGTGCTATTGATGCTGAGTTTTTTGGTATATCTACCTTAATACCGGATTTTTTAGGCCTCGTACCTCACTGAATAAATTCAAGTTTAATACAGTTCGTTATGAGGTTGCGAACACCTCGTACCACACCCTACGCTAGCTTTACGCGGTTAGTGTTGTGCAAAACGTTGAACGCTGCACCCGCGACGATATAATAAGATGTCGAAACGTTGCCGAAGAAAGTTAATTAATAATATTATTGATGATGCAGAGGTATTGGGTGGTAAATCTAATTCTAAATTACCGATATTTGAAAAACAGGTAAGTTTCCAATCAATATTTACAAATTATACTCAATCTAAGTGAAATAATTATGTAGGAATATAACAAATAAATTCAACTGACAAAAGCAAAAGACACATAGGCCGTAACGACCCCATACTCATGTATAGAAATGCTCCAATAAATCGCTACACCTAATCAACCCGCTTCAAAAATACACTATTAGTTTTTTTTTCAGAACCCGCTCCAAAAAATCCACATCATCTCCAAAAAAGGATCAAAGAAAAGGAGATGTGTAGCATGCTACGAAAAACTTCGCACCTTCTTATCAAGTCGTGAGGCTGACAAAATAGCAAAGAAAATTCTCACAGAATGTATCGGTTGCAAAAATATTATTGTTTGCCCTGTTTTAATATAAAGTATCCATAAGTACAATTAAATAAAATCGATATTTTTTTCCCATCACTAAACAATATGAAAAACCGCCCTTTTTTCAGTGCGGTATGGGGTACATAAGACCCCACATTTTATTTTACCTATAGAATCTAAACTAAATAATCTGCCCACAGGCGGCGGCAGATTTAGGTTAATCAACTCATTGATAAAGATAATCGCGACGAAAACCATACAATTCGCCTTATTTGACGCCAAAAAAAGGATTTTTATCTCATGTGGGCGGTGGGGTTTACTAAGCCTCTTGCCGCTACAACCTCTGGTTCAGAACGAGGTTTCAAATGTCCCGTAACGCAGTAATGGAAAGTACAGATAAATCAGTGCCGCTGGGAACGTGTTAAATATTAAAAGGTCAAGAGGGCGTTGGTTCATCGACGCCATTTTGACAGTTGAAATTATAGTAAATATTTTAGTAGATTTTAGTATTGTGTAGTGTTGTTAGGTTATTCAAAGTTAATTTTTCGAAGCGGTCCTAATTATTGACAGATCTTGTTTGCTATCTTTTTCTTAATATATTAGTTATATTATACGACTTTATGTTTTTGTCTCTGACCTCCTCCTAGTTTTGCTTTTATAAGGCGGCAATGATTAAGGTGACCATATTACTCTCATGTACCTTAACAAAATAATTTCTGAATATAAGCTTCTAAAGTCGGGGCTCTCTGGTCACGTCGGATTGCTATACGAATCTGCACCTGCGCTTGCGCATACTCTTGGACACTATAGTCCTGTTCTGAATAAATGACCACTATGAATAGACAGCCGCCGCCAAACTCTTGGTGATTTGGCTACCGAGCTATTAAAAAAAAAATATTACCTTATCTCGAGCGAAATTTTTCAACAGAACGTGAGCGTTAGCACCACCAAAGCCGAAACTGTTTACTCCAGTCATGCCACGGTTCCAAGGCTGTTTCTCTGTAACGACCGATAAGCGACCTTCAGCGAGCGCAGCCACACCCTCACGCGGTGTTTTATAGTGGAGATTTGGCGGTATGTAGCCGGTGCTATAAGCTATGCAAAGCTGGAAAAGACGAAAATGAATAAGAAATTGCTTAAATAAAGAAGAAAAAAACGGATACGCTTATTATTGGAGTTTGCACTCAACACATGCGGCAATACCTGCCGAAGGCGTTGTAGGCAATGCCCCACAATAAATGTAGAAAAAAAACGACACTTGATAATACATAGTTAAAAGTAAAGAAATAAAAAAGTGGGTTATTCATTGATTAAAACTACTTTTACGGATTTTATCGCGTTTATTTTACTTTTAATTACTTTTATTTTTTAATTTCCGACGTTTCGGGTGCTTTCCAGCACCCATGGTCACGGGGGACTGAGATGAATGATGATGCAGTGGTAAACCCAAGCATACCACTGCAAGACCTCAGGACATACTCAGTTCATTTTGCATAAATCGGACCATAAACAATAATTAATCTTCTTGCACGAATAATAAAGAATATATTATTTATATTATTTTATTTTAGGGTGGATGAACGGAATAATATAATCAAAATTTAGATAAAAATGTGTAGTATGATAACATATAACATAACATAACATAAACACTCACGCCCGTCACCCAGAGGGGTAGGCAGAGACTACGGACTTCCATTTGGCACGATCCTGACATACCTCTTTCGCCTCCTTTACATCCATATATCTACGCATACATGCTCGTCGGTTAAGGGTACTTCTAACGTGGCCCATTTTCAAAATATCGCCAATTTGGTCGATAAACTTTTTTCTAGGGCGTCCCTTCCCGACTCTGCCATTCACATCTGCTATATAAATTTGCTTTGTCACTCTTTCTTCATTCATTCTTTCTACATGACCAAACCCGCATGATAACTACTACTTAAATACTATCTATTATTGATTGAGGCTCTTCCGATTGACAGATGACAATTTATCTACTTGGGAAACGGAGCCAGCTTTACCACTTCAAAGGTTCAGGGTCGTGCTAACATATCTAAATTTAACCTCGATTAAGAATCAAAATGCAGATGCGTGACAACGCATGGTGACAACCCTTGAGGACTAAGATGGTATGCCTCGATTCCAGTAAAAAAGGTCTCTGGTTTTCTACACTCACCATACAAAACACCGCAGCATTAAGTTACTATTTTACGTTGGTATTCTGTGAGAGCGTCGTCCTTCCCCGGTCGAGCCGACCCATTCGTGCTACAACCATAATAAAAAAATTCAAATGTATATTAAAAAAACGGATAATGAAAAAATTAAGAAACATTTGTTAGATGATTTCAAAAAAGGAGGTGCCTTATTTTACTGTATGCTATTTCAATTAGTATGTGACATAGTATTTTCACCAATAATCATTTTCAATTTTTATTTTTTTATTTTATCGTTTATTCTTCAGAGGTGGACCGATATAAATTTAGACGAAAAATGTACAGTTAACCTTAATTAATGTAGTAATTTTTGCTTTAAAATATATTATAAAATTGTGTCGAATATCGCTATGACAAACAGATAGATAAAATACAATTTTTGAACAGATATCTGTATCTGAATATTAATAAACAGATATCTATTCAACAATTGTATGTTAAATAATGAGATATATAAATCTGACATAAAATAAACAGATAGCTATATCTTTTTATCAATTGTGTGCTAAATAACGAGGTGTATAAATCTGAAATATACGAGGGCGGCACTGAAAATTTCGGGAATCAAGGAAGTGACACAACATTACTATTTAAAAATATATTTATTGCTTTTCGAAGTATTCTCCGCGAAATTTAACACATTTTTCCATACGATGGAACCAATAATTGAAGCAACCATTCCATTCAGAAGTTGGAGTCTCTAAAATGGCCGTTTTGTAGGCGTCCACAGCTTCTTCAGGTGATGAAAATCTCTGTCCACGCAATTTATTCTTTATTTTAGGGAAAGTATAGAAATCATTAGGGGTCGGAGCTGTACGGCGGATGGTCTAATAATTCTATGTTTTCTTGCTCTAAAAACTCTTTTATTCTGTGTGCGGTGTGAGAACTCGCATTGATGGAGGTTGATGCGGCGGTTGCAGTTCTCTTTACGGAGTTCAGAAACGACCTGTGGCAAACAAATGCTAGCATACCATTCTGCATTAACCGTTCTTTGTCCCTCAAGAGGAATAGTCGTAACGTGGCCGGTTTTGGAGACAAACGTGGCCACCATTTTTTTTGTAACACTCCATGAACGAACAATTTTTGTTGGCTTTAAACTCATTTTCGAACACCCAAACTCGTGACTGGTTTTTTGTTTCGGGTTCGTACGCGTATATCCAGGATTCGACCTCAAATGCTGTATACGATGTTGTATACAGCATTTGAGGATCCTGCGTGGAATCTTTCGAGAGTTCTGACGCACCAAGTAACGCGAGCCGCTTTTTGCTCTTCACAGGGCGAATGCGGTATCCATCGGGAAAACAACTTTTTTACACCTAATTGTTCATGCAAGATTATTTGTATTTGACTCATGCCATTGTCTTAAGTTGCCTGAATTTCGTGGTATGTCACATGTCGATCTCCCTCAATCAGCTTACGCACAGCATCAACGTTTTCTTGGGTGACTGCAGTTTTTGGACGACCTTGACGGGGATCATCTCTGAGCTTGACACGTCCACGTTGAAATTCAGCAAATCAGCGATAAATTGAGGTTTTGGATGGGGCTTCATCACAAAATGCAGAAATCATCCGGTCAACACACTGTTTTTGTGTTAAACCACTTCTAAAGTCATAATAAATCATCGCTCTTGAGTTTTTCTCGAGTCAATTCTATTTTCTCAACGACTAAACAAGTTTGATAAAACCTTGTGACAAGACCGAGAATCTTTTTTTAAATAAATAAATGGTATTCGATTTTTAAAACCAAGGAGTTTTCAATTAAAAAGATTTTAATATGACAGGAACAGTGGAAATATTCCATTCCCGGTACTTTTAGTGCAGCCTAGGCAATAAATAAATGAATAATAAATCTGACATATAATAAACTGATACCTACGTTGAGTATTCAACCAACTGGAGAGGCCATGAGCGTTAATTTATAATCAAAAAGTCTGTCAATTTCTCGAGGAGGCGAGGAAAATACACTACTGCATACTTCACACAAATGCAAAATTGAATCGCGTCACTATAGACGCACAATGCAGCATTTGTATTTGTGTTTATTGCATTTATTGGTTTAATACTCAAAGGATACCTGTATCTATTTATGAATTGTGTGTTAAATAACGATGTGTATAAATCTGACAGATAATAAATTGCAGTTCAGTTTACTTACTTTGGCGATAGAACAAAGACCCGATGCAGGTTCGCTGTGCCCCAAGTTCGATTTGACGGATCCAATCATTAGGGGCCCTGAGCGACCCGTACAGAAAACTTCATCAATAGCTAACAATTCTTCTGGGTCACCGACTTGGGTACCTGAGTTTTTAAAGTTAAATGTAATTTAAGTAAATTTCTCGGGTTTTCTCTGTGTGATAGACTTAGAAATGAGGATACCAGCAGTAGAACCAGACAAACATAAACATAAGCACAAATGTTACTCATATGCTCACTAAGGGTTAGGTCAGTAAATAGATCGACACAACTGTAAAAAACAACCGGATTTAAAATTTCCAGTCAGTGGTTGCTTAGGAGAGTACGCCGTGATATTTATAGCTTGTAGCTCCTATTTTAATTTTTACATGTGTTATGGAATTATATTTTAAAGTGTTGTAAATTTTACTTTAGAAAAAAGGTCCTCTTAGTTTCTTGCTGGTTCTTCCCAGGACAGAGGTTTTTCCGGACCAGTGGTAAAAGTCAAAAACTAGGACTAATATTAAAAAAAAAACTATTCTCGCTACCTAACCTAGCTTCGCCTGGATAGTTAGATAGATAAATTTAGATAATCAAAGACCATTAATTTTATCAATATTTCGTTTTTTTTTCAAGAAAAGTTTTTCAAAATTTTCGGATAAAATAGAGCCTAAATTCCTTCTGGCAGTTCTCTCTATATGTTCGTAAAGTATCGTAATAATCGGTTTCGCCATTATGAAGATCAGCTCGAACAGACAGTCAAAATTTAAAAAAAATGATTGTTTATGTCTTAACAGCATGAAAATGATCCCTTGAGCTTAATAGAAGCCAGTAATTCCAATATCACAGACATACACTTCAATTTTATTTATATGTATAGATTTACAAACCAGTGCCGTGTGCCTCGACGTATTCCAGCGATGAAGGAGGTATTGAACATTCTTCGTAGAACTCGTTAAGCAGAAGCTTTTGAATCT